>CAVLJG010000009.1:25618500-26143587 GCA_963669975.1 Acanthoscelides obtectus
TGTATATATAAAGTGTAACTATAGTGGCGAAGTTTAGCAATATGCTACTCTAACACTTAACCACTAAAGTTAAATATTATGTTCTTAACAGTTAACAGAAAAAAAAATGCAAAATATATATAAAAATTCACTTATAACCCATATGAGAAGTGGAAAATGAGATATTGTGTGTGCACATACTGCTACTCTGAAAAGGTCTATGAATATTGAGGGAAAAAATAATCGTTCAAATAATTCAACTTAACATTGTAGCGGAAACATGGTAAACTCATGGTCTTAAATTTACTGTCCAAAGAATTATATATTGCTGCAACGTTATATGAGAAACTTCGTTGGAACAGAGATGTTGTATGCTTCGGAATTCTGATAACGTGAATGACTCTAATAGCTCTATTGTGAATGGTGTTATTAAAAATAATTTTTTCATATAGGTATTCTGGCTTAGAATTAATTAAAATTTTTATGGATAAATGTGGAAAAATGTAACTTGATCAACTGGTCAAACTTTAGCCATCTCAATTCTGCATATTTGTGAGAGACATGGTCGAACTTTCTCATACCGAATATAAAATGAACACAGCTGTTTTGAATCAATTGGATTCTGTGTTTAGTGATCTGATCCAAACAGGGAAAATATAGAATACTGCAGTAGTTCAAGACAGACACAACGAAGGTTTCGCAAAGTTTTTTCCTCATTTTGAAGTTTAGCAGATATCTGTTTGAATAAAGACTGCGTAAACGTGCATAGGTTTTTTGTGTCAGATTTTTTACATGCGCTATTGGTGGGCTCGAGCTGCTTATTGTCTATGTTCACATTTAAGAGCGAAACAACGTCGTTCCTTCTGCTGTCTGAACAAAACAATAAAATCTTAGATTTTTCCGGGTTTATGCTGAGGTTGTGATCTGCTGAATATTTGCATAGACTATCAATATCTGCTTGTAATACTTGGACAGTGCTCTGTATATCTTCTATACCGAAACAATGCGAGAGCTGGGTGTCATCAGCGAACGATTGAATATCAGAGTTGTAAACTGATCTAGATAAGTCAAATGTATATATTAAAAACAAAAGAGGTCCCAAAATGGAACCCTGAGGCACTCCTGAAGGTATGCGAGTGACATCAGATGTAATACCCTTCACTGAAACACATTGAGTCCTGTTTTTAAGATAGCTTTCAAAAATTTTTATTACAACCTCATCACAACCAACAGAACGTAGCTTAGCACATAAAAGTTTATGATCTATCTTATCGAAGGCTTTAGAGTAGTCGACTGATATTAAAGCTAAACCCATTTTTTTGTCCAGAACACGAAAGATGTCGCATATGTTTATTAAAGGCGATGTTGTATTATAATGTTTTCTAAAACCCGATTGATTAGGTGGGATTATCTGATGTACTTCAATGTATGATGTAAGTTGAAGTTGTACAATCTTTTCAAGGATTTTTGACAAAATAGGTAGTAAACTGATTGGTCGAAGATCTGATAGGAGACCGGGTTTCAAAGTTTTTCCTATAGGTATTATCAGTGCTTGCTTCCAAATTTCAAGACATAGATTGATAATGTGAACTAAGTGGAAAAATATAACGGGTAGGCTTACCTTTACCATAGTTAGCGTAAGACCATCTATTCCTTTGGCATCTGATTTAAGAGATTTAATAGTTTGTAGAATTTCTGAAGGATCAATAATTCTAAATGAAAAAGAATCAGGTGGAAAGAAGTGACGATTTTTGTATAGGTGACATAATTCTTCCGAGGCATTATTTGTACTGTAAACTGACATAAAATAGTCATTGATTTCATTTGGATCAGATAGATTATCTGGAAGAGGGGTTTTTGTCCGAGAATGTATATTAAGGTGGTTTAAGCCAATCCATACCTTTTTTTCGTTCAGATAAAAATTGTAGATATACTCTTTTCTCTTTCCTCACCTGAGTAAGCGCGTGATTTCTTTTTTGCTTATAAATATTTAGGTTTTCTACAGTTTTATTTGTTTTATATGTAGTATGGGCAATATCTCTTTCTTTAAGAACGTCACGTAGGCGGGGAGATAGCCATGGAGCAGGTGGTTTGTTTACTCTAAAAGTAGTTACAGGAGCATGTTTATCATAAACTCTCATCAGTGTATTTATTAGGAACTCAACTTTAGCATCTACATGGTTCATAAAAAATAAGTCGTCTAAATTTGCAGAAGCTAAGTCACTTAGAAAATATTCTTCGTTGAAGCATTTGAAGTTCCTTACAGTTACAAACCGTTGTTTATTTTTCAAATCAGGAATGGATAGAGTGCACGATACCATTTTGTGGTCAGATATGCCGTTAGAATCAAGAACCAAACAGTCGGAAATAATGTCTGGTTTATTAGTAAAAACTGGATCTAATAAGGATGCTGTGTTACTTGTCACTCTTGTAGGATCACTGACAATTTGAGAAAAACCCACCATTTGAAAGCATGGAGAAAGGACGTTCTTGCCGCTCAAAATATCAACATTCAGATCTCCTACAATAACAATGTTATCAAAATTGTTTGACATTAACGGTAACATGAGATCTAGAGCGCTGATGCAATCATTGAGGTTTTGTGAGGGTGATCTATACAACACACCCAAAAGCAAGAGGTATTTGTTTATTTTTATGCTGACCCACAGTTGTTCCAAGCAATTTCCAAAGCTGTTGTCAAAGTTAATAATTTCGACCTGAAGGTCAGTGGATATGTAGACTCCTACTCCGCCACCGCGGGATCCCCTTAGATCTTAAGATTTGCTAATCAGTAGACACACTGAGTTGTCGACCACTTACTCTAGGCTCTTGAAAATTCACGCTCCCAGTCTCTCTCAGTCGCCGATATGTTGTTGCGAAGGTAACATTTTTGCGCTTTATGTGAATTGCAGTTAGCACTGCCATTAGCCAGCAGCATATCAGCATATTCCTCGTTACTGAACCTCGGCATTATGACAACAATGAAACTTGATGATGACGTTGAAAACACTAACAATAACAAAAAAAGAGACAACAAAATCAAACGCAAATACACTTCTGGAATTAGAGATAGTCAAAGCTCGACTAGCCCTAATTTCGTAATGCACTCTCTTATCTATGAAATGATGAGGATCAAAATTGAAATGTAATTATCAGGTAAGCTCAGGAATCCAACAGGGGCAAGTTTATCTGAAATTAATGAGCTGCGATACCTAGAATACATACCTGCCAGGTTATGGGATTAGACATTAATGGCAGCGGTTTAGAACACTTATGATAAAGCGTTTTAACCCTTAACAGGAAACGTGAATTTTTGGAACACAAAAGGAAACATGCCGTCTCTCAGACTGCGAACTTCAAGATGTTCAAAAAATTAGAGTAAGGCGAAAAGCAAGCAATAACTTCGCTGAAACTGATACTGGATGTTTATTTTATGTGTTTAATACGTAAAATGCTCATTTCAAAATGATACAAGAACATAAAAGAAACATTTTTATTAACTATGCTAAAACCATACAAAAATAACGCTGTTGTTTCAACATTCAGAAACTAAATTAAAACTATGGAAAAGTCTCAATATTTTTCTATTTTCTAGTTAAGTAATGAACAAGGAAAGTATATTATAGTCAATAAATACAAAAAGAACACAATCAAAATTCACTGCAAGTCTCAAACATTGCCTATATTTATGCAGCTAATACATTTGGGTTTGGAGCATTGAAGACATACAGGCTTCCTACATTGTACACACAAAAATTTGGTCATCCGATGGGTCGTTCGGTGACATAAAAAGCACGCTTTCCTTTTTTCCAAAACCAAATTTTCAGCTTCTGTTGCTGGATGTTCACATTTGCCAAGGATGCGATTTATCGTAAGTCGCAAATCCCGAGGTAAACGGGGACTCTCTAGTCGCTTTTCCATATGCTCACGGACCAGGTTAGCGGCCAACATCTTAGCAAATACCGATTTTTCCTTCTGCAATTCATTTTTCTTATAGCACTGGTGTAAAATATACGAGTTCACTACCGATATATCCAATAGTCGGTAGAAAATAACCAGTGGCCACCTACGCGAACGGCGACTTGAGGTACTCTTCGAACATTTTTCATCAAGAGAATCAACTCCACCTTTATTAGCATTGTAATAGGCTATTATTTCCGGTTTCTGTGTTTCCGGATCACAATATTTTCTGTGGTGCATAGAAGATATGAGTATTGTGGCTTTATTTTTTTTGCTTACATGAGACACAATAGTGGAATCTTCTCGAAATCCGTACATTGTTGATCCGACTTCTCTTGATTTGTTGGGTAAAAATGCCGGAGGAATTTCTCTTTTATTTTTCTTCATTGTACCCACATAGGTCAGTTTGTTCTTCAATAGGACATCCATTAATTCTATTGACGTAAACCAGTTGTCCGCTGTAATGTTGCGATTAGTTCCAAACAGAGGCTTCGCGAGACGTAGAACTGATTGTGTGGGTTTGGAATACCGCTTGTGTTCCTCAGGAAGTTCGAAACTATCGGAATCTTTACCGCAGTATATATATGCGTTATAGAGGTAGCTATTCCTTGCATCCGTCAATGCCATAATTTGTATGCCATATTTGCAAGGTTTCGCAGGCATATACATTTTAAATCGACATCTTCCTCTGAAACTCACGAGCATTTCCTCGACAGTGACAGACTGGCCAACTCCGTACACATCTTGACAGTTCTTTATAAAACTATTAAAAATGAAAGATATTGGTGCTACTGGATCTAGCTTCTTTCTTTCATTCCTGTCATCTGGGTTATCAAACCTTAAGGCTGACAGGAGAATACCAAATCGTTTTATGTTCATGACAGCTCTGAATATATCTCTTCCAGAGCCATCGGTGGCAAAAAGTGTTTCAATGTTCCCGTGGTTGCTGTTGTACACCGATGTATATACTAAGAGACCCAATAGTGCCTTTATTTCGACTAAATCAGTGTCGTTTAGGTTGCTGGTTTGATTTTTGTATCTCTTTCGCATTTCTTTGAGCTTGTGATTGGTCCACTTAACGATATGTACCAACATGTCGTCAGTGAACAAAAGCTGCCAAACCGTCAACGGAGCTGCTTCTTCTCCATATTCATGAGCTTTTCCTCTTAGAGTTGGTACTTTAATGACTATATTGTGCTTCCTTGTACGTGATGATGGTACAACTTCCGAAATATTCCACCTATGACGATTTTTTCCATAGAAATAATTCTGAGCTGGTAAATCCTCTTCATTTCCTTCGGCTCCGTCTTCTGATAACTCACTATCACTTGTATGATCTGATTCCATGTATTCGTCTTCTGAGGCACTGTCTATATCACTAAAGTCACTTCCTTCATCCTCAAACCATTTTAGAACGGTTTCTTCGAACTCCGGTCCCGCCATACTCGCAAACGCACCTATGCAACACAAATAGCAAACGGGAACGGAAACGTGCCGTCTGACAGACTGCAACAAACTAAAATTGGTCCATATTTTAAGGCACGTTTTGGCTAGACTCGTGTGAATGGGGGTGGGCGATGGTCACTAATAGCTTATGGATTAGATGGCTTTTTACGTCTGTTAGAGGTGCAATAAAAAAAGATACGCTCAGGTATAGAAACGCCGCAGTCTCACAGACGGCACCTTTCCGGTTAAGGGTTAAATCATAGCTAAGTAAAATAATTGCTTGTTGAACCAAATAGTACAGTTGTTGTAAACCGTTGTCATTAACTTCATTATTCTCACGTGGAGGCAGTCACTTCGAAAAGACCGACTCAAATTACATAAAAATGTATAAATCGTACAACAAATCATCGACACACTGTTTTTTGTAATTTTGACCACTAAACAAATTATTTCTATGACGTGTAGCATATCGTTGGAAAGGCAAAGAAACACGGAACTTTTTGGAATACGACTAAGTATCACCAGAGGTATAGTTTTTTGTAATCGAATTTTGAATTTGAAGTTGTTTATTCACTCCGCGCTATTTTACGACTTTGGAAGGTCATAAGTCATTTTGTCGACTCGAATTTATCTTGTGTTATTATCTCAACAAACAAAAAAGTTATCGCGATAATTCTGCGCCATTGTAGGTAATTCAGCAAAAAAAAAACGAAAAAAATCATATCTCGGAAACCGTAGCCATTAGAGCATTACGGTTTCCACCAAAAATCATCAAATAGTGTCTCCAATTACCCATATTTTTTTGTCTGTTTATGTAAGAAACACCCTGTATATGGACAAAATATACTACGACCTTTAGGCTAGCTTAATTTGAAATATTCTAGGCACTTTAGCTTCAAGGGTGTTATCCCCACTACAACAATTTTTAACGTAATGTCAGATGAAAATTTTCTAGAACCTGATGGTAAAGATGATGATGAATCTGAAAGCTTATCAGCGGATCGACAGAGCAATATACACCCACCTTCAATAGCTAATGATGAACAAGCTGAGATGGAAGAAACAGAATCTAGCCTTTCGGGGAAGAAAACTGTTTCGTTGCCCATTCCAGGATGCAAACGTGGTGAGGAAGATTACGACTGCGTTATTGTCGGAGAAATTAATAAGTAAGAGGATCTTATTATTCATGTTACTCTACCTTACTTTCCACGATAGTCTGACATGTCAAAGCGTGACAACATATAACAGCTGATGGCGAAACGACAGAGGCGTAGGATCGATCCAAACCTAAATCTATCCAGTTACAAAAGTATAATAACAGAAAGGACCATCTCTACCGTACTCGTATGCATATGTTAGGAGTACGTCGATGGCAACGCGGAAAGGCGCAGCTGTGTCCGTGGCCTCGTCACTCGTGTTGCTAGACAACGTGGTGCTTCTCTCTCTCTCTCTTCATAACATACGTATTGCATGCTTCCCGCGTACACATGACGACCTCAGTGATATATGGATTTCTCTGTATATGAAGTCAACGATGGTAACAGTGCTCGTCAATGTCGTCGGTGCAAAAAGGTTATTTATCAACGGAATCCCTGGTCGCACTTTTGTTTGTCAATGTCAATCAGGCTGTCTAACGTTTTCACAACCTGCTTATGATGTGTAAGAAAAATATATTGGAAGATTCACTCGATTTTTTAGTTCGGTATTAACCAACGAAAGAAAGTGAACAAACCTGATGTAAGGGGCCGTTCAAGTTTTACGTAAGCAGATTTATTATAAATATTTACCCCCCCATCCCCCTTGTCAGCAAAAGTAAGCAAAGCTCTTACCCCCTTTCCCCATGCTTACGTAAACATTTGTCAATTAATGTATTGTTTTTTTTAATATTATAATTATAACGTTATAATTCTAATTTGAAAAATAAGAAAATAGATTTAGGATAGAGGTTATATTTTACTGATACGGTATTCAACATAGAGTAAAAGACAAAATATTATATCTTACTAACATAACAAACTTATTTTAAATTTTTGGTACCTATATTAAATTCAAATTAACAGTTTTCAGTCCATAAAACCCGAATCCATGATTCTAAGTTTTCGATGACATCGGATTGCTTCGATTGCTGCTCAGTGTTATGAGTTTGCTCGCTTTTATCGGATTTTGGAATGTCTACGTCGTTCTCATCGAGCCATTCAACATCATGGTGCTCTAAATTTTGAATAATGCACAGCAGTTCATTAGCACGACGAGCAGCGACTCTTATAGGTCTAACTTTCCTATCAGTTTGCGTGTTTACTTTTTTATGGATATTTTCGATGTAACAATTTAGTGACTTGACGGAAGCATGATAAAGACCACACGTTTTGCATTTTCGACTTGATAGCCTCAATTTTACCGTCGGACAAAAATAATCGTAGGGCATTTGCAGGAAATCTTTGAGTGAAGCACTCAAGCGTAGAGCTAAATTGACTGGAAGATTAAGAAATTGCCCTCCTTTAGCCAAAACCAAGTCATCAACTGTTTGTTTTACTTTTAGAGGTAGTGGAAGAAACCTATTGTCTAGTAATCTAAATAGGCCACTTCTTGGACGACAGCATTCTGTATTTCTACATTTTACAATTTGAAGCAAGTATTGGCTCTCACGCACATGTTCTCAATACCATTTAATGTCTGGAAAATCAGGAAGATCTTGTTCACCTGCCCCAACATATTTTGCATTAACATTATAGCCATCAGTTTCCATTGAACTCCATACTTCAGCTAATACATTTCCTGCAAATTCGAAATTAGATTTTTCTAAATGTTCATCAATTGTAACGCCACGTTCATCCAAATGAGACCCAAAATGGTCATGAGGCAATACTAAACCAGCCAGTTCCCGACTAAGAGGAGCCATTCTGCGCTCTACTCTGTTATACGCACTTTTTCCAGGAGCATTGGTAGCTAAAAACAATGCATCGAGATCATGTCGCTTAAAGTGTTGTATAGCAAACCCTATGACTTTTTGATAAAGTGGATTTTCATCTGGCTCACCATCAACCGTCATGATTACCACTGGTTTTACTAGTCCATGGTCATTTTAGCTAATGGTCAAAACTCTTCAAGTTCGAGAAGCGTCTCGAAATCCTAAGCATGAGTATTAGCAGTAGATGAACTATGCTTTCCACTTCGAATAGCGATGTATGTTGGTCCAGAATATCCAACGGCTTGCGGTTGTCCTAACATATTGGAAGTGATTTTGATACCAGCATAAACAGATGGTATTAATTTATGACGCTCAGCGATTACCCAATCGTGATCAGGCAATTTGATTCTATATTCCATGTGCATTAGAAGAGGTGGTTGATTATTTGCCGCAGTTACGCCAATAGGGACTCAAGCTTTATCATCTTGAGATATGAAAGATACTTGATCTGGTCCAAGTATGGATGCTATGTTCTCTAAATAATGGATTGATGTTTCAGCGAACTTGCTATCTAAGCGGCTCTTGTGGTGAGTTTGAGCCCGAATGAGCTTAACAGGGACTATCGATACATGTCTTCGTCCCTCTGCAGAATTAGATTTTCTGGGAATCAAACGAAGATATGTCCCTCTGCGACTAATGTCAAATCCTATTTTACGTAATTCTTGTGTGAGTTCATCAAGAGTTGTTACGCTGCGAATTGATTCCGTTCGTCTAAACCTATATCCGCGATTGTTTTCAATAGTGAATGTTGAATGCTTTGAAGATGAGGACGTCCCACTGAATCCCTCAGAGATAGTATTTTTTTTATTTCTGGATTTTCATGAAAAATATCTTCTAACTTTCTTTTCATACCATCCCTGTGTTTCTTCTGGGCAACTGCGTTTTGAACCTTCCTGTTTAAAGACTGTTTTGCTGCTTATATTTCCTCGCGCGACTTAATGATCTGTTTATCAACTTCAGCACGGCTTGGCATAGTATCTCTGGCAGAATGCAAAGCATTCGGTTTTTTTTCGAGTAGAGCAATCTTATTTTTCTTAGCTTCCTGAGAAGGTTTTGCTCTCTGTTTATCTGTATTTTCATTAATTTCGCATTAGTGTTGTGATTCATTACCGGGTTTTATTTTATCTTCTTCCTCTTTTTTAATATTTGACTGTATAATTTGTGTTTTTTCTGCAGGTTTACAGGTTGCCTAAAAATAAAAACATTCTATGGCTTCTGCTAAAGATTCTCTTATTAAGCTAAATAAATACAAAGTATGGCAATATATATATGGTAAATACAAAACCCTATGGCTTTAAATCTAATATGTTTAAACGAGCAATTCGTTCCGGTCACAAAATACAGGGTGTTAGTTTTCTGTATATATGTATAAAACTAACATCCTGTACTTTGTGACCAATTGACGGAATCAATCATAAGAAATAAATCTATAATATAATGAATATTACCTCTATACGTTGAGATAGGCCATAATATTTTCTAATCAGTAAAGAAAAACTTTTTGACGATTTCTCATATTTCTAGTACTCATAGGAACCTAAAATGATTTCGTCACTCACCTTAGAAAAAAATTTAGTAGATTGTATTTATTCTTAGTCGCCGCTTGCAATTCTTCTTCGATTCTCTTAGATACAATAATATCTAGTTTCTTTTCGGATTTTGCTTGTAGTTTGAAATTTCACCACACTTCGTTAACTAACTTTAAAACAATTTTTGGTATAACTTGGATTTGTCTTTGTAAAACGACATCTTATTTAAACATTAAACTTTGGCTAATGGAATCAATGGTAACACAAATGTTAACTTGCTTTACTATGCTTACAATACGTCTACTCGCTATAGTATCCAAACGAAACAATACACTGATAGAGGAAATTTAGACAAGTGAACACCGCGCGGTAATTCCCCTACTCGGTTCTAAAGCGAGTAGGGGAATTACCGCGCGCTGTTCACTAAACGAATGCATTATTTGCGGGAATCCCCAAAAATGCGTTTCGTTTTCAAGCAAAGACAATGTGAGGGTTGCCATTCGTGTAAGAAAGTAAATATTTACGGATGACGTAATCATCATCTAGACTCCCCTACCCCCCATGTCATCCAAAATAAGCAAAGCAAAGATCCCCCCGCCCCCCCCCCCCATAGTGCTCACGTAATACTTGAACGGCCCCTAAACATAAAACTTCATCAAACTATAAACACGTCAAACGTACTGGTGGTGGTAAGGTTAGTTGGTGGTGTGCCATTTAATAGAGATGGTTCTAATTTTTTGTTCGTCACCTATTATGACTGGATAAATTTAAGTTGGGTTGATCGTAAATTGTGCTGCTTCGAACTCCCTAGGCTGTATCAACGCTTTACAAATGTCCATTCCGTGACCTTGCGACCACAATGCCAATAAATTCAAGCCAGAAAAAGTCGATTCTTTGATTATGTCGAGCTTTTAATGATTTTCTTCATCAGGAAACACTCCAAAATGTTAACGTATGACCATTTCGATCAACTGTAATATCATTGAAACACTAGTTACAATATTGCAGGTTTCTTTCGAGACAAGCAATAAAAAAATGGAGAAAAAACAATAGTTAATTATAATAATATTTATTCTCCAAAATACAAAATTGCGTTAAAATGGGCAAATGAATATGAAGAATCCACAAAAGGCATTGCCAGTTACTATCTTACAAATATCATATGTGTATAACAAAATCGTTAATATTAAAAAATAATTTCTATATAATTTGAATTTTGCAGTTTTAGTTTTCTATATAATTATGCATTGACATTCGCTGCACAGTACACACACACACACACACACGCACGCACGCACGCACACACGCACGCACGCACACACGCACACACGCACACACGCATACACGCACACACGCAAACACGCACACACGCACACACACACGCACACACGCACACACCCGCCCACACACACACACACACACCCGCACACACACACACACACACACACACACCCGCGCACACACACACACCCGCACACACTCACCCACACACACACACACCCGCACACACACACACACCCGCACACATTTATATACACCTATACACATATATACGAGTACATATATACATACATGGTGACTTCGAAGTTGAGTCATTTATTTTAACAGTGAGTAGATCTGATCAAAAGAAATGTTCTTTTCCTTTCACATTTTTCTGGTAAAATTAAAGTAACAAAGTTATAGCCCTTTAGAAGTTTGAGTACCGCCCTGTCTCAGTAATAATATTATGTGCTCGTGTTTGGCAACAACGGATATAATCCGCCTTATCGGTTCATCGCATCGGAAACAAAAAATCGAAAGAATTTGAAACGCTTATCACGATGTTTTTAGTTGTATTCAGTCAATGTGTCAGTCGGTAACGCGTGAGTGAATAGTGGTGTACGTTGTGTGGCTCAAACGAAATAAAAAATGGCACATGTTTACGAAAATGGTGAACGTGTGGACATGATTCTCATCTACGGGGAGGGGAGTCTTTCCGAAATGCTGCCGCGGCATCACGGATTTATGCGGATCGGTTTCCCAATCGAGTGCAACCAACCCCTCGTGCCTTTGTTAATGTAGTACAAAGGGCTCGTGAATCAGGTGACTTAAGACCTCACAGGGGAGGGCATGCCGGTGCTCCAAGACCGAACGGCCAAATACAGGTCCCCACTGAAATACTTGTCAGAAGGGTACTTTATAAAACAAGGTAACATTTTTTTTTATTTTTTTTTATTTTTACACACATATCTTCCTTCTACAATCATTATCTGAAAATTAATGACTCAGCTTCAAAGTCACCCTGTATATATTCATACAAATAAACACATAAATAGATGCACACATACACACATATACGAGTACATGAACGTTGGAGGATTTTTATTATTACATTAATTTTAAATTTCTTTCATACGTATGTTTGCAATTTGATGTCGATTTTTTTCAATTATAAATTTTTTGGCTTCAATTTTGAATTTTTTTTATTTGAAATATTTCTTATATAATTTGGTAATATGTTATAAAATCTACTGGAAAGGTAAGTATGACATCTTTGGCCTATGAATGAATGAATCTTGAAATTAGAGGCATTCCGGCCACCATAAGGAGCCAGTACATAGGCCGCTTAAGCGTGCCCTTATGCACCTCTACAATCCTTAGATCACAAGCCTCGCCCTTTTAGCAAAGTTGAGAATCACCTTGAGTCCAAGCTCCTTGACGTCCTGAGGGTCCAACGTAATGGACCCCAGTATAGTCTGCCTATAGTAGCTCAGAACTTCACAGCGACACAAAACGTGCGCCGAGGCCTCTTCCTCTACTCGGCAGCGTTCACACAAGGGATCCTCAGCCACCCTCATCACGTTCAGGTGACCCCTTAACGTGTTATGGCCAGACAACAGTCCCACCAGCAACCTTAGGTTGGCTCTATCCAGAGATAGGCAGAAGCGTCCAACCTTAGCCCTGGGCCCTTCAATGAGTTCCCGTGCCTGGCGGAGATGTCTGGAGATACTTTTCCATTTCTGAGAGTGTTGTCTTGCCACCCACGTCTCCATTTTCCTCCTAGCTTTATGCGCGGTCACTCCTAGAGCTGGCTGATCCTGTCTTCGCCAGAGTGTCCGCCGTCTCATTGCCCCTTATCCCAGCGTGCCCCGGTACCCATATTAACGACACCGGATGTACGAAGTAATCTTACAGGTGCTTTCATTGCAGCCTGGCTGCCGGATAAGGTTGTTATTCTTCTCCTAGGCCCATCCTCCTCCAGAATGTGAGATACACAAGCCAGAATCGCAAAGATTTCCGCCTGGAAAATAGTGGTGTATCCACCGAGAGGCAGAGATAGCCTAGTTCTAGGCCCAGAGACTCCAGCACCTGAGTCCTCTTCGGTGACCGAGCCGCCCGTGTACCAGACCTGCCCGCTCACTCCGGAGAGTCGCCGGCTACCGGCGTCCCACTCCTCCCTCGTTGGATACACCACAATAAACTTGCGGTTGAAGCGATATTTAGGGGTAATACGATCACTCCTGCTTAGAAGGACGGGGTCCTCCCTTTGTAAGTCGACTAAGATGGCAGTATGCCCCTTGACAGGATTCAAGAAAGCCCAGCTGCCCTGACTCCACAGTCGATGAGCGACTACTCTCGCTTCACCGCGGATCACCAGATCCAACAGTGGGAGATCCAACAGAGCTTCCATTGCACTCAATGGCGTTGTTCGCACTGCGCTTGTAATACTAATACAGGCCAAACGCTGAATTTTATTGAGTTTGGCCTTAGTTGTCTCAGTTCTAATGCAACGCCACCAGACCAGGGAGCCGTACAAGAGAGACGGACGTACTATGGTCGTGTAGAGCCAGTATACCACTTTGGCTTTAAGCCCCCACCTAACTCCCACAACTCGTCTACAAGCCCACATCGAATTGCGAGGCTTGCTAACCTTGTATTCAACATGCTCTCTCCAGTTCAGTTTGCAATCCTGGATAATTCCCAGATATTTCACTGACTGGGACAAAACTAATCTAGTCCCAAAGAAGGTCGGCATGACCATCCCCTCAAGCCTTCTTCTCCTAGTGAATAGGATCAGCTAGGTCTTTTCAGCATTAACAGAAAGATCGACTTCCATACACCACGATTCCACGGAGCGCAGAGCGCCCTGCATAATTTCCGAGACTGTTCTACAAAAACGCCCCCTAACTACTATGGTTACGTTATTAGCATAGGCGTGCACGTAGACACCCATACTGCTGAGCCTAACGAGGAGTTCGTTCACCGCTCTCACACCACATTCACATAACATACAAATATAACTAAAACTAACATAGCTATACGTAAATAAACTGAATTTAGCCACAGAAGAATAAATTCTTGTGCGTGGGTATTAACTTACATTTTTACATGTTTACATAAATATACATATGCACACACGCACACCCACACCCACACCCATACCCACACACACACACACGCACACGCACACCCACACCCACACCCACACCCACACACACACACACACACACACACACACACACACACACACACACACACATTTATATACACCTATACATATATATACGTATATATATGTGTACATATATACATATATATATTCATACAAACACATAAATAGATGCACACATACACACATATACGAGTATATGAACGGAGGATTTTTATTATTACATTAATTTTAAATTTCTTTCATACGTATGTTTGCAATTTGATGTCGATTGTTGCCTAATGTCTAATAGTTTTAAATGGTATGGTATTATTATTATTATTATTGTTATATTCAGTTCAAAATAAGCATTTCCGAAGGCTCGATATGTACAAGGAACTTTTTAGTCTAATCGATTACTGGTATGTTGTCTAATTCATCAATCATTCAACCAACCTGCTTTAGAGAGCAATTCCCACCAGAAGAATATGAAGTAGCAGAAAAAGTGCCAGAAGTAGATAACAAGCCATTTACAAAACTTGAAAACAGTCTGGAGCTAACAAAAAGTAACTCTCTTTTGGACCAAATGCATAGTGCCACCCAACATGAATCTCCCTTACCAATCGAATCTCCGTTACCAGCAGAGGCTACAAGAAAGGTAATTGTCGAAAGCTATACTCGTATACAGATAAATTGTACATTCTGAAATACTGCCAGCTAAGCAATACGGATTCAGGAGAGGATACAATACTGCACTCGCGTATTAGACTTAACAGTACATTTATCAACATCTTTAGTCCTCTTAGAGTCTACAAAATCATTTAACACGATAAATTATTCAATGTTATTAGCTAAATTTAAATATTACGAACTCTTCAATTGGTATGGTCCATAACAAGATCTCAAAAATATGTTATTGATATGAACTCATCGCCAAAAGCTTCCTCGGGAGTGCCCCAAGGAACAGTGCTTGGACCAATCCTTTTTCATCTTTACATAGGTAGCCAATCTGAACAAAGTGGTAGAATATTGCAATATATTATTTGTCGATGATTCTCAATTATACAAAAAATTCAATAATGACAAAATTATAGCTCTAAAATAAATGAGGATTTAATTGCTATCGATAATTACGCAAAGTCACAACCTCCGTTTAAATCCTACAAAGTCTAAAGTTTTCATATTTTCTCAAAAAAAAATAAGGAAATATATTAAAAGATGTACAAACATCAGTCATATTACTAAAAGTTGCTTTTCAGTCCTTCGCCCGTTATACTTCAGTAAAGAAATTTTATACTATAAAACTAAGAAAATTATATGCGAATCATTGATCGTTTCAAAAATTACTTATTGCGATATTGTTTACCATTCATTTTTAGATTCGGTATCTATAAAACTTCGCAAAAAATTCAAAATTCTTGCTGTACTCGTGGATTAGTAGAAAACTTGAAAAAGTACGACCATATTTCGATAACTATTCAAAAACTAGGTTGGTTAAATGTTTCAAAATTATATAAATATCACTTACTATGTTATGTTCATATACTCTAAATCACCTCATTACTTCCGTTTTTAAAGGAAAATCTAATAAACCGTACCCGCTTCCCAAATACACTCACCATACCTATTCATAGAACTTCATTTTTCCATAAAGGCTTCATTTTTAATGTGATATATCTATATAATTCATTATCCCCTGAAATTAAATCTGTGGCATTTGATAACTTAAAAAAACATATCCAGAATCTGATTTTACAGTTTAAATTAAAAGTACTTCTCTTTTACTTCACTGTTAATAAATATAATATTTTACTCAGTTATCAGAGTAATTACATTAAATATGTACACGTACTATATAACACCTTTGTTATATTATGAGTCTTATTTTCATTTATCTATTTTGTTCAGGTTTGTATTTATTTTTGTATGGATTAAGTGGAGGAATAACTTAAGCTAAACTTAGCCAAAATAAAAAGATGCTTATTATTATTAACTAATGTGTCAACTGCTCGGAAAGTCTTATTGAAGGTACAAGACAGTATTGAAAGTCCAGTAGGTACCTATAATTATCTGACTGCATCACTTCCACCACATGTTGAAACGTTTACCACTCATCATCTCGTGTATTACCCACATATTAAGACAGTGGCAATGAACATAGGTTTGGAAATGGATAACGAGTTAAGGCTAAGGTGGAAAAATGCACCCAACGACACTTGTTCGGTTGAAGTTTTTGTTCCCACACCGCCATATTCTGCCAAGTAGATGAAAGATTATTCTCACTGACCTTCTAGTTTTGTCCCTATTCAATTACTGCGATGTCGTGTGTGGACTGGGAATGAATTCAGAAAATCCATGTCATGTCTCAGGTTCATATTCGGCATCCGCAAGGTTGTCAGGATATCACACAAGCTAGAGGAAGTTAGTTGGCTAAATATGGTCTTTAGATAAAAAGTTCTTTCCGCAACATTATTCTATAAAATTGTCTTTACCTAAACGTTTCCATATTTATGGAATAGGATAAAATTTAGACATGATGACCATAATTTAAATATACACAGTAAGTGGTGTCTCTCCCCCTCTACATCGAATTTCTGTATATTTGAGAGTTCATTTACATCTAATAGTTGTAGAATATTTATTTTAAGAAGCTATCTTTCAAATCATTCAAAGTCAACTAGAAATTGAAAAATGAAATAATGTACGTATATTATATTAATTAGCATTATAATAAACCTTCAACAATTAGTATGGCAGAAGCAATATCCTCCGTCACTGTTTTTCTATTTTTGTCTACACTATTCAATCTCAACCATTTATATATTTTTTCAAGAAGCTTCGCTTATAATTCACTTACTATTATGTATATATTGATAACTTTTAGTTTTGCAGTATATTACGAGTATATAAAATGTAGGTATACGTATTTTCACACCATAATGCTAATTATTTTTTCTCTGTTGGGTCAGCACCTGTATCAGCTTTTCTGTATGTTTTCCCTTTTTGCAATTACATTTATTTTTTAAATGAGTTATTCCCATGAGTGCTTGTAATTGTCAATAAATTTGTTTATGCAGGTCAATGGAAAGAAGAAATAGATACGCCATTGTCAAAATTATCGCATCCTACAAGTTCTAATCGCTTACGTCCTGTAAATTTACTTCCAATCTTGTCTTAGGTAGTATTCATGTAAGTGAAGGGTAATCCATCTGTTGGTTAATTTTTAAATGGAGGGTTAAAATGAAAACGCAGTGTCCTTTTTCCAAACGAGTATTTTTTATTTGAGATTACTATCCCTTCGGTTAATGATGAAACAATATCATTCATATGCACGCCACGGCTGAGCTTGAACCAGACTGTCGACCGAATTTTTCAGTCGATTTTCCAAAGTCTTCGATATTGTGTCACCAATGGCTGCATGAATGTTGATATTCAAGTACTTAATCGACGCTGGGGCATGCACATAGCATTTATCTTTTACGCTTCCCCACAAAAAATAAATCAACGGAGTTAAATCGAAGCTTCGCGGTGGAGAAGTCACATCACCAAAACGGCTGACTACGCGATTTTCTTGAAGAAGAGCGATTGTTTCGCGTGGTGGATGCATTGGCTTTTAGGTAATTTCATTTGGTTATTCTAAGCATCAAATATGGCAATTTTGCTTATTGCCGTAGCCACCAAGATGAAAATGGGCCTCATCCGAAAAAAATGATTTTTCGGTAAAAATGGGGGTCCTCGTCCAACCGTCTAATTTTGTGCGTTTCCCAACGTTGTCCAAGCGTATATCGATCCATATTTGTTCACAGCAGACTCTTTACTAAATTCCTGCCAAAACAGAACTGATGTAAGGCAACACTTACACTGTGACATAAGCCCTAGTTCAAAAATCAACCAACAGATGGATCAGCCTTTCGAAGATTATTTAAAAATTTTCATGTCCAGACTGCCAATCAGGTTTGAGGTCAGGTCATAGTACTATTTCAGTATTAACTCGAGTAACAGATGACCTCACTGTTGGCGTTAGATAAAGGTTTAACAACATTCCTAGTTCTTTACACACCAGAATCATCATCAAATGTTCTGGAGTACCTCAAGTTTACGTGTTTACCATTTATTATTTCTGTTATGTTCAAAATTGCAAAGTACAATATTATGTTGGTAATGCCCAAATTTATTGCGGTTTTGACTTCTATGATCCCTATCTAGCGGCTATTAAAATTAATGAAGATTTGGTTAATACAGTCTACTCTCAACATCGTCATTCTAAAACTCAAGCACAACTATGTTCTTCCAGTACTACGAGAAATTAGTTCGGATGTTTTCAACATAAATTGTTTATAATTTCATATAAAAAATCAAGTTTGTATCCTCTACGAGTTTCTGCGTAATTAAAAAATAATGTTTCATTACCTCAATCGACACCACCTCAATAGGTGTGTACTTACTGCAACGTACCCTCTCCTACACTTAAATACTTATAATAGTTGGAGCCTTTGCTTATCTTCTGCTGAACAACAATTCGGTAACTATAAGGAATAATTGGAATGTGGATATACATACGAGGGATGTCTTTTAAGTTTTGCATATGGAAATAAAACAACACGGTAGGTAGTTTTAAATGACTTTATTGTTTTTCGAAGTATTCTCCTCTCTCCTGGAAGATAATTACACATCTGCATGTGCTCGAACCAATTTTCGAAGCACTTATTCCACTCGTTTGCTGGCAGATCCAAAACGGCATTTTTGAATGCGTCAACTGCTTCTTCTGGTGACTGGAACCTTTGACCACGCAGTCTGTTTTTAATTTTCGGGAAAGTAAAGAAATCGTTAGGACTTAGATCGGGACTATATGGTCCAATAATTCCACGTTTTCTTCCGCTAAATACTGCTTGTTTTTTGGGCTGTGTGCGAGCTTGCATTGTCTTGGTGGAGGATGATTCTTCTTTCGGGGTTGATTTTTTGAAGCTCGGTGATGACTTTTAGCAAACAAATGGTGGTATACCAATCCGCAGTAACAGTTCTTTACTCATTAAGAGGAATTGTTGCAATATGACCCGCTTTTGACACAAATGTCGCGACCACCTTTTTCGAAACACTTCGAGAACACATGACTTTTGTTGGCTTTTCTTCACATTGGACCACCCAAACAGCTGACTGTCGTTTATTTTCTGATTCATAACAGTAAATCGACGATTCATCACCACTAACAATGCTGAACACATTTTTTGAGTTTCTGGAATTGAAACGGTCAAGCGTTTTTTGACACCAATTAACGCTGGTTGCTTTCTGCTCTTCAGTCAACAGGTGGCGTATCCAACGAGAAACTAATTTTCTCACTCCTAATTCTTCATGCAAATTTTTTTGAATTGAGGTCTTTGAGATCTTCAAGGACGCCTCAATCTCGCGATATGTCACATGTCTATCTTCAATGATGAGTTTGCGCACAACATCGACGTATTCCTGGGTGACTGCCTCACCCGTCCACGTTTGAATTCTCCATACCAACGGGAAATTGTTGACTGATGTGGCGCTTTGTTCCCGAAAACAGACAGTAACTCAGCAAGGCATTCTTGTTGAGATAATTGTCTCTGAAAGTTGTAATAAATTATGGCGCGAAAATGTTCTCGGTTGAGTTCCATTCTTCTAATGACTTGGTGACACTTAAAAATTCACTGTGGTGAGAACACTGCACGTATTGTTGTGAAACGTTGAATTTAAGTTTACTAAAGAGTGAGGTTAAGATTCAGTACTGACGTTCGATCCGCGCGGCCTACTATGTTTCTATATGCAAAACTTAAAAGACATCCCTCGTATTATATATTTTTTACACCATGGAGGTATTGTGGATAAAATTCATTTTGCCGAAATATCCTAGTATTTATTTACACATCGGGTTGCCAGCACAAACCAGTGCTATCATATCTCCTTTTTATCTGGTGAGGATGCTCAAATCAATGGTGTCACCCGTGCAAATCTATTCTGATTTGTGTGAATTGGCAAACTGAAACTGGGAGAGGGTGAAATTAAATACCAAAATTCTTCATGAGGTAGGTAACATCAAGCCAGTGTTGCTCTTTATACTACGTGTGGTGACCGGCTTTGTAATACTAGTGGCAACATACTGTATAACTTTCAGTGGTACCAGGTAGGTACAAAAATAATTTTTTTCTGTTCTCTCCAGACCATACCTATTGCAGAAACCATTCCTTATGAACCAGACAATTTAGAAGTGCAAGAAAGTAAAATAGTAGTTCGAAAAGATTCGATCCAATTAACTCATGACAGATCGGAGATAAACTGGCTCGGCAGCAGAAAGTTTTCAGAACTGCAGAAAGACAAGCAATGTTATGAGCAGTTAGAAGAAAAAGTTGCAGACCAGTGTGGGAAAAGAGGTGATACTTGGTGTATTCGTATAATTAAAAACGATTTCCAGATATACCTAAGATAATTCAAAATAGTTCATTAAAGTTGAGCGGGCGCGCCAAGGAACATACACAAAAGCTCCTTCCTACTTATTTCTGAACAGATCGTGCAATGCATTTATAGATATATAGAGGTGATACTTGGTGTATTCGTATAATTAAAAACGATTTCCAGATATACCTAAGATAATTCAAAATAGTTCCTTAAAGTTAAGCGGGCGCGCCAAGGAACATAAACAAAAGCTCCTTCCTACTTATTTCTGAACGGATCGTGCAATGCATTTATATATACCATATATTATAACGGTTGAGCGCCATCTTGGAGCATTTTTTTAATTACGTTATATCCCCAGAATGATAATTTGCTATCTTTCAGCATGGAAGACTGACGGGGTGTCAAAAATAACCATTTTTGAACATTGAGTCGCTTATAACACGATATACATAGTTATATAAACTTTCTTTCGATAATATGGAATATAATGTGAGACAATCAGTTAAAAAATCGATAGATATTGAAATTTTGGTTTAAATGGAATCTTCCATTTTAAAACATATTCGGATCTATCAAGAGAAGAATATTGAGAAAACGTACAACAGCAGTGTGATGATTAGTTTTTGAGCTACAAACGTTTAACTTTGACAGCCTGCCATCGCTAGCGTATCCGGAAAAAAGTGAGGCTTGTGGGCGGATCCAGCGTTTCAGTTAGGTAGGGTCAATTGGTTTCACTGTAGCATAAAAGGAAGCATTAGCCGCCCTGAATACGCCAGTGCCTGCCAGTTCGTCATTTTGGAAGTTACCTAGTAATTTCATATTCTAGGGTTATAAAGTACTAAAAAGAGGCCAACAGTTCTATTTAAAAAAGTTCTAAAATCGTATTCAGGCTCTCACTCTCTCTAAATTTTCAACCTCCACTTTTACACTAAAACATACAGGGTGTTTTATAAAGACGTGCCAATATTTCTAGGGTAGGAAGTACATCCAAACATAACAAAAGAAGTTCCTATAAATAAGGGTCCAAAGATGCTCCCCCTAGGGTGATGAAGTTTTCTTTATGAAATTGAAATAAAATTATATCTACTAATTTTCCATAAATTTTGTGTCTTAAGGAAGTTTTGTCAGATCACTCGTTTTTGACTATTTGAGGTAAAATCCTAAAATATTCTTATGTAAAGGTTTAAACTCCCCTATTATGAAAACAAGAAAGCTATGGTACCTCATTACAACATTAATTGATTAATATGCGTGTATTTTCCTCAATTAGTAGCGTAGAAGCTTACCATTCATTAAACATTTCCAGTGCATGCCAGTGGTTTTGCCGGAATATTCATTTTTGTTTATAGATGAAACTTCAAAACAAAGGAAACGTTTATAAGCTAACAAGAATTAAACACGACAACAATAAACATTGCATTTGATACAATTTACGTTGTTAATTCGAAATTTACCAGGACACGACATTAGGAACAAAAAATAATGCTGAATAAATACTATAACATCCAACCTAAGGAGGTGTTGAAAGCGACCACCTCTGGATTCAACACAAGCCCGTGCTCTACGCCACAAAGATTCTCTAGCTCTTTGGAAAGTAGCTGGCGAAGTACAAAAAGGCCGATAATTTCAGAAGTAAGATAATAAGAATTTGACTCGTATTGATTGGTTCCACAATTACTAGCTGTGATTTAAGACAAACAGTAGAACCTAACATGGTAATAACAGGTGAAGTATACCATGAAAACCAGTGGAGTGCATAAACAAGGTTTAATGAATGGTAAGCTTCTACGCTACTGATTGAGGTAAAGACAAAGACACGCATATTATTCAATTATGTTTCGGTCTCGTCGTAGTAGTACCTCGCCCCGCCCTACCTTCCAACTCTCTAGCCGTCTATAAACGAGCCAAAGCGTTAACATGTCAATCGGGTTCGCGCACCGATTTTTGCGTTTTCAGCAGGGTCACCATCAGGTAATTGTCGAATAACCGATCTGTTTTAGAATCCAGTTAGGTGAATGTTAGTATTGATGCCTCACCGGCGTTGCAGACTGTGCCTGACATGACGTTTGGGATAGCGTTCTGACACTGTTGCTTGGAACAGCAACCTGGACCTAGCTTATGATAGCCAACTCCATACCAAGGACTAACAAAGACGTTTGGGATAACGCTGAAATATTGGGCTCGGTTGCTTGGGATAGCAACATGGACCTAGCTTGTGGTAGTCAGCTCCACACCAAGGACGAATGAAGACGTTTGGGATAACGACTCAACACTGAACTCCGTTGCTTGTGATGGTAACTTGTACTTAGCTTGTGATGGCTAAGATCATACGACAAATAACTACACTGAAAGCATTTGGGACAACTTAGCAACAAAGTATGGTCAACAATCTCTTCTCATTTGCTTGTGATAGCAACTTGCACCTGGTTTGTGATAACCATTAAACAGGACTGTAAGTTTGAAGATGGCAGGTTGGGAAATCGTTAAAGTATGTTTTTTCCTTATTACCAGGTAGAGATTAAGTATCTTATGCGAGGTTAGCCTTACATTTTGCTTGTGATAGCAAATTTCATCTGGTTTGTGATAACCTTGGAACAGTATTGTAAGAATGCTCCTGACAGTTTAGGAAACCGCCGAAATACCATTTTTCATGAATAACAGATAGGGATCAGGTTTTATCTATGTGAGACTAGAGTTACATTTTGCTTGTGATAGCAAATTCCACGTGGTTTGTGATAACCAGGGAACAGGTCTGAAATTATGAACATGTCAGGTTAGGAATCCGCCAATGTATATCTTTTTCTTATTACCAGATAGCGAATAGTCACCTTATGCGAGGTTAGCGTTACATTTTGCCTATGATAGCAAATTCCATCAGGTTTGTGATAACCTTGGAACATGATTGTCAGAATGCACATGACAGTTTAGGAAACCGCTAAAGAACCATTTTTCGTTAATAACAGATAGAGATTAGGATTCATCTATGTGAGACGAGCGCTAGATTTTGCTTGTGATAGCAAATTACATGTTGTTTGGGATAGCCATCGAACAGGTCAATAATATGCACATGACAGGTTACGAAACCGTCGAAGGGCTATTTTTCATTATTAACACATAGAAGTTAGGTACTTCTATGGTAGATTAGCATTACATTTTGCTTGTAATACCAAATTCCACCTGGGTGGTGATAACTATGGAACAGGACTGTACGTATGAACATGACCGGTTAGGAAATCACAAAGTACTAATTTTCAGCAATAGCGAAGATTAGGTATCATTATGCCCGATTAGCGTTAAATTTTTCATAGGTGGCACTCGAACCGTAGTGCGCTCTGGATTGTGATGACTTGAAGGCCATGGATTCTGTTTCAATAGATGACGCATCACCACAATGATGCTGCGACCTTAGTATAATTAATGTTCGCGCATTGTTCCAAGGCTGGCATTTCGAGGGCAGGTCTTGTTGATGACGATAGATGAATAAATTCTGTTCTATTCTAGCCACCTAAAGTGAACCCTGAGGCGGCCGCTGTAATAGAAATTGTCGCACGCAGGGATGCGCGCTTGGTCTCTGTAGAGCAACATGTGAGTTATTCATTAACTGCAAGTAGCAATACTCTCTCCTCTAGGTTCAAAGAAGATTGAGGGGCGCATGCTGGCAGATATTCACATTTAACAAAGAAGTCAGGAGTACTCTAAAAGAGGCTTTCATTGATAACTGAGTTTGTATTTAATCGTTGTGGCACGACGTGCATAAACAGTTGCCCATTGAAAATGCTGCACCAGACATCTCTAGAAAATCTGTGTTGAAACGAGTGGTTTCTTCAAGAACGGGGATTTTCTAACGATCAAATATGTTCATTGTGAGAATTAAAGGTTCCACTCCTCGTAAAAACCGATTCATCTGACCACAAAACCAAATCAAAACCTGCATTCTGATTATGCATTTGCAGTAACCAATCACAAAAATTTCGCCGTTGCACTTTGTCGCCGAGTTGCAGACATTGTACATTTTTCCGATGGTAAGGATGTAAAACTTCCCGATTTAAGATTCTCCACGGGAACATGGTAAGTGGGCTGCAATCTGCCTAGTAGTAGGATCATCCAACGCCAAATTAATCACTTCCGTTTCCTCTTGAACAGTATGCCGGATACCATGACCTCTAACTCCGGGAAGTTTGGCAATTCCATATTGCTAGAAATCAACGTGTAAAAACCTTTGGGGTAGGTTGGCGTTTGTTAGGAAATCTACGTTGATACTTCCGAGAAGCCGCTAAAGCATTTCCATTACAGAACCCGTACACAATAATAATATCGACGTACTCATCATTGCTAAATTCCATTTCACAACACTCAAAAATGGAAAAAAGAAACTTTTGACTTGACTTTTATAAAAAAAATGGTAGTAGTAACGATAACAACCGTATACTACATAACTTTGACAAACTATCTCACAAGAAACGTCAAGTTCGTATCAAGGCCTCCTATTTTATTTTGAAACTAACTGTATCTCAGCTCTTCTTGAATGATCTAATTTGTTTTATTTTTGTTTTTACGAAAACAGTGCACCCTAGGAAAAATACAAGAGAAATTATTCCTAGCAAATTGAAGGTAAAACTCGAAAAATTGTGCGTTTCGAAAAAAAAAACATTGGCGTACTATTGTAATTTGGAAAAATAATGCCACTTTCCCCCTGTATCTCCGCCATTGGTGCACGTTAATTTTGAGTTGACTTTTGAATGTGGACAATACGTAGGTAAATCCACATACCAAATTTTAGTTTATTCCGGTTGACGGTTTTGAGGATATTAAAAAAATGTTTTTTTTTAAACTTCAACACGCCGTATTTTTTTAATGAAGCCTTCGAGGAAAAAATGTTGCATAGACGACCCTCCGTAAGATGCGGTCCTGTGTATGATGTTTTATTTTTGGTAACGACTTGTAAATCACCCTGTATAAATACACTTCTCAAAGAAATTAAGTGAGCAAGAAAAAAAAACAAATTTTTCGGTGGTTTGTGACAGGCTGTATTTCGGTGGAAATGCCCGAATCTAGACTCAAAAAAGTGCATTTTGATGCTTCAAAACTCTAGTATTCAGGTTTTTTAACCGAAAGATTATAGAAGCAATGGTCCTCGGGCAAATCTAACAGATAGCGCAAGACAAAATGTTCCAAAATGTTTGCCCTCTTTTTAGTACACGGGCATGAACAATTTCATCATTTAATCAGGTTCAATATCCCGTGTTTAGAATCTTTGAATGGACAAGGATCCTTTTGTGATGGAGCACTGATATCTCGGTAACAAATGATTGCACAGTGAATGTAATGGAATTTCTGAAAAGATTTGTATTGGTTTCCTGTCGTGTTGATCTTAAGAAATTAAAAAAAGACACTTTTTGCCTTGCCATCTTTGGGACTGCTAATGAAGAGGTCTTTAGGTTTTTTTTGATTCACCAATGTATCCCTAATACCCTCGCACCATGGCAAATCGATTCATTGTACTGTTTCTCCGAACCGCCTATGAGACACCCAAAAAAATAATGTTTCAGTACCTATTGGTTAACATTTGACAAAAATCAAAGGAGCAAAATTTTTGTATCATCCTGTAATCTGAATGAAAATGGAAAAACCATTTTTCTTCTTTTGTTGTCACTATTGGATATCTGTTACACCTTAAATTTCAAAAATGCAATTATTGGAAAAATTTCATTCTTTTATTAATGGAATATTCCAACAAACAAAAATACTGACCAGGGGCGGATCTGGAATATTTTTTTGGGGTGTTTCAAAGGCGGATTTAGGAATTTGTCGGTCCGGAGAACACATATTGAGATATAAGAAACCTAAAAGCATTAGCCTTCTCCTTAGCGGTCCCAAAAATGCGGTCGATTTTCCAAAAAAAAACGCACAAAGAAACTTTTTTGACTCTTTTAAAATCAAAGGAAACAAAAAAAAATCCTCAATAATAGAAGTAAAATATTATTGGAGATTCATTACAGTTTTCGGAAATACCCTTGTATTCTCTGTGCGACTATTAGTTATCGAGATATCAATAGTTGATGACAAAAGGATTCTTTTACATTCAAAGTCAGATAATTCCGCGAAAACTGATCGTATCGAGGTTTTAAAAAACAGAATATTGAAGCTAAATAAACGGGCTATCTGATCCATATGGATTATGGCCTAAATGATACTGTTTCAAACCCGTGGCCTGGAAAGAGGAGGGCAAAAATTTTGCAAAAAAATGTTCTTGTGCGATCTGTTAGAATTGTATGAGAACTGTTGCTCCTAAATTTTTCAGGTAAGAAACCTGAAAGCTAGAATCTTAAAGCTTGAAAATGCTTTGTTAAAGTCTAGATACGACCATGTTTAACCAAAATACAGTCAAAGATCACCGAAAACATTTGATTGTTTTCTTGCTTCCTTATTATTTTTTTGAGTAGTGTAAATTCGACAGCAATTGAAACAAACTAAGATATTTTCAAATACTAAAAGGTGAACACCAACAGGAGGCTCCATTTCTTATGTTAGTACATCATTTCTCACTTTACTGACATTAAAAATATGAATGTTTGGTTAACTGTTTTAATTTACCCACTTTTAGTATTTTATCATAGAAATTTAAAACCGCTGACAGCTTAATTCTTGGAATCACTATGAGGCCTCCTCCTATCCATTTTCCTGGAGGAGGCCTAGTCCTGTCAGCCCTATTGATGTAGCGTTTTTCTGGGTTATTTTGGATGTGGATTAATGACACTCGATTCCACAAGAAGAAATGTACTAATTTACTTAAAACACAACACAACTAGCTTTAACTTAACTAGCTAGAACATTTATGTACACCACTATTTATGTCTGACTACTTATTTACGAATTATTATGTCGCGTCATTCACTCAACTCTGCTTCCCTCTCTCGGCCGTCGGCTTATATATTCCTCATCGCAGGTACTCGTTAGTTCGAGAAGGTTCCGGTACGCCACATAGCGGCAGTCCAGAACCTTCGGGGCCATTCTTGTTTCATTAATTTAGTACCTTTATCACAGAAAGACATCAATCGATTAGCGGCAGCATGGCAACAAACGCGAACAAATTAGTAAAGAAGATATCTTTTTCTGCGAAGACTTGCAGATGTACTAATCCGAGATGCGACTGTTACAATGTAATTTCATCAGGAAATTCAAATGAATACATAGAATCCAAAACAGCAGTAACGGACCTTGAAGACGAAACAACTTACATAGGAGGATCTATTAGTAGGGAAGTCTCTAAAGAACGTATGCTGGTAGGTAAAACATATTTGAGAAACTTTAACTCGGGAGACTCTTTTAAAAGAATCAGAAAGGGATTTTGGAGAGCCTCACACTCTGAGAACACGTGATTATTTAAACGATTAAACGATTGTTCTGGAAAATCTTCTTTATCCGTTATAAGATGTTCAATTATTTCAGGTAACTAAATTATTCGGTTCAATTATACTGAATTTTCTGGAACCAGTTTAATCGAAAGTGATATACTATTGAGCTAATTTGCTTGAAAATATGAAACCATATAACTGTTTTATTAAACTGTTTAATCTGATTAGGTAATTTAGTTTGTATAGAAGAGGTAGATTCAAATCAATTAAACATTTTAATAATAACAGATAAACTGACGCTGTGTTGGTGTCGCGCCTCGAACTCCTCAGTTTCATTTGTGATTTTCGCGTAGAGCTCCACATTCGAAATCGAGTGAAATATTCGAGCTAAGTGACCCATAACCATGGATAGATTATTTCTCGCTGCCAATGAAACACTCTGTATTGGAGAGTCACTGCTGACTTTACTGAATGAGAAGAACTTCGAAATTTCATTTATGCAGCCATATTTAAGTCAATGAAGGGCATTTATACGAAACATGTACTTAACATAGGCTTGATGTGCTTTTCTCTTATATTGTATAATGTGTAGGAGGTGGAGCCTTCTGTTGATGTAGACTTTGTAGTATATGAAAATATCCTAGATTGTTTGAAGTACAATATTGTTTTATTTTTAGAAATAAATACAATTTTTGTACACATGATCAAGTGGCCTTATTCAGTTGCAGGTATCCATTTACCTACTTTCTGAATTTAAAACAAAGAATTGCTTTTAGTGAATGGTGATATACTATAGCCTGTTTTTGAATAAACAGAGAAATCATTGATAAAACTTGATCCCAAATATAATAACTTCGAAGTTTTTATTTTGATACGAAAACATCAACTATCAATATCAAGTTCTGACAGACTACAGTTGTAATACTCGTAAACATCATTGAGTAAAATGCAATTTGTTCTTTTAAATTCCAAATAGATATTTTCCTAATGTCCTTTTAAATCATTATTGTCATTGTCACTTCATTGTGACTTGCCTTATTGCACTGAATCCGCGTATACCTCGAGAAAACTGTTGAAATATTTTATTACTCCCTACTGCAACTATTGTTGCGGTGCAGCTCCGTTGATATTCTTGGAGGATAACAGATTTTCCAGTGGCAAACATTTTTTCGGCCAATACAGCGAAGAATTTTTTGGGTACTCCATGAATAAGAAAAAAAAGAAAACTGCTGAGATTGCTTCAGCTACGTCTGAGAGTGCAAAAATGGTGGTAACCAAACCAAGTGATGCACCAACGGAAACGCCTAAAAACAGTAAGTGCCTTAGAACAACAAATGAGGAGCTAAAACAGGAAATAAAAATAGATGAAAAAGTTAATTCATACAGCCAGTTATTAATAGAAAAAGATAGATTGATTGAGCAACTTGTGAACGAGAACACTAGATTTCAAGATCAGCCGAATTTATTGTCGACAAATATTACTCAAATAGAAACTGTAGTTGACGCGCTCAAGAAACTGAATACTAGGATTGACATAATTGAAAAATCAAGTATGACAAGCACTTCGTATTCGCAAATTGTAAAAAAGACCTATGCTACAAAAAGCAAGGAAATCCCATTGAAAAGCATAGTGATTATACCAAGCCAGCAACAAACAAGCCTCAAGACGCGTAAAGATCTAGACAAAAACTTAAGCTTGTCTAAACTTCAAATCAAAATTCACGACGTGAAGAATTTTAGAAACGGTGGTGTGGAAATTAAGGTCCACGAAAGTAATCATGCCCAGTTAAAGGAAGAAATTCAGAACAAATTGCCAGCATCGTACCAGGTGTCTGAACCGAAAATGTTTAGACCTAAAATCAAAATCGTGGGCTACCATACAGATGAACGAATTACCGAAGAAGGGATAGTAGAAGACATCACAAGACAGAACCATTTCATAGAAAAGGAAGATATTAAGATAAATTTTATTAAGTATATTGCACAAAAAAAAATTATATTATTTACGCAGAGCTCACAGGTAATTTATTTAAACAGATTTTTGAAGATTATAATGGAAAAATTCTATTAGGATTTCAAAATGTATCTGTATACAAAAATAATGAAGTGTCTCAGTGCACAAATTGCTTCCGATTTAATCATTGTGGAAAAAAATGCCAAAATCCTAAAGTCTGTGCTCAGTGTGGAGAAAACCATGACACTTCCTTTTGTAAGCAGGCACATTCGAAATGTTGCAACTGTTTGTATTCAAATCACCAGTATAAAAAATCTTACAGTACCGATCATCTTCCGACAGACAAGAATTGCCCAGTGTATGAATTCTTTCAACAAAGAATTTTATTTTGATCAGTTTTGAATTATTTAGAATACTCAAAATCTCTTAATGGCTGGTAGTAAAATGCTTATCGGACACTTGAATGTACGTTCCCTCATGTCTAGTTTTGATGCTATTGAAAATATTACTGATGATGTGGTTAATATTAGCAGCTATTGTTTCTTGCGTTGTGATAGAGAATCTCGTGGTGGTGGAGTTGGAATCTATGTTAAATCAAATTTACATGCTGAAAAGGTATATATTCATACAAATTTTGGTGATTTTTTCGAAAGCATTTGGGTTAAATTGGTTGCGGGTAAGTGTGAACTGTTAGTAGGTGTTTTGTACCGACCACCCTCTAAAAACATACAACAATGTGCAGATTTATTAAATGGTTATATCATCATAACATCGTGATATTGGGAGATCTGAATATGATTTTTTTTAATAACAATATATTCTCACTGCGTTTTGAGCTGATCGGGTTCACACAAATCGTAACGGAAGCCACCCGTGTCACAGATAGTACTGCAACATTAATCGATCCAATATTTTTAAATAATCCTCAAATATGCAGCTATTCTTCCGTCATGGACACGAATGGTATTTCGGACCACAAACTCGTATTTTTTCATTTTGACATTCCATCTTATAAAAGAAATCAAAAATTTATCACAATCAGGGATTTTAAACATTTCAGTGAGGATGATTTTCTTATCGATCTTTTTAAATCGGGCTTAGATGAATTATTTACGAAATCTAATATTGATGAGAAGGTAATGCACATTACAAGCGTTATCGTGGAAACCTATAATAAACATGCACCTTTTAAAACTGTAAGAATTAATAAGCCACCATCACCTTGGTTAACTAATGAACTGCGCACTGTTCTTGATGAAAATAATACTGCACAAGCTTTATATAAAACTAATAAGACCGTGGACGCCTGTAATAACTTCAAATCGCTTAGAAACCGTGCTCTTAACATGATCAGGAGGGACAAAAAGACATATATCGAAAATTTGGCAAATGAAAATGATTCAAAAAAATTGTGGAAGTCTCTCAAACAACTTGATATAAATTTTCGTAGTAAACCAACCCTTCCGGCAAGTTTTAATGACCCTACCAAAATTAATGATTATTTTATGTCTGTTTATAGCTATAAACCTGTTGATTCACTAGTTTGCGAAAACTATTTCAAAAATAAATTAAGCTCTGAATATATTTTTTCATTGAATAAGATTAGTTCAAATGACGTATTACAGGCAATAGGGAGCCTAAAATCTGATGCGAAGGGAATTGATGGTATATCCCTGTCAATGATCCAGCTTGGCCTGCCAGTTATTCTCCATCACATCGTCAACATCTTTAACGACTGTTTGGAAAAAGGCTACTTTCCAAACACATGGAAACAAGCTCTAATTATGCCAATTCCTAAAAAAATGAAACCCACTGAGTATAATGAACTCAGACCTATCAGTTTATTACCAATTTTATCCAAAATTTTAGAAAAAATTATTACTTGCTAAATTAAATTACATAGGTCTTGATAGTGTATCCCTTTCATTTTTCGACAGTTACCTTCATCAAAGAACTTAGTGTGTTTTTCTCAATCAACAAATGTCTCAAGTGACAATAATTCCCTCAGGCGTACCTCAGGGCTCTGTATTGGGGCCGCTTCTGTTCCTCATATATACGTTCGACTTAAGCAAAAGTATTGATAATTCTCATGTCCAGTCATTTTCAGACGATACGCAATTGCTCCATTATTTTAACCCAGATAATGTCAATAATATTACTCAAATTTTACAAAACGATGTTAATAAATTAATTAAATACTCTTTAGATCACAATCTACTTATTAATCCACAAAAATCTAAAATGTTATTATTTTGCGCACAAAGAAAAACATACAATGTAACACAGCTGTTGAACATTCAGATAAATAACCAAATTTTGCAATTTTCTGATTCTGCAAAAATTCTTGGTGTTGTTTTTGATACAAAATTAAGGTTTATTGAACATGTTAAAAGTCTATCTCAGAAAACCTACCTACGGCTGCGCACTCTTATAGCAAACAGGTATTTACTAAATTTTAAGTTGCGTAAAAAACTATGTGAAGCATTGGTCATATCATATACTAAATTATTGTAATATCGTATACTATACTTGTTTAGACAATTTCACTAAAAACGTTATTCAAGTTATTCAAAACAATTGCATACGATTCATTTTTGGCTTACGTAAATTTGATCATGTATCAGCGAAATATCCCGTTCTAAACTGGTTAAAAGTTAATGACATGGTCAAGTATCACTATTCAGTTTTTGTTCACAAATTGCTGCTCACGTCAAAAAAGGTAGTGGCAACGTCGCAAATTAAACCCAGTGATTTTCCATTTTCTGTTTTTAAACAGTTTCAATATGTAATATAATTTCTACAGTTCACTGGATGTAGATTGAAACAGGAATGTACGCAGATACTAAAAAACGGGTAAGAAAAACGCAAACTTTGTTCAAGAAAACATTGTAGTTTGTAACCTCAAAAACTCAGCATACGATAAAATTTAGACACGATACCTTCGCTGTGATGCCAAGTGTACCAAAAATTCTCGGAGCTACTGAAAGAATGAATACACGACAACAAACGAAATCGAAAAAAAACATACCAGAAAAAGTCAACAAATCCAATAGCAGCTATATCCACATACAAGTTGACAATTCTTTGGATGATAAAACTTTCACCCAGGAAGAGTTGCTGTTAGATCTTAGGAATAAACTAGCCTCAGAATTAGCAAAGAATGAAGATCTGCATGATCTCACTGCAAAGTTGAAAGTTACAATCGAAAAGTTAAATAACGAAATCCTGAACAAGGATAAAACGATAGAACATCTCAAAGGAATAATTGAGAAAGTTAAAGGAAACACAGTGGTTTCTAACAAAAATACACAAACAGATGCAGCTCTAACAAAGCAAACGGCCACACAAACACACGCCAGCAAAGAGTCGAGGCATGTCCAAATTTCTAAATCATTTTCGAATAATATAAAAAGAAATGAACCACGCAAGCCTAAGTTACTAATTCTTGCAGACGAACATGGGCGAAACCTTGTCCATATTTTTCGAAACATCCTGCCACTCAGCCAAATAACAGTGGAGGCAATACTGAGCCCAAATGCCCAAATGCATGACATAATGAAGGACGCACTAAATCTATCGTCTGATTTCACCAAGTTGGACTATATACTCATACTGGCAGGATCCAATGATGCCCATATCAGGGGTTGCATATACAGTGAGTCGCTAGGGAGAATTCTTAGAAATATGGGACACACTAACACCATAGTAGCAACAGTTCCAGAGTGGAAATGCAGGCGTCCCGTACTAAATAGTATAATTCAAGGTATTAATGATCAAATACGTTTTACTGCAAGGGAAAATACCGCAAACCTCTTAGATATAGACAGTTGCCTTCAACATTATCACTTCAAGAAAAACTCAAACATGTTTAATAATGCTGGTAAACACATGATATGTAACATAATAAAGGATATCATTACCTCAAAAAAAGTGAACGCCGATGCTGATGACACATCGGCTGTAGTAACTGCAGATTCGCCTGAAGATCTGTACCTTAACATTGGAATCATAAAATCTGAGATGGAAGTGTGGTGCCAAACAAATCGTCTGATCTTGAATGCTGACAAGACGGTAGTTGTTCACTTTTACTCTAGTACTCCACGTCTCATTAACAGAACTATCTCAGACTCTACGACCTTCCTGGGTATTGAGTTGGATGCAGGATTAAATTGGAAGCAACAAGTTGACAGTGTATGCAGGAAAATCAATAGGTCCTACTATGCGATATTGAAATTAAAGCCAAATGTCCCCAAATCAACCCTGATAGATGTGTACTACGCAATGGTGTATTCGCATCTGTCAAATCACACCATCGTCTGGGGACAAGCATGCACCGCGTCCAGAGTGTTTATTTTGCAGAAACGTATTGTAAGGCTGATATTTAACATTAAAAGGAGAGAATCATGTAGAGCAATATTTCAGCATAATAACTTGCTAACGCTTCCGAGTATATATATTTATAAATGCGCCCTCTACACCTTCAATCACAGGGGCCAGTTTCTGCAGAACAAGGACTTAAACACGAAGTACAACACTAGAGCGAAACAGGACTTGAGTATACCTTCGCATACACTGTCAATGTTCGAAAAATCACCAGCCTACGCCTGCACCAAGGTATTCAATAAGTTGCCATCAATACTAAAAGATATTAGATGCTCAAATAGGTTCAAGAAAGAGCTGAGGAGTCTGTTAATAGAAAGATGCTACTACTCAGTATCCGAGTTTCTTTCAGGGTAAGAGTGATGCACCAAAAAATTAAATAGGCAACTATGGCTGTATACGTTATATATATATATGTGTATATATGTATATGTATGTGTGTCTATATGTATGTGTATATATGTGTATATATATATTATGTATGTGTATATATGTGTGTATATATTTACTCGTATATGCGTACCTATTATTTTTTTTCTATTTTTATTGTACTTACTTCTTTTACACCTTAATCTGTTTATTATTATTGTATCTGTTGTTTTCTCGACTAAACTGTGTTTTTTTCCATTTTTAACCGACAAATTTATATATTTATACTTAACTATATTTTTAATTTTTGTAGATAATAATGTACTCATAGAGATATGCCTGACGAGTCTTATATCATTTTTATGATCCGAAGACAATAAAGCATCTATCTATCTATCTATCTATCTAAACCTTATTACTTGAAGGAAAAAATTTCATTTAATAATGATGTTCACTGTAGAACTCTCAGAGAAAATAATATTAGAATACCCCTGCATACGTTTACACTTTTTAAACGCAGTTTTTCTTACAATGTTGCTATTATTTATAATGACCTTCCTAAAGTATACGTTACATATAAAGAATTTTCATTACCTGTCTTTCGACAAAAAGTTAAAACATTATTACTCAACCCTCCAAACATATAATTTACGTAATCATTCATTTCTTTTTTATTCCATCTTTAATTTAGATTAATAATTTTTTGGTGCATTTGGGTTTGGAAAGTATGCCTTTTTTAAATTTTACTTTCGATGTAATGAACCAAATCTGTTTGTGGATAGTGTATTCTTTTGAACATCTGCTAGAGACTATATGGTTAAGTGTAGCAGCATGCTAAACTTCGCCATATAAGTCTGACATTTGGCTATACTACAATGTAGTTGTGGATAAATAAAGACGTCTATTATTATTATTATTAAATGTAATAGAATAATTCATTAAAACTAAACAAACACTTGACCTAAACTAAATTTAATATCTATAGTTAAATCGTTTTTCTTGGAGCAGGTATGATATCTCATTATAAATAGTTCATAAATTTTAAATAAATGTTGTTGCCCATCTAAGTAAATGCTTTACTGAATTCAATTAAACGATCGCGTTTTGGTTTAATTAGGATAGATACAAGTGAACTGTTTTAGAAATCGAAGTTTAATTTATCTGATTAATTTTGTTAGCTGTCACATGGATAATTAAATCTTTTAATTGGCCTAATTTAAATTTTAATTGGTTCAATTATATTTTTTCTCAGTGCAGTTGACTCAAATCAAGATCGTTTTGCAGAGTGCAAAATTGATGAAAGGTACAAAGCTAAAGAATATGGTGGGCGCTTAGATCCCAACCAAAGCCTTGAAATTCCTCTTTTTTTGACTATTGTACTGTGTGTTCCGGCGTTGTCATGGTACATAACCATGTCCTTCCTATTTGTTGATGCTGGACGCACCTCCTGCACTACTTTAGACAGTTTATCAAGCAAACTTTTTCCCTCGCGATTCCTCACACGCAAGTAGTCTGCTGAATCTCTTTCTGGCCACGCATCCTATACCTACTGTCATGTCTCCGCTGGGTTACTCAGATCGTGGTGTTGTGGAGGTTAGGTTTAGGTCAGAACCGTCTGTGGAACCAGAAACTCGTCCAGGCCGCAAAATCTGGCATTACGGACATGCCACCTGGGAAGGGCTCAGAGATTTTTTCTGCTCCTTTCCTTGGAGAGGTGTTTTTTTCGCTGACTCGGATGCGTCGGCTGCCTGTTCATCAATAACCGAAATTATCCACGTTGGGATTGAGGAATGCAGTGAAAGTGTCTAAATCAGGGTTAGATGGCTGCTTCAACAAATCAAGCACTGCTCGCCAGCAGATGATCAAGCCACACAGAACCTTCTTACAAAATTCCACTGTAGAGAACAGAAAAGCCGAAGTCAAGTCCAGAAACAAATAACGAAGTGCCAAAAGCCAGTATGATGCAAAAATTATGCAAAAGGCAGACTGGACGGAACTTCTCGCAGAGTAGCCATCCAATACTTACGTGCCAGGATAGAACAATTGTAACCAACTCAAAGGCTACGGCGGCAGTGCTTTCCAGGATCTTTGCTGTCAACTCCCCCCCAATGCCCGAGTGCTGTCGATTCAAAGGAGGAAGTAATATTTAGGCATAAGACCGTAAGACGGGTGCTCTTGTCGCTCGACATAAACAAAGCTTCTGGCCCGGACTTGATTCATGCCGTTGTATTGAAGAGATGTGCAGGGGAGATTGCCTCAGTTCTTTCGCGTCTCTTCCAGATATCTTGCGACTCCGGCACTTCACCAGAAAACTTAAAATTTGCACCTCTTATATCTAAAAAAAAATAATCTGCAATCTTACAACTACAGGTCTATAGCTCTGCTTTCTGTTATAAGTAAGCTGATAGAAAGGTACATAAATCGGGAGCTTCTGGAGTACCTCTAGCTTGATTAGCGACAGAGACACCTCCAAGCTTACGCACTCCAGTCACAAATACGAAATGTTTGAATTTGTTTAGAAGAAAAAAACGTTCCCTTTATTTTTCGCATAAAAATAAAATTCATCTTTCGGAATGTATATTACTCATTAAACTAGCAGTGATGGCCGGAAAACAAGTGTTTTGGGATAAACAATTAGAAATTCTCAAAAAACTTGACCAATATACTCCAATTTTGTTGTTGATATTAAGAAGTATGAATCCTAGGGATTTTAAGAATTTCAAGTAGTTGCGTGAAATTATCGCCGCATTACCAAGTGCCAAAACCTGCATTTTGCCTCGTTTTTCGGCCATAACATTTTTGCTTTTAGTCGGATCTTTTTACATGTAGTCTCATTTTGTAGGTCTCATAAATACCTAAAAATCTTAGCTGAAAAGTTTTTTGTTCCTGTCAACACTCTCTATTGAATCCCAAAAAACACATTTTCTCATTCTTTGTTGTCAAATAAAAAGTGTTCCCACAAAAATTGGTGTACCTATTTTATGCGTCCATGTTTTAAATACCCCCTTGAACAAATGGCCCCGATAAAAACAGACATAACAATTATTTCGGAGACATTTGCTATTATGATTGGACTAATATTCTGAACGCTTGACAATATTTCCAATTTTAGTTTTTTTACTTCTATTTACTAAATAATTTTTAAAATTGTAAATATTGAATACTGATGCAATTTCATTAACAATTTTTCCCTATCTATAGCCTCAAATGCCTTTTTAAAGTCTAGAAATACTGGTACAGTACATTTTTTCGCATCTATACTTCTCCAGTCTTCCCTGACCATTTGGGTTGCTGTTTCTGTAGAATATGACTTTCTAAATCCAACTTGATATTTTGTCAAAATTTTGTTTTCAACTAATTCAATGATTTGATCGTATCTTCAAACAGCTTCTCGACATCTAGTAAGACATTAATCGGCCGCATATTTGTATATAGCTCAAAAGGTTCAACTTTTGGCCGAACACTTTAATTTTGATGGAAAGTCACCACGCACTAAACAATTATTCACCAATAATAATAATTTCTCTCCAATTATACTGAAACAATCATTTAGAATCTGTTTTGAGAGACTCTCAGGATTTTTATTAGATTTCAACTCTGAGTTAGCTTTTGTTTATTTAATGTACTAAATTGATTCATTGATGAGTTACGTTATACTTTTAATGAACTTAAGTTACGATCACCGTCATCAATCGTCTCCACTATTTAATTTATAGTCTCTATAAAATAACCGTTCATTCTTTCTGCTATAATTATTTCACTACCCCATCTTCGGAACGTATTTTAGATAATTCTTACACTTAAACTTCTTTTACAGGATCACGAAAATGGTATGAAAGTAATTTGGTCAACAAAGCCAGGCAAAGATGAGAAGTCCATTTTGATCGATGATTCTGCTTCCTTAGCAGCTAGTCAATTTTTAGAATACACTACTGCCATTTAACAACTCAAAGAAAAATTCAAAATAAAAGCTTCATGAACTAACTGCATTTTCGTTACATGCCGAGAAAGTGGGCCAAGTAGGTTGGTTCTATTCTTCCCAAGACATCACAAATACGAGGTTTTGTTTGTGAAACTTTCTTAAACATATAGGAACATTACACCAAATGCATTAAAAAAATAATGGGAGTTTTTTCCAGTAACACCACCGTTTTCGTCTTGCTCTAAGTGGCATAGTGTAAAGATCAGTGGCGTAGCTTGCTCCCTAGGGGCCCCATATGAAAATTTGTAGGGAGCCCTACCTAACGAATCCTAACTCAAACATTTTGTTCCTTTAGCAAGGCTTGTCTTGACTTCTGGAAAATTTGAAGACAATCATATTATGTTAATGCTTAGAAACTAGCGAGTCAATCTACTTGCCATTATTTTTTTTTCTAAAAAAAAATTATTAAAGAGGGAGACGATTTTAGTGTTTCTAAATTTTCAGCCTCTGAAAATACTACCATACTTGATAGTCAAAGTCCTAAGGTATTTTAATTACCTTTAATTTCGAAAAGCTTCCTTCAGCACTTGTAGTTGTTATGTAGAGGGTTAATAATAGGAAGCATTTTACTATCACCTAGCCGTACAATCAAAGATTTAGCACTTGAGAATTAATAATTTAGCGTGCGGCCTTAAGACTTGCGTGAGATTGTGAAAAACATTTTACGTATTTTGTTCCGAACCTGGGGGTCCCTGTAAGCTGGGGGCCCCGTATCATCGATACGGCTGATAGGGCTGTAGCTACGCCCCTGGTAAAGATTCATCATTCACCCCGTATTAGTAATGTACCAATTTCTGGTAGTACTAGCGTATTCAAGGGAACAGCTTTGGGGCTCAAGCCCCCCTCAAAACCCCAACGGCCTAATATCTACCATGACGGCCAAAACCGCGTCCCTACTGACATTTGTCATCCTGATGACATTCGTAGTGCAAGAAATCTTGTGTATGAGCGAAGATACGCACTCTATAAAGTACAACCCATTTCCTTATGGAAATTGAATTATCTTAGTTTATAAAGTATGTTACCTATCACATCCACCATTTTTTGAGGTCAAGCACGTCGTCGCCAATAAATGATCGGGAACTCCAAAATATACAAAAACGAGGTTTAGAATTAACTTTGCATCAATTTTTATGACACAAAACGTCCAAAATAACCTGTAACCTGACATCGGAATATTTCCGCGATAATGATAACTGATAATAGGCAAATTCACGTGACGACAGTTTCATCAGCCACTTAGGTATATCAGATTTCCGGTGTAGCTGATATATTTGGCGATTCAATTTTGAGCAAGGATTCTAAGATATTTACAAAATGCCGAGACATTTGTGACAGAAGCATATTAGCATTGAATTACGTAATCTCCAAGATGTCAAACCATATTCTGTATTTAGACGTTCGCACACAATTTCCATCGTAACAGCCGTTATTGCCAAGTAACATATGGTCTTGACATTTTGTAAAATCTAAGAATACTGTGCTAAAATTTGAATTACGATATATACATTATCTACACCGGAAAACTGATATAAGTGAAATATTCAATTTTGAACGTTTTTTAATCGATGCAAAGTTACCCCTAAAGCTCTTTTTTGTATCTTTTTCGAGTTATCTGGTCGATTGTGTACTTGCGTTGTTCGTAATAAGCAGTGGAGCGACTTTCTGGTGGGAATGCTCGGCTCAAGTTTTCCTCCTTGAAAAGTAGCAAAGTCGCTCAAAAACGATACCTGTGGATCGTTTTTATGTCTTTTCTCTAAGATTTGTCCCGCAGCCTTCAGTTTTCACTTCAAATTCCAGTTCAGCGCGAAAAAGTACGTGGGAAAGACACAAGGTAGGTTCGACATTCCCCCAGGACTACCGTCCCATTAGACTACTGTCAGCTCCTTCTAAGCCCGTCGAAAGAGTTTCATTGTCACCTTAAAGCATCCCACAAACCGGCGCGAAATAATCGCGGCGAAGTATTCGCAACGAAATTCAGAGCGAAATTCGCAATCTGTTTCACCTGTTTATTCATACCAAAACGTTTTATTCGCTCCGCGAACGTGAAGGTTTCGACAGGTTGCGTACATTTTATTTTTACCTTTTGCAATGAGCTCGTCTTCAGAAGAAGGGGAGGCACTTCTATTTCTTGCTTTAGAAGAGGAACAAAATGCACGGTAAGTTATGTTTATTTAACGCCATTTGATAGTTGGGTATGTATTAAGTTTAACGAAGTACATAAAATAAATATTTTCAATTTTGTTTAGGAAACGAAGGAAGTGGGTACATGATATTAACTTGGAACTAAATAAATTTGGGGAATACCATACCTTGATGCCACAACTTCGGCTGGATGAACAGCGCTTTTACGTATATTTTAGAATGACAGAGTGTTTCGATGAAATATTGAACTTGGTGAAAGATGAAATACGAAAATCTGACACAAATTATCGTGAAGCTATTTCGCCAGAAGAACGACTTGCTATTACACTCAGGTAAAAAAATTATATGTATTAAAATTAGTAGGCTTATCGAATACGAAAACTTCAGGGATCGTGAAATAAATATTTTATTGTAATAATTGGACTACATGTTGCCACTAGGATTAAATGTTGCTAAATAATTCGAGGCAAAATTTGCCTCCTCTGTTGGGTATATTATTGGAGTAAACCCAGTGCCGCTTGGGAAGGACGACATACTACTATCATACATACTTGCAGAATTCTGGGTAGACGCTGAAGACATTTCTTCAATATGTTCAAATTCTTCGTGCGCTATTAATTCGGCTATTTTTAGTTTTATTCGGGCTTGACGCTTTAAGGGAAGTGTTTTCAGTCTGTGCATGTGCCAAGAAAAGTGAATCAATGGCCTCGTTCTCTTTTTTAGGTTTTTTACCTTCAAAATAATCAATGAGCTGTTATACAGACGAAGATGGTGGTTCATAGCGTTTTCTGCTCGTTTTATATTTTGGTGTAGTTGCATTCTGCGGAAAGGTGTGCCCTGGAGTAGTCACTGCTGTAGTGTTCAATGAAGAAGGTGGTGCTGTTTGTGTTGCCGAGGCGTTCTGTGCATCTTCTGCATCTACATCAGCATTTTCATCTTCTCCATGGCCGCGGTCTTCCAAATTTTCGGTTTCTACATTTCCAGCCCTTTGCTGATATATATTTGAGTTAAATTCGGCAGTCTCATAATGTATGACGACAATATCTTTCACATTAGACGACGTTTTGGCAAATGCCAAAAAAGGACGGAAAAATTCCATGTAGTCAGCCCACTGCCATTTCTTTATGTTGCCCACTGCTTGGCCGGTCTTTGGTTTGGTAGATTTTATATATTTTGCAAATGTGTCTCTGATATTCTTCCACCTTTTTTTTACTTCATCATCTAAAAACGATTTTTTTATAGATTCCTTGCCACTGGTGACACCTTCTATACCATTGGGCATAGCTTTCGAGTTGGCTTTACAACAGTGAGTGCAATCGTAACCGAAGTCTGTGAAGCGATATGCAGACATATGGAGCATATATATTTACCAGAACCAACAGAGAATATATGGAAAAAATGTGCTGAAGAATTTGAAAATAGATGGGGATTTCCCAATTGCATTGGCAGCGTGGACGGTAAACATGTAACAATCAAGAGACCTAACAACAGTGGCTCCAATTACTGGTGCTATTTACATAAATATTCAATAGTACTTATGGCCATTGTTGGCCCGGACTATAAATTTATATGTGTTGATATTGGTGGTTTCGGAAAAAATAGTGATGGGGGTATTTTCGAAACTCCAACATGGGAAAACGATTTGAACAAAATTTAATGAGTGTCCCTGCACCTAGATTTCTCCCTGGGCAAAATGAAATCTGCTCGTACGTCTTAATTGGTGATGAAGCATTTGCTTTAAAACCATACCTTATGAGACCATTTCCTTATAAGCAGACTTTAACAGACGTCAGAAAAGAGAAATACAATGTAAGACTTTGTCGAGCTAGAAGGGTCGTGGAAAATGCGTTTGGTATTTTGTCTCAAAAATGGCGAATATTTTACAGGCCATTAGAAACTAAAGTAGATACTACTATTCTAATTGTACGTACGGCATGTGTTTTACACAATTTTTTACGAAGTAAAAGTGGCGATGACAAATATTTTCAATTCTTAGATCCCCCTGAACCCGTGCTTGGAGATTTTACTGATATAGCAAATGATCCTCGGCGGGCAGCAAGGCTAGCATTTTCTACTCGTGACAAATTCGTAAATTATTTTAATTCTGATATGCCTATGCCCAATATATACGTAGAATGTTCGTTTTCACATTTGTGTAGACTGTAAATTATTTAACAAGTTAATAAAAAATATTAGGTACATACCATTTGTATTTAATTCTTTTCCTATTTCCATCCAAATCTTGTCTTTCTTTCTCACATTCCTGTATTCATCGTTCGACAAATCATACAAACAAGGATATTTCTATCAATAATTCCGTTTTTGCCATTGCGAATTTTTGAAGAACGGCGTCAAAAACGCGGTCAAAGGCGAACTGAAATACGCCGCGAAAAAAACGCTGGAACAATCGCATTCGCTTCGCACAAGTCTGAGCCTGTCCGTAAACCGCGCCACGTTTTAATCTGATCGCGAATTCATCGCCGCGAAATTTTCGCAGCCAAAGCGAATATTTCGCGCCGGTTTGTGGGATGCTTAAACGTTTCTCGTCAGACTTTAGATTTCTATGTACAATTATATCTATCCCTTACCATCGCATCTCATAATCACGGTGATGTTCAAATTTGGCTGACGTCGTGATGTGTACCAGAGGGAAGCGTAAGAAGCGTGCAATATGTATGTTAGAAAGAATGCGCAGATGACATCCGTGACCTCGTACTCGGTTTGCTAAGCAACGCTTCTCGCGCTTCTCTCTGGTATACATTACCACATCCGTGGTATTTGGTTTTCAGTGTGCATGAGTCACAACATATATTTACGCGCAATCGCTCAACCATTTATAACTTAACTGAAGTTACCCAATAACCCGCGGAGGTTTTAGATACGAGGGATGTCTTTTAAGTTTTGCATATAGAAACATAGTAGGCCGCGCGGATCGAACGTCACTACTGAATCTTAACCTCACTCTTTAGTAAACTTAAATTCAAAGTTTCACAACAATATGTGCAGTGTTCTCACTACAGTGAATTTTTAAGTGTCACCAAGTCATTACAAAAATGGAACACAACCGTGCAATAATTTATTACAACTTTCAGAGACAATTATCGCAACAAGAATGCCTTGCTGAGTTACTGTCTGTTTTAAGCAACAAAGCGCCACATCAGTCGACAATTTCCCGTTGGTATGGAGAATTCAAACGTGGACGGGCGAGTCTTAGCGACGATCCCAGGGTGGGTGCACCAAAAACGGCAGTCATCCAGGAAAACGTCGATACTGTGCGCAAACTCATCATTGAAGATAGACATGTGACATATCGCGAGATTGAGGCGTCTTTGAAGATCTCATAGACCTCAATTCAAAAAATTTTACATTTTACATTAATCGTGGATTTACTCTTATCAACCAGAAAATAAACGACAGTCGGCTGTTTAGGTGTTCCACGGTGAAGAAAAGCCAACAAAAGTCATCCGTTCTCGAAGTTTTTCGAAAAAGATGGTCGCGACATTTGTGTCAAAAGCGGGTCATATTGCAACAATTCCTCTTAATGAGCAAAGAACTGTTGCTGCGGATGGGTATACCACCATTTGTTTTCCAAAAGTCATCACCGAGCTTCGAAAAATCAACCCCGAAAGAAGAATCATCCTCCACCAAGACAATGCAAGCTCGCACACAGCCCAAAAAACAAGGCAGTATTTAACGGAAGAAAACGTGGAATTATTGGGCCATATAGTCCCGATCTAAGTCCTAATGATTTCTTTACTTTCCCGAAAATTAAAAACAGACTGCGTGGTCAAAGGTTCCAGTCATAGAAGAAGCAGTTGACGCATTCGAAAATGGCGCTTTGGATCTGCCAGCAAACGAGTGGAATAAGTGCTTCGAAAATTGGTTCGAGCGCATGCAGATGTGTATTAATCTTCGTGGAGAATACTTCGAAAAACAAGAAAGTCATTTAAAACTACCTACCGTGTTGTTTTATTTCCATATGCAAAACTTAAAAGGCATCCCTCGTAATAGGTGTTTAGTTTCTACAGATTTCTCGAAGGCCTTCGATAAGATTAGTCAACAAAGAATCATCGGTAAACTCATCCTACTTGCATGATAGAACTAATTACGTATCTTACAATGCTTTCAAATCTACTACTACTACTACTCGGTCTCATCCGGCGTACCACAGGGGTCAAATTTAGGCCCTTTTCTCTTTCTTCATTTTATTAATGACTGCCTAACTGTTTAACTTGTTCTTCACTGTTCATCTTTGAATGGTGCGCAACTTACAAATTAAATCTGAATGTTGCCAAATGCAATGTCTGTTCTGTTACCAAGGAAACGAATCCAGTAACTTTTGATTATATGCTGGAGGGCTTTAGCTTAATGCGGTACCTCTGAAGTAAGAGATTTGGGTCTGTTGATGCAAAATTAGAATTTATTGATCATATTAATATGATAGTGTCATCTGCCATGATAAGTCTAGGTTCTTTAATATGACATTATAAAACATTTTGAAGTGAGACTCAAGACATTATACTGCCCCTTAGTGCGTTCTAAGCTGGAATACACATCAAATGTATGGCATCCGTATTATTAGGTCCATACTAATGAGATGGAGAGTGTGCAGAAGAAATGTCTTAAGCACTTGACATTCAAATTAGATGGAGATTTACTCAATCATTACCATTCAATTCTCATATATAAAGTATAAACATAAATTCGAAGAACTATGATTCCACACATCGAATGACAAGTTGAAGAAGTAAAGACATAGTAAGAATTCTGAATATACGTCTGCAGTGGTTATGCATGAGAAATGTACAAAGTATTGTGAACGACGTTTAATAAAACTCGGATAGTAGGGTTTTTGTATATGCACAAACAGTATCTATTTATATATTCTAGCTATGTAAGTCCAACCCAAAGCTGAAAAAAATAAATAAAATAACGAATTCTGGAGATTTTGTGATACAGCTTTTTCTCACGGAGAGGGAGTGACTGTTCGTGCTGAGATGAAAATAATATTTTCCCTATACAGGGTATTTTAAATTCGACCCTCACCATTGGGATCTCGCTAACTTCAAGAGATACGAAGTCACTTAAATAGGGGCAAAGAGACGTAAAAAACGATATGTCCCTAAATGATTTTAATTTTCTCCTGACTTTATTTGTGTTGGAATTTCAAAATAAATTGCATATGAACCTTGCCACATTTTCTCCTCTACAAGACGGCAGCATCAACTAAATTTTTTCTTATAGACGCCATATTGGATTCTTACACACATGAATAGAATTTTTATTCTGATTTAAAAAATGTATGTCATACATTGACATTGCAAAACCTTAGTTATTCCAGAAGTTCCTAGGTAGGCCTTGAAATTATTAGATTTAATTTGTTTGCATAGCAACAGAGTTTGGAAGACTGTGAATATCTCTGCTTCAGGTTTCACCAAATCTTTTTATTTCCTTTTAATTTTCATCAAACAACAAATTTATGGTCAACTAAAAATCACTGAATTTAGGGCTAAAAAGGTCCATTTAAATGTACAAAATTCCAATATAGTGTCCGCATGAAAAAACAAATTTGATGATGGAAGTCGAAAGAAGAAATGTCGAATTGAAATTTTGACTACGCCATCTTGCAGACGAGAATAAGTAACAATGACAATATGCAATTTATTTTGAAATCCTATCTCGAATTGAGTTAGGAAGAAATAGAGCGGTTTTGGGATAAATCTGGTGATCGAAACAAACATCTGATAATTTCAAGGCCTACCTAAGAAATTCTGTTTTTCTTAAAGTAATCAAGGTTTGACAACGTTAATGTATGACATATTATGCATTTTTTGAATCAAAATTAAAAACTATTCATCTGGGCAAAAATGCAATATAGCGTCCTTAAGAAATAATAAAGTTGATGCTGGAGGACAAGAGACGAACCGTCATATAGAAATTCTGATTATGCCTTCTTGTAGAGGACAAAACATGGCACTGTTAATGTGCAATTTATTTTAAAATCCCAATATAAATAAAGTCAGGAAAAAATCAGAACAATTTTGGGAAAATTCAGTTTTCCGTTACTCTACGGAAGTACTTTGAATTTCGAAACCTTCTAAGTGTCACTTTGTTGACTACCCCATTTAAGCGACTTCGTATCCCTTACAGTTTCCAAAATTCCAATAGTGAGGGCCAAATTAGGAACACCCTGTATATGCAGACTCTTACTAGAAGAAAGAAGTGAAAATACTACAAGGATTTAATAACGTCTTTGAATAATAAAGGGTGTTATACACTAAAAAGCTAATATAAGTTTCACAGAGTTCTCTGTTAATGTGCAAATTATTTTAAAATCCCAACATAAATAGTCAGGAAAAATTAGAACAATTTTGGGAAAATTCAGTTTTTCCCTCACTCTCCGGAAGTATGTACTTTGAATTTCGAAACTTTCTAAGTGTCATTTTGTTAACTAACCCATTTAAGAGACTTCGTATCCCTTACAGTTTCCAAGATCCCAATGATGAGTGCCAAATTAGATATGCACACTCTTACTAGAAGAAAGAAGTGAACATACTATAAGGATTTAATAACGTTTTTGAATAATAAAGGGTGTTATCCACTAAAAAGCTAAAACGGCTGAACATAACTACAATTATCGAGATCTGCTGACATAGCTATAAGTTTCACAGTTCTCAACATGGACAAAAAGAACTGAGACTACGAAAATACATAGAAGTAAGACTTAAATCGCGTAATTACACATTTTGCAACTGTAACAAAAATTGTCAAAAGATTAGTGATCACAAAAATCGTATTATTGTGATTCTTGAAAGTTATGTCCTCTATTGTTCGGATTTTTCATACTGTATTCATAATCTTCATTTTGCCATTACCGGGACAATAAACAAAATATTGAGCACAAAGTACTTTGGCGCTGGCTGATATTTAAAATGGAATTTCATTAAAATTTCTTCTGCCACTTGCTCACCCGAAAATGTTACAAAACTTGTTTCTGTAGAATTGTGGCTCTGTTGTCTCTACAAAATTAAGGTTTTTATGTTTCATTTTTTTACACCGAAGCAGTCGCGCATTTGAACCCTACATGCCAAGGCACCGCGGCTGCTTTCAGGAGCTTAAAGAAACTTTGTTATTCCCATTTTTGAACTGCCTAAAGTTAGTAGAACTGGGAAAATCTCCTCTGTAGATTCTTACACGATCTCGACACCCCCGGGACAGAGGAGCGGTCTTATCGGTCAGTTCTGGATGTACGAAGTTTAAAACGCTTACGATGGGAGGCCGAAGTCAAGTAGGCAGATCGCGGGGCGACACCATGGAAGAGAGCTCTGAGGAGCAAAGCCCGTTGACGTAGCTAGATCGCCAACGTCCCGTCGGTGCGAAGGTGTCACCAGACCGTCCATTAGAAAAGAGTAATCGATCATTAAATGCCTCTTGCGAAGTAGTTTTAGTCCTCAAGATAGTTTCGACACACTGCGATACCTGTCACTGTCACTGGTTGACTGGTGTCCTCTGATCTTTCAGAAGGTTCTGTACGAACACCGTATTAGCTGTCGGCAAACAGTCAGAAACTGTACGAACGGGCAACATCTCTCTGATTCTGATTTTGACAGTCACCGACAAGTTACCGACTACTGTACGAACAAACCATACATTGCCATATAAGTGGATACTTCTGTTGGGCAATTTGGCTTTAGGTCTGAGCATAGTGAGTAACAGTCAGACTGGAGGAGCATGTAACAGGGAGTTTACCCACAAAAAAAATACAAACATCTTAGTTTTAAATGTATCAAACGCAAAAGCTGACGACAGTACACAAGTAGCCCAATAGTGTTCTGCTTGCGTGGTTCATGAGTATTGGAGTGGGCCGAAAAAACGTCCCAGTCCCCCTTAAGTGAATGAGACTGGTTTCCCATGGGGTACTTTGGAGTCATTATTGACAAGTGGTTGACCAGGGAGAAAACAAAATTAAAATTATTTTTCCGTAGCTTTATTCTTTGTTGTACAGTAATTCAAAATTAAGTTTGATCAACAAGATTAGGTTATATAACATGGACATTAGTCGCACATGCAGAGAGTGTAAGTCCTTCAAAACAGAACGCTACGCACAATCACTAACGCCCAATGGTATGTCTCCAATGAGACCATTCACAGAGATCTTGACATCTCATCTCTAAGAGATTACGTCAAACAACGCGCACAGGGGCGATATAGCCATGCGGAATCGCACAGCAACTCTCTGTTCCGTGACTCGTTAGACTACGAGACCCTTCCCACTTCAGTTGGCCCAACTATTGAAATCTTATTTTCTTCTTATCAAACACAAATAATAAAAATGTAGCAGAGTGTTATAGGTTTAAAACATTAACAATGAATATTTTGATAATATATAGTAGAAAACACCTGCTTTATCACTCCCTAATCAAATTTGCAGCATAAAAATAACACATGTTGCAATTACAGCATATCAACCTATTTTCATTTCAATGCAAAATAAGTCTATAACGCATAGATGGCTGTGAAAAATAAAAGCCATGACAATTGTTTTTATTAATCACAGCTGTCAGAATACGTTTAAAATAGTTTTGGGTAGTTAAGGTTTTCAAAATGGGTAGAGGAAAGGTTATTAGTGAGAAAATTCGGTTACTGATAATTAAATTTTTTAATTCTGGGAAATCAAACTCAGAAATTGCAACTCTGTTAGACTTATTGCGGACAGTGTGAGAAATATTGTTAGAAGATATAACGTAACTGGATCAGTTAATATTAAGCCACGATATGTGAAAAAAAGTAATATCACAAATGCCGACCGAAGAGCATTAAGAAGAATAATCGTGAAAAACAGGCGTGCCAATTATTTACAATTAAGTGTTCTGTGGAGTGACGCTGTTGGAAGGAGTATTTCGAGGTCCACAACTCGTAGAGAGGCCCACAAACTGGGATTTAGCACTTGCAAGGTAATGTTTTCTTATAAAAAAAAGTGAAGTAAAAACCCTAAAGTTGCACAACTTGTTTATAGGCCAAAGAAAAGCCACTATTAACTCCACTGCAGAAGAAAAATCGGCTTAGATGGGCTAAATAACATAGACAATGGATACCTCAACAATGGTGTGCAATACAATGGAGTGATGAGGCCCGATACGAAGTTTGTGTTGGTGACAGTCGCAGTAGAATTATTCGCAAAAAAAAGAAGCATTCCATGCTGACCGTCTGAAGAGAAAAGTGAAATTTCCAGCTTCCGTTATGGTCTGGGGCAGTATGTCATCAAAAGGAGTAGAAAAACTTCATTTTATTGATGGAAATGTGGATACAAACAAATATTTGGCAATTTTAGAAGAATCGCTTTTACCAGTGATGGAAGAATGTTTGACATCCGGCCAAGATTTTGTGTTTAGCAAGATGGTGCAGCATGCCGTACCTCAAAAAAGGCTATAAAATGGATGGAAGAAAATAATGTACCACTTTTGAAATGGGTTTCTGGCAGTCCAGATCTGTCACGTATTGAAACTTTGTGGCACGAGATGAAAAAGGTTCTACGACCACATCCTGCTCGTACAATCACCGAACTGAGACAAAAGCTTCAAGAAATATGGGATTGTTTTACACCAATTTTTTTCCAAACCTTGGTTAACACTATGCCCCGAAGAATTTCAGCTGTAATAAAAAATAAAGTTGATGTTACCCAATTCACACATTGTTTATTTGTTCAGATGTTCTATTAGTTATAGGTCTAAGTGATTTCAAATATGTATTTTTTACGACTAGAGTGTATCTAAAATGTGTTTGAGAAAATAAATTGTTTTAGATGTAAATAGTTTCGTCATGTTTAGTTTAAAAAGGCATATTTTGGTACAAATCTTGAAGTGGGCCAACTGAAGTGGGAAGGGGCTCGTACATAGTTGAATAAGTTCGCAGACTCCAGGCCGCGCCTCGCACTTTGATCAAAATTAAAATGTGGGTTTCTGACCAACTGACATTATTTCTTCACAGAATCTGAATCAAAATATTTTTGGCATAATTGATTTAATTATTTTTTTACTGTGTTGACTCCTTTCCTTCTCTTCATTTCAACGTAAACTTGACTGGTATCTGGGTAACCAGAGTTGACGTACAGGTAGACAAGACTTTCAACTAGTGCAACGATCCGCCGAACTGCTCTGACGAATAAAGACGAATTTAAGCCAAAACATCCGAAATCAGAAGCGTCTGCCATCTGGCGGACACGTGGAGAATGGGCTATTTACCGCGAATTGCAATCTTTACAGCTCTGCGCTCTCCACAGTGGTCAATTCTGGTTATAGATGGCTCTTGTCTTATTTCGATAGACCGTTACTCCGGGATAGAGGATAGTTGCGATGCATCCGTTCGTTGCACTAGAAACGTGAGACCAAGTCTAGACCATGCTGATTAGTAGCCGAGAAGCACGAAACAGCTGTTCATGTTTGGTTATCTTTAGGTCTTACAGACGAAAGCATGTTTAGTTTATGTTAAAGATATATCGCGAGTGGGTTGACTACAAACCTTCTGGCGAGACTATGATTAATTAAAAATTAAAAAATGGCTTTTTTTAATATTCCAATGTTGGGAAGTCTGTTTTTTTCCTGGCGTAACTACTGGATAGGGAGGTATAAACAGGTATCTGTTGTACTGGTTATTCGCACCGATTTGTTTAATAAATAAATATTATATCAAATAAGAAGCTGTCGTTGCTAACATGATGTAATATGGTTGCCTGCAAAAAACCTTACTGTATTGATGGTTGGCAGGTTTTTAAGAGCGAAATTTATTGAGCAGTTGTACAATGTATAAAATAATAATATTGTAACACGCTGTATAGTACTATTATTACTATTTGACAGTTACATGACTTAACTCAAACTGTGACCTACCACCACGAAGATAGGAGGTTAAACTACGGATAGGAGGGATTTACGAATTCGTATGAAGCCAATCCTGTCGCCAAGGAGGGCGTGGCTCTTGGAAATTTCGTGGGTGTAGAAAATTGCTTACAGAGTCTGCGCCTTGAAAAATATGAACATAACCTTTTACCATTTTATTACTTCGTGGTTTATTAATATTACCCAATATTTCTGCTTGCAACTCTTCCAAACAATCAACCTTACAGTTGTTTAGTCATGATGACAGCAACAGAGAGAAAATTCATTTTTTTGCTCAGTGTACACACGAGAGATTCCCTATGCGCAGCACCTGACATTCATTTGCCGCGCGGTGTACCAACTCACTCCACTCCATTAGTTTGAATTCCTATCTCTAGTCTTGCTACCTCCTACCAGAGTACCACACCAGACACGGTGTTACATAGTATTATTTTAACCATAGTTGGTTTGTTCGTGCAGTAGTCGGTAACTTGTCGGTGACTGTCAAAATGAGAATCAGAGAGATGTTACCTGTACAGTTTCTGACAGTTTGCGGACAGCTAATCCGCTGTTCGTACAGAACCTTCTGACAGATCAGAGGACACCAGTCAACCAGTGACAGTGACAGGTATCAGAGTGTGTCGGAACTATCTTGAGGGCTAAAATTGCTTCGCAAGAGTCATTTAATGAACTTTTCTCTAATGGACGGTCTGAGAACACCTTCGTACCAACGGGCCGCTGGCGATATATCTATGCCAACGGCCTTTGCTCCTCAGAGCTCTCTTCCATGGTGTCGCCCCGCGATGTGCCTACCTGACTTCGGCCTCCCATCGTAAGCGTGTCGAACTTCGTACATCCAGAACTGGCCGATATGACCGCTTCTTTGTCGAGATCGTGTAACAACCTACATGAGGAGATTTTCCCAGTTCTACCAACTATAGGCAGTTCAAAAATGGGAATTACAAAGTTTATTCCAGCTCCTGAGAGCAGCCGCGGTGCCTTGGCATGCAGGGTTCACCTGCGCGGCTGCTTCGGTAAAAAAAAAATGAAACCCAAAAACCTTAATTTTGTACAGAATCAGTGCCACAATTCAATAGAAGCAAGTTTTTGTAACATTTTCAGGTGAGCAAGTGGCAGAAGAAATTTTAATGAAATTCGATTTTAAATATCAGCCAGCGCCAAAGTGCTTTATGCTCAATATTTTGTTTATTGACCCGGTAGTGGCAAAATGAAGATTATGAATACAGTATGAAAAATCCGAACAATAGAGGACATAACTTTCAAGAGCCATAATTAATACGATTTTTGTGATCACTAATCTTTTGCAAATATTTGTTACAGTTGCAAAATGCGTAATTACGCGATTTATGTCTTACTTCTATGTATTTTCGTAGTCTCAGTTCTTTTTGTCCATGTTGAGAACTCTGTGAAACTTATAGCTATGTCAGCAGATCTTGATAGTTGTAGTTATGTTCAGCCGTTTTAGCTTTTTAGTAAGAGTGTGCATATCTAATTTGTCACTCACCATTGGGATCTTGGAAACTGTAAGGGATACGAAGTCTCTTAAATGGGGTAGTTAACAAAATGACACTTAGAAAGTTTCGAAATTTAAAGTACATACTTCCGGAGAGTGAGGAAAAAACTGAATTTTCCCAAAATTGTTCTAATTTTTTCCTGACTTTATTTATATTGGGATTTTAAAATAATTTGCACATTAACAGTGCCACGTTTTCGCCTCTACAAGAAGGTATAATGAGAATTTCTATATGACGGTTCGTCTCTTGTGCTCGAGCATCAAGTTTATTATTTCTTAAGGACGCTATAGTGCATTTTTGAACAGATAAATAGAGTTTTCAATTTTGATTCAAAAAATGCATGATACGTCATACATTGAAGTTGTCAAACCTTGATTACTTTAAGAAAAACAGAATTTCTTAGGTAGGCCTTGAAATCATCAGATGTTTGTTTCGCTCACCAGATTTACCTATCCCAAAACCGCTCTATTTTTTCCCGACTCTATTCGAGATGCAATTTCAAAATAAATTGCATATTGTCATTGTTACTTATTCTCGTCTGCAAGATGGCGTAGTCAAATTTTCAATTCGACATTTCTTCTTTCGATTTCCATCATCAAATTTGTTTTTTTAACGGACACTATATCGGAATTTTTTACATTTAAATGGACTTTTTAAGCACTAAGTTCAGTGATTGTTAGTTGAGCATAAATTTGTTGTTGGATCAAAATTAAAAGGAAATAAAAAGATATGGTGAAACCTGAATACGAAATGAAAATTTTATTGATGGTAATAACAATAATAACCATAAATAAGCAGAGATATTCACTGTCTTCCAAACTGTGTTGCTATGCAAACAAATGAAATCTAATAATTTCTAGGCCTACCTAGAAACTTCTTTAATAACTAAGGTTTTGCAATGTCAATGTATGACATACATTTTTTAAATCAGAATAAAAATTAAGTTGATGCTGGAGGACAAGAGAAGAAACGTCACACTGAATTTCTAATTGTGCCGTTTTGTAAAGGAGAAAATGTGGCAGAGTTTATGTGCAATTTATTTTGAAATCACACCACAAATAAAGTCGGGAGAAAATTAAAACCATTTTGGGAAATTTCGTTTTTTACGACTCTTTCCGGAAGTACTTTCAATTTCAAAACTTTCAAAGCGACATTTTGCTGATTATCTGAATACGCAACTTTGCAGCTATTTAAGTGACTTCGTATTCCTTGAAGTTTCCGAGATCGCAATGGTGAGGGTCGAATTTAAAATACCCTGTATATATAGATAGCTAGAATATATAAATACTGTTTGTGCATACACTTCGAGGCTGGGCGACAAGGGAACAGGGAACAAAAACCCTACTATCCGATTTTCATTAAAAGTCATTCTCAATACTTTTTATATTTCTCATGCATAAGCACTGCAGACGTTTATTCAGAATTCTTACTATATATTTACTTCTTTAACTTGTCATTCGATGTGTGGATTCATATTTCTTAGAATTTATGTTTATACTTTATATATGAGAATTGAATGGTAATTACTGAGTAAACCTACTTGACCTTTTTGGGTGCTGTTATTTTTTCTAGAAAGTGTCTATGTTTTCCTCTCTAAAGGAAAATTCGGGCACATTTTCACAGTATGACGAAAAATCCTAGATCATTCTGGTTTACAGCAAATGAACCCCCAACTTTTTCAAAATTGTCTACTTCATTCTGAAAAATTTTACATTCGAATAATTATTGTACTTGATTTCGAGCTCTGAAAATTTACTGGAAAATTACTTGCTGACTGATTTGACAGTCATCAAACAGTCAGAAGTTTCTGTACGAACAGCGGATTAGTTGTTGGCAATCGGTCTGACCTCCTTCAGCCAACTCGTAACGCTCTCATGTACGCAATTAATACAGTCAGCGAAGTTTCAGTGACAGCTAACTGAGTAAACTAGGTCATGACTTGTCACCGAGTATCAGTTTGCTGATTATCAGCAAACAGGCTGTACGAACAAACCAAGTGTCGCCGGAAGTTTTTTTGCCAATCCACTCGCGATATACATATTTTTAAACATCCTAAATTTGATATAATAGTCCAGTTAAATAGCCGAAACTGAGACAAAAGTGATAACATAGCCACAAAGTTATTTCCGCTGGCGTAATGGTGTAATAAAGGATTGCGAATATTGTTGTGTGAATTTGGTTTTCCGGAAACCAGCCGTTTTTTGTAAAACAGCGAAAAACTCGAAAAACCTCTTTTTCGCTGAAACGGCTGAGGATATCTGGGATTTTTTTACACGAAAATTTTTCTAATTTTTGGGCCATCAATAAAGGTCTCTACAAATTTTTCGCTAAATTGCTTAGTTTTCGCGCTACAGCTTGCTGATGGCTTGTGGGCGAGGGGGTTTGCGGGGAAAGGGACGCGCGTACACCTGTCGCCAGACGCCGCACCATTGAAGCGGAACGATCCTCTTTTATTTCGACGTCCTCAGTGTCTCTCTCAGTGATAGGCCAGTCGATTTCGAATAATAAGCTCGTTTGTATTTGTGGCGTTCACCGACTTATGCATATTAATGAATTTTTGAAATTTCTGCGTTTAGAGTACAAGATGCAGTAATTTTTCTTCAGCCGCTTACCGATTGACTGGATAAGTGAGGTATAATATTTTCATTTAGAATTGGAACAACAATAAAAAACCTACAGCTGTAAAAAAGGTGTGAACGTGTATATAAATGAGTGGCAATGATAAGAATACATTACAGGATGTAGAAGCCCAATGAGTCATCAAAAGACTCGCTTTCGAGGCTCCACGTTATTTTCATAGTTATCCTCGCAAATCAGTTTGATCACCGGTAGTTGTTAATCTACGATCATGATAAGAGATTTAGCAGTTTTTGAGCCGCGTCTATACGTTGGTCTGACCTACGCCAACGCAACTATGTAAAGAATAGACAATGGCCGATGGTGATGAGTATTTGACGATATCTTCTCTGCACACTCGCTGTGGAAAAACATTACTCCATTATATTTTAATCGAGATAAGAAATTATATACAAACCATTAATTGGAAGTTGCATCAATTTTTTATATTTTCTATTTTGATAGAGTATAACAAATTATTTTTGTGTTCAAATATGTTTGTTTTACATTTGTTACTTTACATTTCACACATATAGTTGTACAAAAACCCTCACTTGAGCCAATGAAACCTACAATAGCATGTAAGAAGAATTGAAAGTATATACAGTTCAATGTTATATCCACCCCAATCTGTTACAAGTAGGATAAATCATTGAAGGTCAAAGTCATTAAAGTCCTTCGTTAATTTCCTCGTCATCGGTCGTTGCATCGTGGCTGCTTGATGAGGTCTCATCATCTTCTGTTAAGTCATCATTATCGGGTTCTACGGTAGTTTGTCCACCGTCCTCCTCACATGCATCTGTAGTAGTCGGAGTTTCGCTATCATGGTGTTCTGTAGCAGTCCATCTCTGAGTTGTTGCACGATTTTCCGCGGCATACTTTACAAGCAGGGTTGCACTTTAGACCGGCTTTTCGGCAGTTACATCGCTTCGATTTGCAGGGCCCTTGGCATCCACAGGAAACCTGAAAAAAGGTTATCATAAGAATTATTATAATCTAAATATCAGTTGTCTTGTAAGGGAAATCAATGACAGGCCTTTTATAGTGCTCCATAGATCAGTCTAAAAAGTTGTTATTTTGACTTGAAACTGGATCTCTCATTGTTCAAAAATTAATTTAATTCCGGTCAGACAGTACATGAGATCAAAAGTGTCATAAAAATTAGTTGTAGCAAGTTGTATTTATTGCTTCAAATTGAATACATTTCACACATACCTCTTGTAACAGTTCTTTTGGTGCGGGATCTGCTTCAGACATGATCGGAATGAGAATATTACCCTGTCTTGTCCATCCCCACAAGCAGGGATCTAATCTATGCTGAAGCCACACCTGGATTTGATAGTACACTCGTTTACAGTGCTGAAGCAAGGCAGGAGATGTTGGTGGGAGACATTCTAGGGGCGTTTCCTTTTTTGCCTTTGCTAAGTTTGTAGAAAACAAATTGTATCTGAAAGTCCCGAGAGAAGAAGACTGTTCTTTGTCTTTGTATAGTGCGAGAGTAATCGTCTCTGCACATTGCAGCAATTCATCTTCCAAGCAGTCCGGCTCGTAAAACTTCAGCGCCAGCGCTCTAATGCTGTCGTTCTGCAGCAGCAACTTCACCAGCTTCATCTTCCCTTTCCCAAAAAAGCAACTAGTAGTGTCGCAGCCCGCAAAGGCATGAGCAAAAAGTAGAAATGGTTGCAAATGTTTGTGATCTCGAGTATCGTACAATTGGTTCGCCTTGCCCCCCTGGCCCATCTTGTAATAGTACATGCTCTCTGAGGTTGGAGTGAGTCCAATAAGTAATATTAAGAGATCAACATCCGAGCCGACGACTATAACTCGTGATTTCCCGTGACGAAACGATTCGTTATGAGTCTTCAGAGCTGTTCTCACAATCTCAACATCCGCATCCTCTTTCGCATGGATCACGGTAAAACTGAATCCCTCATATGTTGCAAGAGTTTGACCAAGGTGATAAACAAATTGAGCCTTGTTTTTCACGTTGGACAAAAATGTCCTTTGGTTCAATGGGACGAGATTGTCTGGTTCAATTTCAACGTCCACGCCACAATTTCTTTCTTGTCTACGGTCTCGCTCGTATGATTTGACACCTATATGTTCATCTTCATATCCGTCGAAAACAATAATGACGCTCCGACCAAACCGCTGAACAAGAAAGTTCTTGTACATATCAAAGATTGCACGGTATGTCTTACTATGAGGCCAGACGAGGCTGTGAAGCAACCATCCTCCGTCTACAACAAACTGAGAATCTTCAAAAAATGCTCGTGAGGATAGGGTAGTAGTGAACATTTTATATAACTGTGACTTGTCGGTCTTTCGCATTGATCCTTTCTCGTCGAACAAACTAAGTGGAACAGGAGACATTTCGTAGTCGAAGCAAGATTTACTCAACTCTTTCCTTCCACGCATAGCCACAGACAGACGTTGAAATAATAGAGAGGTATCAACAGTGACAGTGGAAGACATAGCTTTTTGAGATTGTGTCCGTGCAAAGTCCAAATTCTTGATCTTGTACGATTTTGACAGCGACACCTTTTCATAAGTGCGTCCAACTATATGACACATTGATTGTGTGCCACGCTCGAAAGCCATATGACAATTTATTTCCACACCACCAACAACTCCAGTTGACAGCGAAATTCATTCCTCGCGGACTTTGAATGGTTCATGCCCCTTCAACCAAGTAACGAATGAGGCAATGTCCTTTGCGTCCCATGCTTTTCGTCCTTTGCCCAAATCAACATGCTGCTCACTGTTTCTCGTCTCCAGGTTACAATACTCTTCCAATGCTTGCATCACATGCACGGCGCAAGGCATCCCCAGCAAATATCGAGACACGACACTCCGCGTAACACCTCTTCCGTGTTTCAAGTCAGTCCCAAAAAACCTATTCAATGTCTGCGCTCGATTGTCATGTCACTCCAGATTCCGGACCAAGCCTTATCCGACCTGTGGATAGTGAAATAACCCTGCGTGGCAAACTGGTGAAACTCTTGAGGATCCATGATGTCCTGTAGAAGTACCATATCCTGCAAATAAATCTGAGCTGCTTTTGCATATTGAAAATGTCCCGCGGGATGAAACAATGGCAACATTCTTCGAACGCAATCAAGATGAAGGTCCCAGTTTCCAAGACGTTCTGCTTCAATAAAACGCAAGACAATAAGCACGGCTTCAATGTACTGCACCCACAACTTGGCTGTTGGGCCGTTATTTTTCAATTGCTTCAACTTTGTATAAAACAAATCAGACATTGTCTTCAGGTCCTTATCAGAGTCACTGTCCCCTAGCTTGAGAGGATTTTTCTGCCAGACACGCATCAATGATGACATTAAAATCATGATGACTTTTGAAGCATACACGTATATCTTTTCCCCCCATTATACTGCACTCAACTTCCTCACCGTAACGTTTTTTAATGTGATCTGCTACAGTCCTTCTATCTATAGAGTCATCATCCACAAGTTCTACTAACTTCGACAAATAATGAATAACATTTTTGTCTTCTTCAAGAACTTGTCACACAGGTTCTAACAATCGATTCTAGACCAGTTTAGATCATCGATATTTTTTTTAAACCATACGCATTGAAATGAGACATGCATGTCCGGTGGTATCTGCCTTGTACGCGAATTAAGCAAGAAATGTTCTCTAATCTTTCAACAACGCTAATTCCCAAAGAGTCATTTCTTTCCTTTCCCATTGCAATCAAGTTATCACGCGTCTCTTTTTGTGTGACTGTACAGATTTTTGATTTCGCATCTTTTATTATACTCAAACCACAAATGAAGCAATTATCCGCGTAATGGAAATCAGGAACCTCATCCCTTGCAGCTACGACATTGTTATTTAGTGCATTCAACGCAAAATGCTGAGTATACGTTCCACTGACCGAGTATGAAAGTCTACACTTCTCATGGCAGTCCAGTTTTTCCTTTTTTTCCCAATCCAACCATTTTTGTCTTCCACGCGTTTGCTCTGTGTGATCAGTGTACTAATTCCCTTCTTCCCCACGATCCTGCAATTGCCGCGCGCCAACGGATAACTGCAAATGGCGCAGTTACTATTTTGCTGCATTTTATTCCTATTGAATAACAGAAACAATTTCAGTGAGAATCGATATCCAGTAAGTGTAATGCAATTTTCGATCCAGTCAGTCTAATTCGTCTGATTTTTGTTATTAATATCAGAACATAGTGCTAATGGAATTCCAAGACATGCTGAATTTTGGACAACATATACTGAATTTGGACTGCACTACTTATTATTAAAAAATACTATACTAACATTGGAAAATGAAAACAAATTTCGTTAAAAAATCCATGGCGGATAACTTTTCGAATTTTAGGTTGGCTTTGTCCTTAATTCCTTGTCTCCAATAAAATTACGGAAAAAAATATTTAATTTCAATTCTAAAATGTGCACATACTTACCTCACTTATCCAGTCAATCGACAAGCAATTGAAGAGAAATTACTCCACATACTTAAACGCATAAACTTCGAAAATTAGTTCTTTCGTAAAAGTCGGTGAACGCCAAACTGACAAGCGAGCTCAGGGTTCGAAATTCAACTCTACTATTACTGAATAACCCCTACCATATAGTAAGTGATCGTCTGCGTCGTCAACGCGTAGGCGGTGTGGCGGCAGCTTGGTGGTATGCAGGTACGCCGCCTCTGTCCCCGCAAACCCCCTCGCCCACAAGCCATCAGCAAGCTGTAGCGCGAAAACTAAGCAATTTAGCGAAAAATTTGTAGAGACCTTTATTGATGGCCCAAAAATTAGAAAAATTTACGTGTAAAAAAATCTCAGATATCCTCAGCCGTTTCAGCGAAAAAGAGGTTTTTCGGGTTTTTCGCTGATTTACAAAAAACGGCTGGTTTCCGGAAAACCAAATTCATACAACAATATTCGCAATCCTTTATTACACCATTACGCCAGCGGAAATAACTTTGTGGCCATGTTATCACTTTTGTCTCAGTTTCGGCTATTTAACTGGCCTAATAAAATACTTTTCACCCATTAAACAGATGGGTGAAGGTCGCTTTTAATTCGGATATTCTACTATTTCATAACTATGCATTAGAGGGGTGATCGACTGGACAATTTTCGAAAAATCCCTTCGTTAAGAAGCCAATTATGTCCGGTGATGGAGCACTTTTTCAGACTACGAAGTTTCAGATACATTATTCGCTAATAGATGTTCGAGACCTTTATACGCCCCGCCTCTCAGGAACAAATCGGTTTTTTGAAAATAACTTGAATGCAAAGTTGTCTTAGAATGACACCCCTTGAATGTTTGCCTTATGTGAGGCAAAGTAATGAACTGTAATATTATTCGGATTTCCGATGTGGAACAACTGTTATCTGCACGAAAGTTTGTTGATAACAGCTCAGGAACTGTGAAAGATAGTACAAACTTTGGTGGAGAAGTATTACACGTTATTGGTCGGGCATTGAGGTATAGGTTTAGGTGCTTATTTAGATTTAAGATTTATACTGTTACAATTCGTGCTGTTTTTATTTCTAGAATCAAATCAAGTTTGCTTCTTGTATGATTTGCTGAACTGTTGAAAATTTTAAATTTTGTCTCATGACTTCGATTGGCGTGCACCTATTGCAATTTAATAGTATTCTCGTCTTCTTATCATCTGCTGAACAAGAAATTAGTAAAGACGGGCAATAATTGAAATGTGGATATATCATTGTTAGTGATTCACGACTTGACTTTATTTTCAAGCTACTTGTCTTGAAATCAAATCAAGCTCAGGTCAAGTATTAGATATTAGCAATTTAAATAAAGATAAGTAGTCTTTACGTCAAGTACCTAACTGAAAATTCAAGGAGTAGATAATTTTTGTTATATAAATTCGAGTAGATGATAAATACACAACGGAATTACTTTGTCACAAGATACAGAGAAAACAATACGTATTGCACAAAATAATTTGTTCATCGTATAACAAATAATAGAACGATAATATATGAAAAAAACTGATACAAAGAATGGGAAAACCGCTTAACCTGTTGCGGGGTTCCGTAATGGTGACTGCGGCTCGAGTAAATTCCCTTTCAGTGGGCTGATATTATGTAGGCGTCGATAAGAAATATCTTGCCATTAAAACTAGATTTGGGAGTACATTTTCACGCTTTCTCCCACCACTCGTGATTATTTGCATTAAAATACAAAATACGGCTCATCCGTTGTACAAATAAATATCATTGAAGGTCTTTAGTAGAACAAAAATATAATTTGCCATCATGTAGTTGCTTGACCTCCAGTCGAGTAAAACAACGAAAAAATCAAGTCGAGTCAAGCACCAATATTTCAAATAATTTTATTATCAAGTAGTTTATAAAAATATTTGAAGCTACTAATAAACCCCTAATTATTTAATTATAAATTATTTTACGTAGCTCATAATACCAGTGAAAAGGAAGAAAAGAACTATGTTGGCTACACTTAGTTATTTATAGTTTTACTCTCATCCATTCACTCTTTTTTTAAAATAAGTTTATATCTGGAAGCAATATTGATTCTAGGGACATTCGATTCACAGAAACACCCACAATGCCCCTTCACAGTACATCATTCTTTAGTAAATACTTCACCTACAACGCAGTTATTTTTTACAATAATATACCCCGAGCCACAAAGTTAGTACCATATGACGAATTTAAAAGACGTAAGAAGAAATTTATTTTGAATAGAAATACATGAATCAGATGCTCCTCACGCCAAGATATTGCTGGTTTGCGAAATAATTGTTAAAGTCTGGTTTTGTTGATGTAAGTTGTTCAAGGGAGTATGAAACATGGACGCATGAAATGGGTACACCAACAGATGATAGATACATCCGCTTTGCGTATGAATATCCTAGCGGATTTTTTCAATTACTCACAAATACGAAATGTTTGAACTTGTTTAGAAGAAAAAGCGTATCCTTCGTTTTTCGCATAAAAATAACATTTATCTTTCGGAATGGTTTGTGATACATATCGGCAAGGTAAAGTGCCCTTTGAACGAACCCTGTATATTGCTCAGTAACTATTAGTGATGGCCGGAAGACAGGTGTTTTGGGCTAAACAATTAGAAATTCTCAAAAAACTACTAGACCAATATAATCCAATTTTGTTGTTATTTAGAAGTATGAATCCTACGGATTTGAAGAATTTCAAGCTTCTGCGTGAAATTATCATCGCATTAGCAGCAAGTGCCGAAACCTGCATTTTGCCTGGGTTATCGGCTATAACTTTTTTATTATTAGTCGGATATGTTTGTGTGTGGTCTCATTCTGTAGGTCTATTCATACCCAAAAATCTTAATTGAAGAATTTTTCGGTTTCTGCCAACACTTTCGATTGAATCTCAAAAAATACGTTTTCTCATTCTTTGTTGAGGAATAAAAAGTTTTCCCTCAAAAATTGGTGTACCCATTTTATGCGTCCATGAACAACTTGCATCAATAAAACCAGACTTTACAATTATTTCGCAAACCAGGAAGATCTTTGTCTAATATGATAGTATTCAAATTTAACGCTTTCCTCAATTTTGTTGAATGTACTGAAAAATATACTACGCTAATCTGGCAAGTTTCAAAATTTTGCACATTTAATAAGGATCCCAAAATGGTATGACACTCGATTATTTCTTGAATTATAGACAATTTTAATGTTTGTAAAGAATGTCAGTTTTCCACATTTTTTTTTATTAATTACTTAAAATTATTCTAGTGTACCCAAGCTTTTCCTCTGAGTGAGAAAGAGAGAGTTATTTTACAAAGTGTGAGCGAGACATTAAAGTGTGATTTTCTTCCAAGCTGAAGCAGTTGTCATTCAATTTTAGGCAACAATTTACAGCAGCATTGTCCAAGATTACCTAATAAAAATAAAATTGAGAAAAAAATTGAAATTTGTAAATAGTAACGTGTGTAGATATTTGTGACTTTTTTTAAAGCCTATAATTTGGAAAGTACCTAGGACTCAGATTTTTTCATATTTTTCTGAATATATTATGACTATCCCCCGTTTCCGGCGTGACGCCGACTTCTGTGACACCCTGTATAACGGTGAAGTAAGATACGCATTCTTATCTGTCCCTGTGCCTTTGCTTTTGCATATTTTGGCTTTCACTCTCCCGAGAGAGGCTAACAAACTTGTAATTTTATGTTTACACTAATCAAATGAAGTTTCTGTTTCTGTAGCTGCCACGCACCATATGACGAATTTAAAAGAAGTATGAAGAAATTTATTTTGAACAGAAATACATACATGAATCAGATGCTCCTCACACCTCACACAAATATTCCAGTATAACATAACGATATTTTGTTAGTATTACTGTTGCAATGTTTACTTTCAAATCCTGAAATATTGAATATCCTCTGCTTACTTATATTTTATATACATCATATTTTATACACCTATATTTTTAATGTACTTGTAACTCATCAAATGTTTTTTATGTTTTTGTATTGTGTTTCAGTTTTTTTGGGTTAAGTGGCACAGTGGCATTATGCTAAACTTCGCCCCCAAATAAACACGATGTATTATTATTATTGTCCATTCTTTATTTTGTTACTTACCTAAGGTTTTTACATAACCATTTACCTATTATAGGGAGAAAACTGTACCTGCATAAACAGGTAAACACCTAAAGATAATTTCTCAGATTAGTAGGAAACAAATTTGTATAGGTATCTGAAATTTAATAGGTTCGTCACATAAGAATGAAACCAAAGCTAGATTACCGTTCACACAATTTCAAGTACTCTTCTGGGAGAAGAAAAAAGTTTTAGTATATTGTAAGCCCTTGGGAGACGTAACTTCTGACACTCATCCTGTGGTTTGCATTTCGATAATCCCCCATGTTTGCCTGGCCAATGAAACCACATATACAGGCTGGCCCATCCATGTGTGGACGTAGTATTACTCATAAATAAATACATTTTGGGAACATCTATTTATGGCATGTTATACATGACACTTGAGGGCACATTTCTAAAATATTGGCAATTATACAGGGTGTCCCAATTTTGACATACATATCAAAGTTTGGAGTACTGAATTTTGTATCAAAAAAAAACTTACACACCTCAGCTTTTATGTTATTTGTTACTTTTTCGAATTTTCTTTTTTGCTCATACAGGGTGGTCAAAAACGCGAATTATACTTTTTCTCAAAAATTTCAAATGCATCACCCTGTATATTTGTGCAAGTTTGGATTCAATTTTTTTAAGCGTTTGGTTTAAGGTTTGATTCAGATAAAATCACTAGATTTTGATTTATTAAGCTATTAATAGAACAACACACCAAAATTAAGGGAAAAATCACATCATCCTTGGAAACAAAAGACAAACAGTGGGCTAGTTCCATATTGCTACTAAGAGTACAGATTTGACGTAATAGCTAATAACAATCAGAACATTATAAATCAGCTTCAAGCATAATAGAAAAAAAACAACTATAACAACATAACTATCACTACTCAAGACCTAATCTACAAAAACTGCTCGAAAATATCTCCACTATGTTGAATACACAGCCGTAGTCTTTGGATAAATGACCGTTGCACATCCCTGAGCATGTGTTCCATTATGTTCAGAAAATAATCCTTAATCCTTTCCTTCATATTTTCCGGGGTAGATGGTGGGTATTTATAAACCTCTTGCTTAACGTAGCCCCATAGAAAGAAGTCCATCGGTGTCATATCTGGTGATCACGACCGATCCAACGATTGTTACGCCAGGTGTCCAAATAGTTACGCACACGATTATGATAATGCGCAGGTGCGCCGTCATGTTTTAGGTACATAATATGCATCCGAGTTTGCAGGTTGACATCCTCCAAAAGCAAAGGCAAATGCTCGATCAAAAAATTCAAGTATTCTGTACCTGTTAATCTGTCGTCGAAAAAGAAAGGCCCGATTACTTGTCTGCCAATAACTACTCCCTAAACATTCAAGCTCCATTTATTTTGGAAATCTATTTGCCTAACCCAGTAAGGGTTTTCCGTCGCATAATAGTGCATGTTATGCCTGTTGACAACACCTATGCTGTTAAAAGTTGCCTCGTCGCTAAAAAGAACCTTATCCAGGAAAGTAGTGTCTTCACTCACTTTATTTAGCATTATTCTACTAATAAACTCCATTCGAGCTGCGAAATCCAGAGGACGAAGGCCTTGATGCAAGCATAGGTGATAGTGATATGGATGGTACCTATCCTTGTGAATAATCCTCCTGCATATATCAGTTTCTGCTCCAATTTGCCGTGCACTTTTACTATATCCCACTGCTCCACTTGATTCAAAACGTTCTCGTAGTACGGAAAATGTTTTCGGCCTTGAATATCGCATATTAGGATATGTTGCTTATAAATGCGAGATGCTAGGAAACTACATCTTTGGGCTTCGCCCAAAACGAACACCAAATTCACCATTTCTTCTTTAGAAAAATTCATTTTCAAACACGTTTTTATTATAATGCTCACAAAGCTAATTTTGACAGTTTGTAAATAATCAACAATTTATTTGTTTCCAAGGATGATGCGATATTTTAGGGAATTAAGCCGTTCCAAAAAAGATGTGCTAATAACTGAAAAAATAGCCGTAAAAACCCTTATGTGTCTAGTATCAAAAAAAAGCTTATAAAAGATTTAATCCAAACTTGCACAAATATATAGGGTGATGCATTTGAAATTTTTGAGAAAAACTACAATTTACGTTTTTGACCACCCTGAATGAGCAAAAATTCAAACAAATAAGACAAAAGCTGAGGTGTGTAAGTTTTTTTTGATACAAAATTCAGCACCCCAAATTTCAAAATGGCGTACTGAGGGGTTGCCGAAGTGGGGGTTTTTCTTGACAAAACACCTTAATCTCAGTAGCTAATTACCAAAACCCCATAATATAATATATCAGTTTTCTTCTTTTGAATTGGTTTATCCAAATATGCAATAAAATTTGAAAAATCACAACTTTCATATTTTAGAAATGTGTGTGTCAAGTATAACATCCCATAAATAGATTGCCAAAGAATGTATTTGTTTATGAGTACTATTCCGTCCACACATGGATGGGACACCCTGTATAACGACTTTCCACAGTACATGATATATTTATATTTATCATATACCGTGGTGACTTGTCATGTATAAGCTAGGTATCAATCCACTGACAAAGACAAATCCTCAATACATATTGCCAATATGAATCAATATTTACAATACTGTCGGTGTAGCATTCTGCTTCTCTGCTGGAAGTTACTAGAACGTTTTCATAGTACCACCCTGTATCACTATCCCTAGTCCCAAGTCATTAGCGATATTCTACAAAATTCTGGGTAAAAGTGACACCAATACCCTGTCTCTGCAAAGACTAGGTAGACGTCCTTTCGTAAAAGATATTTTGGCAGGTAGAAATTCCTTTGTCTACCCAGGTATGAAAGTCAGCGAAACGGCTGATAGATTGTCGAGCCTGTCCGCCCTTTACAATATACTGGAACGATTTCGAAGTACCGAGGCTTTGTGGAAAAGTAGCCAAAGCTTCGGACATTAACATCGCATGTCCCTTTTTAAACAGCCTGGAGGAAGGAGGAGTATTCTTAATACGGTTGTTTGTATAGAGATGACTGAAAAACAACGTTCTCAGTTTCTTTTTTGGCAAAATGCATTCTTTCTTCGAGACTAACTTGTTAACGAATAATAGTAGTCTTTCTCTCTTTGTTTTTCTTGAAAACTCAATTTGCTGCAAAATGATGTTTCAAGAAAAAAATCGTAGTGAGGAAAAGTGAAAAGAATAAAAGTAATCCCCCGCTCAATTCTATTATAAAAGTGGAATCCAAATGCATAATCAAAATGCAACTTTTATTGATTTGGTTTTGTGGTTAGATGAATGGCTATTTACTAGGAATGGAACCTCTAATTCTCATAATGAACATATATTTGGACGTTAGAAAATCCTCGTTCTGTAAGAATCCACTAGTTTCAACACAGATTTTCTAGAAGTGTCTGGTGCCGCACTTTCAATGGCCAACTGTTTATGCACGTATTGCCACAACGTTTAAATGCAAACTCCTATTTAGCTTTTCTAGAGAATTACATAGAAAATGTGATGTTCCGTTAGCAACGAGAGTACGAATGGACCTGTAGATTGGCCTGCGAGGTCTCCTGATTTGAACTCCCTGGATTTCTTTTTGTGCGCGCTTTTAAACAACTAGTGTATGCTGAACAAATTAATGCTGTTGATCAGTCACAAGAAAGAATAAATAATTCGTTTCATCAAATTCAAGCCACAACAAATTTTGCGGAAATACGCTTTTCTTTATTAAAAAGATGCCGCACTTGTATCCGTCAGACTGGTTGTCTTTTTGAACATTTATCTAATTTGTTTTATTTTTCATGTTCACGAAAACAATGCACTTTAGGAAAAAACACAGAGTAATTATTTGTAGCAAATTGAAGGTAAAATTCGTTTCGAAAAAATCCGAACACCCAGTTTAAATGGTTTTATTTTAATAAAATTTTGTATAAGTACTTAATGAAGCATAATAAGTAAATGATAAAAATTTCAAAATGATTGCACTGCTTTAAAGCCCTTTGACCTTTAATAATGTGTGGATGCACCCTGATGTGCTACGCATTCTCCAACGCGCGTAGGCATGCTTCTGATCAGGTGGTCAATGTCCTCCTGTGGTATCTCATTCCAGGCAACCACCAACTCCTCTCGAAGTGCTTCTAGAGTCTGAGGAGGACATTGTAAATTAAGCAATCTCCTACCCATCATATCCCACACGTGCTCAATTGGGGATAAGTCGGGAGATCTTGGTGGCCATGGTAACAATGTGACATCATTATGTGATGGGTTTCTAGAACTTCGTGGATATAACGCTGCGCGTTCATGTTACCTCTGATGAAGATTAAAGGTGACCTGGAACCATAAGCTATAGCACACCAAACCATAACTCCAACAGTGTGATGAACATGTCTTTCAACAGAAAACTGTGGATTCCTCCTTTCACCACGTCTCCTTCTAACCCTGGCACGACCATCGTGCATGCCTAAAAAAAATCGAGACTCGTCACTAAAGACAATACTGTTCCATTCCTGATCCCAGAGTGACCGTTGTCTGCACCACTCAAGGCGATTACGTCGGTGTTCTCGAGTTAAAGGGAGGACCCAGTGTGGCCGGTATGAAAACAAGCCAAAACTTCTCATTCGTCGGTAAACACTTCGCATGCCAATAGGTCTTCCGTGTTCTGCAAACCATTCATTTGCAATGTACCTGGTAGTGGAGAAACGGTCCCTTAAGTCCAATAATCTTACGCGGCGATCTTCACGGTCTGTTGTTCTACGGCGGCGTCCAGTGCCCCTTGCTCTTTGCGTACGGCCTTCTCGAAGCCATGCCTGACAACACCTAACCACAGTGTCTACACTTCTTTGCACTCTAACTGCAATTGCCCGAAAAGAAAGTCCAGCTTCCCGAAGTCCCACTATACGGCCCCTGTCAAACTCACTAAGTTGACGAAATCGTACAGGTCTCCGTACTCTAGGCATCGTAACCGATCGTAAAGGATGTCAAGAACCAAAATCCGCCAACGTTGATTCTTTACTGCGGCTGAAATATTCATTTTTAGAGCGTTAGTGAATTAAAAAAAGCAGTATAAAAAAGGGAATGTCCAACTGATAAGGCTGAAAATTTGTTCACTTGTTATTTACAGTAAGATAAATACATTCACCAACTTTTATTAAAATAAAACCATTTAAACTGGGTGTTCGGATTTATATGTCACAGTATATTTTGATATGGAAAATTAATGTCACTAATCCCCTGTATATCCGCCACTGGTGCACGTTATTTTAAGTAAAGACATTTAAATGTGGACAATAAATACTAAATCCACATATCAAAGTTCATTCCAGTTGACGGTTTTGGAAATATTCAAAAAAATGTTTTTTTTTATTTTTAAGCCCTCGAGGAAAAATGTTAGATAGAAGACCCTCCTTAAAATCCTTAAAGTCCTGTGTATGATGTTTAGGACTTGTGAATCAGCGTGTATAGCGTTTTTAACAAAATTAAGTTTATTTTATCTGACATACCTGTATACTCGTATTTCAACTAATCCTAGAAATTACTCATCTAATAGATATAGATGCAGCTTGTGGAGAACCCTGCACCTGGATAATTAAATTTTTGTAAAAAATGTTCTCTCCATTTGTTTTTGCCAAGCTAGGGGATGGATGGGCGGCTCTCCCCTTTGCTCCCCCTGGATACGCTCTTGTACCAGGGTCATAAGCTAATTGGGAGATCTTTAATGTACCATTGCTTCGGAAAAACACATTATTAAAAACGGACAAACTTGATTTTCACCGTTTTACCATTTTCAGATATACTTAGGCTCAACCAAAAACATAACCTAGAGAATAGTTTTTTAAATGTGGCAGGCTTTTCATGAAGAATTTTCAGTCATATTATCTGTAGAACTTAGGTAAAAGGGCATAAGTAATTTTTTTACTTGGCATGACATTTTTACGTATTCGTTTTGAGGATAGCTAGAAGAACAACTCAGTGAAATTGTATAGGTAGCTGCTATATAAAACAAACTTAAAAAGTAATTCCTGAAAATTATCATGTGGTTTCATTTAGCGGCCAAACATAGAGGATTAAGCTTTAAGATGTCATAAGTCGAAAAATTTGACTTATGCCCCTTTAATTAAATGCCACAGGTCTTGGTAATGCAACTTTGCCATCGATTTTTAGGTACGTTATTTGTACATATGAAGAAAGAAATGCTTAGGAAAAACATTTTTCTCAAATAAATATTAAAATATTTTCAATCAAAATCAAGATCTTGCGTTCTAAAAAGTATTTTGTGCAATTAAAACTTTTAAAACATTCTCAGAGTTTGACATTAGGACATTTGCGATTTTCCAAATCCAACTACTACATATACACTGTAAGTTGTAGTCACCGTTCTTGGTAGTTAAGTCATCAACACGATATGAAATACGTAAACAGATCGAGTCTCCGTACCATGGAGGGATCTTTATTTTCCTGAGAGAAGCCGATCTAAAATTTATGTACTTCATAATACTCAAAAATCTAATCTAGTACATAAAGGGTAGACGTTTGATGCTTTTTAAAGTTGAATTAGAAAATACATACGGAATTTACAATATAATAAGAAATAACATCTATTTGCTAACTTGATGGAACATTGAACATTGGAAGCTTATGAGAGCTTTAGAAGAACCATCTTCAATAATAAAAACTCTCAATTTTTCCTGGAGTCAAATTCGACTAAATAAAAAACTGTTAGATAAAAAAGTACATTTTGATGATGCTCTTAAACTTGAGCTTTTAACTCTATGTCGCCTTAATAAACATCAAGCTTGTAACTTCCATATCTATCATAATATTTAACAATCTACATCAAGGTGCACACATAGATAATTGAGAATTATAAATTTTCAAAATTATTTAAAAAAAAAATTAATTATTGGATTTCTTCATCAGAGCCATCTGAACTTTCTCCCAAGTTAATGATTATATTAGTCTCCTCCCTATTAAACACTTGATGCTTGTCCCAAATTTTAATAAGTCCTCGGTATGTTTCACACACTTGGCCCAAAACTGTAGGAGTCACCTTCGCTAGAGCATCGTCCCAAACTTTCAAAACTTACCATCACCATACCCACTTTCCCCATATGACGACCATAGTATTGTCTGGTTATTTTCCAGACTAAATAGGGTTGTATTGACAATGGTAAGGGGGGAGCCGCAAAACTTGATGTAATATTTCGTCTATGATATATCTTAGGTCCGTATCGTCAGTCGTCCCTACAATTGTAGGGTGCGTTTATAGCCTCCTTGATTGTCATACTCTTTTCTTTCCTTCAAAAATTTCTAGATTACACTCGTTCCGTGTCAGCGTCAGCGCTCTCCTATTGTTAAGATATGTTTTCCTTTTAAATTGTAGGAAATTTCAGGCTGATAAAACATGACATAACTCAAAAGCAAGCACAATTTGATGCAAATAGATGTTTGTGACATAACCTCAAAATAGAGCTCTGACACGGAGAAGTAGAAAACTATGACAATCAAGGAGGCCATAAACGCGCCCTACAATTGTAGGGTCGACTGACGATACGGGCCTTAGAGCCGATGGCCTATTGAGGCGACATAGATTTACAAGCTCGAGTTTAAAAGCACCAACATCAAAATATATCTTTTTGTCTTGCATCCATTGCTCCAAATGCATTTAACTTTAACTGGAATTGAGCATTTTTTCGGTAAAGGCACTATGATAAGAGGCATTATCCATGATTACTAAAGATGCTTCTTGTAACGCTGGTATCAGCTTCTCACATACCCATTTTTTTAAAGAATCTTTGTCCATGGAATCGTGGTAGTCAGCACTTTTTGATTTTGTAGCAAATAACAATGCAGTATCTCTCAAAAAACCGTTTTGAGTCCCAGCATGGAGAACGAACCTTTGGCAAATATCCACCTTTCATCTAAGAAAACGCATTGGAGAGAGCTTGTACTATTCAGGTTATTCATATAATGTCTCGTAAAATAGATACGTTTGGAAACAATGTTTGATTTTTCACACAAGAGTCGGCGGTTATCTTATGTCTTGTAGGAAAAACCGCAAGCTGTCAATAGACGTCTTAAACTTGAATCCGAGGCGTTGTATACAGGGTGTCCCGAAAAAAGTGTGCAATATTCTACCAGCTGTTTCTAGAGCTTAAAATAGGAAGAAAAGTTTATATAAACATAGGTCGACAAACATCCCCTAAGGGCGCTACGGTCTTTTAAAGGGGCTCCCCTGAAGACGGTTTTTCCTTAATATTTCCGAAACGTGTTGAGATAAGACATTTGGTATTCTAGCCTAGTTTTTTTATGCTGGATTTAAAAATATTAACAATTTTAGACAGTTTTGTTTGGAAGCGTATGTAACAGGGACGGACTCAGGTTATTTTAGCCCCAAAATTTCCGTGTGAGTCTATTTTTGAAATTCAATTTTAGAATTTGAAAACTTAGGGTTTTCTACATGAAAAGGTACTCTTATTGAATATCGATATTTTGTGCCATTGTTGAATAAAATCAATCTAAACAATTTGTCACATGATAGGAAATGTACTGCGAATTTAAATGAACTGTTAGCCATGACTGCAAACAAAAGTTGTTTTGATTTGTTATGACTTATTTTGACGTTAAGCTGACATTGTTAGCAGTGTAAAATTACTAGATTAAAATCAAAATTTTTATTAAATCGATTTAAAATGCCAAGATTTACAGACAGAGAACTGACTGACATGTATTTTGTGTACGGATTTTGCAATGGCAGTTCATTGGCAGCCGTAAGAGAATATCAAAGATTTCCCAATCGCATAGTACCTGGACGTCAAATGTTTACTGATATTCACCGGAATTTGTCAGAATCAAAATCTGTGAAGTGATTTTAACAATGCCTAAACGCTGCCTATCCTAAAAGATTCTCTTCTTCCCCTTTGCTCTCGTTCTTCCTTCTCTCCTTTCCTTCCCCTTTTTTCCTTAAAATTGTCGGGTTACCAGACCTGACAGACTTACAAACTGACACTGTGACTCAAGAGCAAAGGTCCCACGGACTGCTCTGACAACCAACGATGACTTGATGATAACAGAACAACTCAAACTGCGTGCCGATGTCAAGTAAGTTGTCACTCTGACAAATATGATTGACGGGCACTCATACGTAACGACCAAGTCACGGAGACACAACTAAAAAACGTATGTCTTTGAGCTTACCGAACAAACGTTCACACACAGGGGTAGGTTGCATGGGTATGTATGAGGGAGATGGATATACAGTGCTTTTCTTTAATGTCCCCCTCCCCTTTGATTTTTTGAACGGATCAATTCAAAAAATGAAAACGAAGTAATGAAATTGATGCTTGGATACCATATTTTAGAGTAAAATTGACAGATGAAAATGTCAAGATGGCCGCTGGGCGCCATCTTGGAAAAAAATTATATGAAAACGGGGGTATCGTGGCACATCATTTTGAAGCTCCTGACGAGTACTTTATAACCCTAAAATATAAAGTCAATACCTTTACCTACTACAAAGTGGGGGTACATTTAATAATTACGTGAATACATTGACATTTAACTTGATAATTCGAATTAATATGTTGAGTTCAGTTTAAAAGATGCTGGAAATGGTTGCCTTGAACTCCTTGACACAATGACAGCTGGTCCGTAATTTCCCGTGGAACATTTTCAAACATAGTAACTTCGATATTTCTACAAATATTTGTTATTCTCAGCCGTATATCCAATATTGAAGCAGGTTCAGTTTCGTACACCTTTTGCTTCAAATAGCCCCATAAAAAAATTCTAAAGGTGTCAAAATTGGTGAGCGAGCTGGCCATTCCATAGGTCCTAGACGGTAAATTCAGCGACCGGGGAAATTGTAATCCTTAAATAATTCCTAACTGGTCTGGAGTAGTGTGGTGGAGCACCACCTTGCTGGAATACAATATCAGTATCGAATTCAATAAGATTCGCTTCGACGATTTCGGTGATTAGAGGGTCAATAGTATTTTCCAGCATATCCAAATACAGTTCCCCGGTTAAAGTTTGTTCGATGAATAGAGGCCCCACAATATGATTTCGCAATATTCCAGCCCAAACGTTATTTTTTTGTGGATATTGAGTATGAGTTTCCCGGAAGACGTGAGGATTGGGTGTCACTCCAATAACGACAATTTTGTCTATGCACATTACCGTTGAGAAAAAATGTACATTCATCACTAAAACAAATATTTGGATATAGGTAGGATGCCGTGCAATGGTTTCCGTCATAGTCTCGCAGAATTCTGTTCTTCGATCAGGGTCATCTTCAGTTAGCTGATGTACCATTTGAATTTTGTATGGGTGATACTTATTCTTTGTCAAAAATACAGTAGAAGGACAAACCTCACATACATTCGCGATGGAGGAAGTAGACTGTTGGGATTGACTATGATATCACCAATTATTTGAACTTGCTTTTCTGTCGGAATGGTCGGATGACCTGGGGGCTACCAGTAGCTATAAATTTAGATACAAATTCTCTTAAAATATGCTCTACAGAAAGGACGATTCGGGAAACGATCATTAAAAATCCTCTCGGTCTCGTGAAAGTTACGCGTGGCACCATAAATAAAAATCGCTTCGATTTTTTCTTCCAATGGACGAGAACTGACCATTTTAAAAATAGATCAAACAGTATCTAGCACTAAAACCGAAAACTAAATAAGTATATTTTAACTGTACAATGATTTTCGTTTTCGTACTGATATTCTTGTTACTGTCAACAAAAAATAACAAAACAAGTTTTTATCGCTGTTGCTGTTGATACGGTAGGGAATTACAATTATTTGTAGAGATATGCATGTTAGTGGGCTTGTGTTCATGTAATTATTAAATGTACCACCATTTTGTAGTAGGTAAAGGTATCGACTTTATATTCTAGGGTTATACATAGTCATGCCATAAGTTCTGTCCCTCGTTTTCAAACAAGTGTAGACCTGTTAATACTTGTCCGATTGTTTACATTGTGGTGTCAGTTGATTAAGCGCTTTTCGGGTAATTACATATACCTCAGTTTGTATTGATCTCTCGAAGCATAACGATGGAGTGGGGCAAGGCAGAGAACCGTATTGCAGTGATAGCTTTACATAAGTGTAATCACAGTGCTAGTCAGATATTTGAACTCTTACGCGGCCTTCAAATATCGCGTAAATTTGTGTCTAGGACCATTCAGCGGTACAATGAGACGTCCTCTGTTGATGACAGGCCAAGAAGCGGAAGACCTCGTCAAGTAAGGACTCCAGCAGCCATCAAAGCCGTAAAAGCCAGGATTCAAAGGAATCCACTCCGGAAGCAGAAGATCCTATCCAGGGAAATGAAGATTCCTGTCCGGACGATGTCGCGCATCATTAAACAAGACCTAGGGCTAGGGGCTTTCCGGAGACGTACGGGCCAGCGACTTACGGCCACCTTGCGACACATCAGGGCGACAAGATCCAAGAAGCTCTTGGAGAGGTACGCAGCTGGGGGATTCCGCAAGATTTTGTTCACGGATGAGAAAATCTTCACCATAGAAGAAAAATTCAACCGACAAAATGACAAAGTGTATGCAAGGAGTTCACAGGAAGCTTCGGAGATCATTCCGAGAGTTGAGAGAGGCCACCACCCTGCGTCAGTCATGGTTTGGTGGGGGGTGTCCTACGAAGGGGTCACTCAGCTCCATTTCTGTAAACAGGGCGTGAAAACAAAAGCGGCAAACTATCAGAGCGACATACTGGATCCTATCGTCAAGCCTTTAAGTGGTACATTGTTTGCCAACCAACACTGGGTCTACCAGCAGGATTCCGCCCCCGCTCACAAGGCTAAGAGTACGCAGCGCTGGCTGGAAAGCAATGTGCCAGAGTTCATTGCTGCGGAAGATTGGCCCTCAGGGAGTCCGGACCTCAATCCTTTAGACTACAAGTTGTGGGACCTGCTAGAGCAGTTGGCCTGCTCCAAAGCCCACCGTAATATCGAGTCCCTGAAAGCGGATTTGATCCGATCAGCGGCAGCTATTCCTTTGGAAGCTGTGCGTGCAGTGATAGATGAGTGGCCCGCGAGATTGAAGCAGTGTGTGAAGGCCAAGGGGGGACATTTTGAATAAAACTGTTTGATTATGAATTCTAAAAATGTTGTCGAATAAATAATATCTTTCATATAAATATATCTTATCTTGTTTCATTTTTATCATGAGATTGTCATGGGACAGAACTTATGGCACGACTACGTAAAGTACTCGTCAGGAGCTTCAAAATGATGTGCCACAAGACCCCCGTTTTCGTATAATTTTTTTCCCAAGATGGCGCCCAGCGGCCATCTTGACATTATCATCTGTCAATTTTACTCTAAAATATGGTATCTACGCACCTATTTCATTGCCTCAAGTTTTAATTTTTTGAATTGACCGGTTCAAAAAATCAAAGGGGAGGAGGCATTGAAGAAAAGCACTGTATAAAGGGATACTGGTAGTCTTACTTTGACCCGCCAAGAACAGTGACTACAACTATACCTACTTCTATAGGTGAAATATGATCATAAAATCTCAACCACTTTTTCAGAAGTAGGGATTATGGGTTATCAAGAGATACTTAAATTTCTCGGTAAGTTCTAAGGGTGGAGTTCCAGAATTCTGAATCGTATGATATCCATAGCAGGGGGCAGGAGTACCACCTACGAGTATATTTTCTTATGAAATATTTTAAACACTTATTTTCAACAATAGAAGTACTATTTAAAGGTGGCGACTGACTGAATCCGAGCGCTGTAATGTAATGCTCACATCAAGCGTTACATTACAAAGTAATTTGAGTCCAGCGAATGTTCACTTGGAATGCTCGGCTCAAATGTGCCCCAAATTTTTCAGCTTGTGTCGAAACGTCAGACCTAGAAGTAGCTAGTGCTGCGTTCATATTATTGGGATATTGCAACCTAATAAAAAAAAACAGAAACCAAGAGGTGTTGCTGTTGCCACGCATCATGATTCTTGATTTTGTTATAATATTCTGCATGTTGCGGTTCCCATAGTATACTTTTAGTACGACATAAATCAATGAAAAATGAAGTTTTCTTCTTGGTACAACGCTCGGCTTCAGTCAGTCGCCACCTTAACAATGCCGCAATAAGGAGCACATGGCTTCACAACAGAAAATTCCAGAACTCCTGAAAAAGCTGCTTTATCACTAACCAGAACAGAGAACAGAAACAACTTGATCAAAGTTATTAATTATTAGTGAAGTGATGTACTACAAGGCAAACAAAAAAGATAAGTGTGGCAAATTTAATGTCGTTTTATCCCTCAAAACAATGGTCACGTCCTGAATTCTTCAGGAAGCTCGCAAGCGTACAAAAGTAAAATGTAAAACTAATTTTGGCTATTTTTGCCCCTCTAAACAGACAAACTGTCATAAAACATCCAACAAAATCTGAAATTCGGTAATTTTTTCTATCGCAATGCTAGCATGGAAAGTAAAATGATAACTTCAAACAAAACGTTTGCGCTTCCTATATTTTGACTATAGTTAATAAATAGAGTTTATCAGTGAAATGCACAGTCTACAGAAAGCAAAATAAATACGCAAACGATAAGTAATAAATATTGCTTCTAATCACCAGAGCAATACCAGTTGTTATAGAACGCACTGATAGCCAGTGTTGAAAATGGTCATTGTTATTTCTGATTATGATTACAAATCCCCCTTAGAATCTTCGTATTAGCCAATGCAATATACGAGGGTGGTCCCAGAAGTACCCGGCATGACTTAGAGATGGCGATAGTTGTTTGAAAAATATCATTGTATTAGAAAGTATGCAACCTATAAAGCATATGTGTCAAGTTTGAAGACGCCACGTTGTTTAGTATTTGTTTGGCAGCCATCAATACTGAACGTTTTCAGTGAATTTGTGAAAATGGAGAAAATTGGTCATCGTTATGTGGTACAATACTTTTATTTCAAAGGCCTCAGCCCATCCAATATAAAAGCTGAACTGGATTCTACTCTGGGCGAGTCTGCTCCTTCGTTTATAACCGTAAAATATTGAGCATCGCAGTGGCCGACCAAATGAGGTGACGACTCCAGAAATGGTGAAGAAAATTCACAAAGCGCTACTGAATTATCGTCGACTGAAAGTGCGCGAGCTAGCACACATAGTAGGCATTTCAAAAAGTGCGGTTCATTGCATATTATCTGAAAATTTGGACATGAGAAAGCTGTGTGCAAGATGGCTGCCGCGATTGCTCACAATCGAGCAAAAACAGTGTCTTGAAGATGTTTCAATTGAGTGTTTAGCGAAGTTTCACAGCAACAAAGCAGAATTTTCGCGTCGTTTCTTAACCATGGATGAAACATGGGTCCATCACTTTACACCCGAGACAAAAGAACAATCAAAACAATGGACTCAAAAGGGGCAACCGGCTCCAAAGAAGGCGAAGACTGTTTCATCTGCAGGCAAGATTATGGCTTCGTTTTTTTGGGTTGTGCGTGGGATAATTTTCATTGACTATCTTGAAAAAGGTAAAACTATCAACGACGAGTATTATGCGAACTTATTGCAACGTTTGAGCGATTAAATCAAGCAAAAACGGCTGCATTTGGTTAAGAAGAAAGTGTTGTTTCATCAAGACAATGCACCAGCTCACAAATCCGTTATTGCAAATGGCCAAAATTAACGAATTAAAGTTTGAATTGCTACCTCATGCATCCTATTCACCACATCTGGCCCCCTCGGATTACTTCTATTTCCAAACTTAAAAAATGGCTCAGTGGTCAAAGATTTTCCAACGATGAAGAAGTGATGTCGGCAGTTAATGGCTATTTTGAGGAGCAAGACAGTTCTCATTATAAAAAGGCTATCGGACTTATTGAACATCGCTGGAAAAAGTGTATAGAGCTCAAAGGAGATTATGTTGAAAAATAAATACTTTTTTTTACAAAATTTGTGTTTTCTTCGTTGGGTCGGGTACTTCTGGGACCACCCTCGTACACGTATACTGGTATAATTAATTCATATAGATGCCATTCATCTGCCCCTATCACTGCTAATGAATATTTATTATTAAATAAATCAAAAACAAACACCCTAAATTGACCACTATGAAAAATCAATAATGCATTGTGCTCAAAAATACTGAGACAAATGACAGGGTATTGAGATTGTGGACATTTTTTTTTTCGAATCTACCACGATCGTTAGATGTCCAACGATGTCGTTTTTGCAACTGCATATATGTGACGAATGTACTGGTAATGTGCTCTTAAAGCCATAATACGTTTTTGAAAATAAGCGCAGAGTCCACGGAATAATGGGCAAGAAACAAATGTTATCAAATTATTCCCAAACGTGTTTTATAATGCTCTTCAACATTCTGGCAAATTTACACGGTAACATTTTTTATGTAGAGGGTCAAAATTTTGAAAAAACGATATTTTTACAGATTTAAAAGTTTCAGTGGAAACGTTGTACAATACACTGAAATCTAATCATATAAGTGGTTTTGGTTCGGCAAGACAATGGAGTCCTATGAACATGAAAAACACAGGATAAATTTCAGCATTGGTTTCACGAGTTACATCAGTAAAAAAATAATTTTTTAAAAGATATGTAGATTACAATGACTCAAAATGAGTGAAATTGGTAATGTCTTTCACAGCTATCCCGAAATAATCCAGTTTACTGTTGAAGTAGAGTGAGGTGATAAAATTCCTTTTTGGTGACAGTTATCATTCAGGATTCATCCAACAAACTCAAATTTGATTGGTACAAAAAACGCACTTTCTCTGAAAGGCTCCTTAATTGAAATTAATATAAATAATATAACACATTATATCTATTCATCACAATTTATAAAACAAATTTTGAGGAATAACAACTACCCTTCATTTCTGATTATGGCATTATTACAAAATAATAGTCTCACCACCTGAAGCCAGAAAATTATACTTCTACTAGTTGTCGTGAGTGTTTAAGTTCCAGATACAATAAAGTTCTTGTACAAGTGAAAATACAATCAGAATTCTTTTTTTATAAAACAAAGGCAAAATTACAACAATCGAATGTTGTATATAGAATTGTTTTCAAATATAGCAAACAATTGCTCAGATTTTTACTTTTTAGTTATACCTTTCTACCAATTTGTGTAGCTATACCATGTAAAGTCTTTAGTTTGGTATATCAATCAGTTGCAGTCTAAATGATACCAAAGATGTGCATAACTGGATTATTTTTTGACCACCACAGTTTTAAAGTAAAAGGTGAGTTTGCTATATTTTATTTCTTTTCTTTCTGATAATCAAACGAAATAACCTTTTATTCATTTTTTAAATATCTAATCATTTTGTCTTATCATATTTTTGTGCCTATACGTTAGAATTGCTATCTTGTTAATGAAATTGGGAATGTGTTGAATTTTATATAATATCTTAACCAATTTTTTTTGTAGTGACCTGAAGAAGGAAATAAATTTATTAGAAACGTCGGCAACTTTATAAAAGGAAACTGTTTCTTTAGACCCCTAATACAATTTATTACAAGTTACATTAATAACTTTCAGATAACAATAAAAGTAAACAAACGATTTAGGCGACACATTTTGAAAATTAAACGTTTTCATTTTTCATCATTTTCAGTTTTAGAGATTACTTCTGAAGGTTAACCAATTTTCATTTTTTTTTTAATATTAAAGATTACTTATGAAATATTTTCAGCCATATTCTTATTGTCGTGTAGGTTTAGAAAAGATTTTAAGGTTTATAATTTGCACATATGGGAAAGGAATATGCATCTTTCTTAAATAAATGATATATCTTCAAGTGAAATCTTGCATTCTAAAAAGCATTTTGTGCATTTGAAACTTTTTCAAACACCCTTGAGTTTGGCAAAATTTCAAAATATAGCATTTTATAATTCACCTACTGCATATGCTACAAAAAATACTTTACAATAACTTTTTCTGATGTAGAGATCATATATTCTGAGACAAAAGTGTGTTTTCAGATTTCTTGACAAGTTCTGAATTCTAAAGAAAAAGTTTTAGAATTTTGAATTGAAGAAAAAACAAAGGGAGAGCTAACTTAGTGTTGCACCTATTCTTGCAGCAGTGTCTTGATGATCGCGTTTTGCTGCTCTTGCATACCAATCAAAACAGCTTTTATCCAAAAAGAAGAGAGTGCTATATCAAGTTAGTAGCACCGTCTCTATTTTATTTGCCTAGAATAATTTTAGTGCTAACTGGATTGAAAACATTTTTTTTTAATAAAAACTAGCTGTGGCTATCAAAGTGCTAGAATCATTGAGAAAAATTTGATTCAAATATGGATTTAATAAACTATACTGTCGATTTAAAGAAAAGCAAAGATTTATTAATGTTTACAGTGCTAACTGGTAATTTCAGCAAATTTATATACTTTTATACCGAAGTAAAAGTTCTGAAAATTAGAATGTCAGTAACAGTGGCACTGCTAAACTATGAGACCAAGCAAGACTCTGTGAATTGCTATTTAACATCAGCCTGAATTTTTTTTGCATGACAAAAAAAAACTACATTTGTTGATAGAGAGATAAAAACCAATGTTGGCACTTTTCTATAACACAAAAGTTCCTTACTTTCTCATAAATGAAATCAATTTTATTTAAAATCCAGTTGTTTGGTCTCATAAAATATTGATTAATCTATGTCTTACTCATAATCCCCTAAAAACTGTCAAACAACAAACTGATTTTAAAGTTCATTGTAAAAAAAACTGTGTGTAATACTTTTGACCATACTTTGTTTATACTAAATAATCAAAACAATACTATGAAAATAAGGCACTATTAACTAAAATAAGTTTACATGAGCCAGAAACAAAAAAAAAAAACTATTTCACAAAATCAGAAACTTTGATTATAATACCTCAACACTTACACTTTAAGACAACGTAAAAAAATTATTTCAATGAAAAACTTATTTAAGTGATTAAAATGGAATGTATAAATACTCAAGTGTGATCAAAGGAACATATAAGCAGGGTTTTTGACCCTGCAAATGTTTTAAACATATGTATTTTCATTCGATATCCTCACCTTTATTTTAGTACTTGATTTTTGAAAGCCTAATTTTGGCAAGTTTTGTATTTCCAAGCAATATCCACATCTATTTTAGTACTTGATTTTTAAAAGCCCAAATTCTCGAATATTTATTGTTTATTTTCATATCAGCACAGATCATAATACTTTGTACTTCAAAGCTATAAAAACGCACTTGAGACACATATAAAAGGAACTGCTCAGATTTGTTCCGACTTGTTTCTAATGCATCAGCAATGGAACAACACACATAGGTGTTTTGTATCTTAGTGAGTTTTATATCGATTTACAGTAAAGAGTGTTATAACCATGCACTCATGGATATAAAAATACCAAGTTCCATATTCAAAAGTGGGTGAATGCAGAAAAAAGTCCATAATTGTGAACTTTGGGCTTTTAAAAACAATCAAATAGGTACAAAAAGAAAAAAGAGAACGATAAAAGTTTCGAATATTTAAATTCAAAACTACGATACGATTAACTTGAAATTTGAGTCAAAAACCCTGATCCTTTGTTAGAACCCTGCAAAATATACTATTTGTTTACTTAACCCTCAGGTTAGAATTCAAACTTAGAAACTAAATGTCGCGTCTCGCGTTGACAAAAGGAACCCATTTCGTAGGTAACTACTGGCTGTGATATGATATAAAGCTACATATCACACCAGGAGTTCCTTCAAACCAGATTCCCTCAGTGACCCTCAAATGGGACAGAAGCTCCGGCAGTTGAAATCCTCTTCGCAAGATCCCTCGAAGGAGAGTCAAATACATTGTGCTTTGCTGAACCAGCTTTATGAAGTCGAACATACTCATACAACTAGATCACCAAAGAACAATATACAAGACAAAAGGGCCCCCACCCTCTTTCTGCAAACTTTGAGAACAAAGGCTCAAGCCGTATAAGTAGAAGCAACTGTTGAACAACCCCACGTTAAAGGCGAGTGTTCGATCTAGTCACAAGCGGTATAAAACAATGCAACGATAGACAGAACACAAGCCCCTACCGCGGGGGTGCAAAGCTAGGTTATGCGTACAAAAATCTGCAAAGGACAGCTACAATCACAATTAAAGATATATCAGAGAATAGAGCGCGAAAAGCTAGCACGATTAATAGTAAAATTATAATGAAATATGTAAAGATTGCTGCAATATAAAGTTGAAATTCACTTACCTACACGTGGCTCTTCCCCAAGCAAATGGAACCGAAATGGCAAATGGCGGGAACGGGAAGAAAGAACTGAAAGAAGCAACAGCCGCATTCCAATCGCAACGCGCACGCGCGCTTCTCACGGAACACCAAAGCCATGGCCATGTTGCCGGATGAAATCTGAATTCGTTTAACTGCCATTAAATATAGGGTGACCAATTAACAATAAATTATTGCAAGTAATTTTGTAATTGAGAAATACTACATGTTATGAAATTATACATGCTTTCTCTATACAGGGCTTTTGATGAAGCTGAAATATATTGACAAAAATGCCTTAATAATGCTGCTATAGACGTACTAAAACCAAAACATGAAAGTTCAAGCTTATATATGTATATAATATACAGGGTGTTTCACATTCGACCCTCATCATTGAGATCTCGGAAACTGTAAGAGAAACGAAGTCGCTCAAATATGGGCCAAAATTGCGTATTGAGGTAGTTAATCAAGAAAATGCCGCTTAGAAAGTTTCGAAATCTAAATTACTTCCGTAGTGAGACTTTATTTTTTCCTATGGACGCAATATTGGATTTTTGTCTAGATAAATAGAGTTTTCAAAAATGTAGATATATTGACATTGCCAAACCTTAGTTATTTCAGGAAAACAGATGTTTCTAGGTAGGCTTTGAAATTATAAGATTTTGTATACCAGATCGGACCTCAAAATGGATATAGTAACAGGGTTTGGAAGACTGAGAAGAGGAGAAATAAAACGAGCAGTGAGCAATGTACAGAGAAGAGTCAGGCTTTGCCTTCAAAATAACATGTCAACATCTGCTAATGAAATACATCACTGAATTTACGACTGAATTCCTGTTAAATGTACAAAATTTCAATATAGCTTCCATATGAAAAAACAAAGTTGCTGATGGAAAGAAGAAATGTCAAATTGACGATTTGACCGCGCCATCTTGTAGAGGAGAATAAGTAACCGAGACCACATGGAATTTACTTTGAAATTCCATCTCAAATCAACCCAGGAAAAAATAAGAGTGATTTTGGGATAAATCTGGTATTCGAAACGAATGACAATCTGATAATTTCAATGCCTACTTAGGAAATTCTGCTTTTTTAAACAACTAAACTTTGGCAGTGTCAATGTATGACGTATTTAAATTTTACGAATCAGAATTAAAAACTCTATTCATCTGCGCAAAAATCCAATACGAAATGTCGTACTCAAATTGTAATTATGCTTTCTTGTAGAGGAAAAAAGTGGCAATGTTAATGTGCAATTTATTTTGAAAATCTACTACAAATAAAGTCAGAAAAACATTAAAACGATTCTGAGAAAATTTTCTCTCCGGAAGTATTTTAAATTTGGAAACTTCCTAAGCCGCAGTTTGTTGATTACCTTAATACGCAACTTTGCTCCCATTTAAACGACTTCCTATATCTTATAGTTTCCAATATCTCAATGGTGAGTGTCGAATTTGAAAAACCCATTTTATTAGCGCTCTTACTATTAATTTGATGATATTATAGACAAATTGTAGTCGAATATCCATGTGTGGTCAAACTTCTGACCAGCCGGATCTCGGAATGGCCGACGTTGTTGGTCAAAGTTTGGAATTGGGCTTTAACTCTTTTACTTAGTCTAATCGTGGTGTGACCAAAGTCCGATGCGAAAATGGTTTATCTCGCTATCAACCGACTGGGCAATCTTAACTATGGCGTTATTTTCTAGAAGTTACAATTAAGTCTTAATAGAATTTGGAGCTGTTGCAACATGGTTATTCATCGCCACCGTTCAGTTAAATAGAAGAAAATGCCAGGATGATGCATTTTATTAGAACTTGATTCGTCCTTAGAAAATCTGAAGAACTTGAGATCACAATATTGTAGCTTCAATATCTACAATCCTCTATGATGTTGTAATTACTCGAACAATACACGTGCATTGTCAACAATACTATAACATGTGATTTAGCTTACAGTAGTATACCGAATCGCTGGATTGATACAACTCTCTTAATTATCCTGATCCCTTAATGTTTGCAGAATGGACAAATCTCTCTATAATAATATCTGTTTCCGGATGTCATCAGGTATTATCTACATACATCTATCTTTTCCTAGGTCAAGCAACAAGTGATAAGATTACTGGTAGGTATACGGATACCGGTGATTTGTAGTTCCTTACGTCTTTTAAGCGTCCCACTTTGTATAATATTGTTGAGCATTATGCAAATCGCAAATTTTCTTAGAATTACTTATACCTGTAGAAAAGTCATAATGTTATTTTTAACTAATGGCCGGTAATCAGAATTATTCTTCAAAATCCTTCTCTAGTCAAGACAATATTGCACTTTTGTCTTTTTTTCTAGAAACTAGGGGAATATAGAAGCAATGTTAAATTTATTTGTGATGCATAAAAGCAGAAGCAATGACGCAATGTCTTAAATATTCTCTTAATGCCGCCACTGGAATTTCCGCTAACCCTTAGTAAAATGCTTCATGCCGATTTCTCCGGCAAAAACAAGGAGACTACTGACTGTTTGATCCATCGTGACTTCGCGACGCTACATTGCTTTCATGAGTGAATTCTCATCCCTTCATTTTGGATACCTATATTATCGTCACAGCCCACTTTGCATCCGAAATGTAAATTTGCCACTAGATTAAATCTTTTTGTTTTATTCACAATTTTACATTTACTGAACTGAAGTTTGTCACATGACTCTTTTACCATTATGTGTCATGAAATTAATGTATCGCAGGTACATTCAATAAAAAATAATATTCTTTACATGAGGTTGTATGCTATTGCCGTTTCCCGTCGATATTTGATGCGACAACCTGATTTCAGCATTACGGCCCTGACTCTTCCAGTTCACATTTCTAAACCAGCAGTCCAATTCTATTAACGATCCGTGGTGGTGGTGGTGGTGGTTGTTGTGGATGTTTCATCCATGTCCACCGAGTATCATGTAACTTTTGTAGAGCTGTGCTGTCAAAAACTTGTGTGTTAAACCGTTCTGTGGTCAAACCAATCAAAATCAAAAGTCAAAGTAGTTTCTGGAAAGGGGTTATGGGGTATGAGTGCTAAATAAAGGTTATATAATTATAATTAGAAAGTAAACAAAAAGGATCAATATAGAAATTCTTGATAAAATGGAACTTATTCAGTAACATTTACTAGTTACGTGTATAATATTTTTATATCAACCACGAATCTATGGCCATGAAAGAAGCGCCCAGTACAAGCGCTGAAGTGGAAACACCTCAGGCAGAATCTGAAGATGTATCAGAATACAATTATAATCCAGAACCCGTGGAGAGGCTCAACAAACCATTGAATGTAAGATATGTTGATGTCATCAGATTGAAATATTATTTAAGAAATTTTTTCTTGCAGACATCACCTGGTGCAGTAAAGTTACGCACTTGGTTGAATAAGTCATTTCGTATTGAGATGACTGATGGTAGAGTATTAATTGGAGTGTTTCTCTGTACTGATAGGGATGCCAATATTATTTTGGGTTCATGCTCAGAATATCTACCACACAGTATCAATGGAAAGCCAGCAAATGAAGAACCTAGAATGTTGGGTCTAGTCATGATTCCTGGAAAACATATTGTGAGCATACACATTGAAATGAACAATGGTTATAGTTCAACATTATATAACCCTTTAAATAAAAACATTGATGCTTTAGATGTGATGTAGAAATTAAAATTTATTGAACATGTCTAGCAAGTGTTTGGAAGGGCTTCCCATTTTTACGTTACTGTTATCTTGCATCCACTATAATATCTGTGAGCAGGATGGCCCGATAATATTTCTCCTGCTTTTATTATGTAAGCCCCAATTTTGGTTCTGTGTGGCTGTAGTATCAATCAAAATGAATATTTTTGTTTTTATTACATGTATAATTTTATGTGAAATCCAAATGTTAACTATTTATACAAAATAACATCATATGCTCCTAAATAAGATTTATACACGTATCAAATTATATTTATTTAATTTTTGTTATTTATACCATAAAATAAAATTTTATAACTAACAATATAGCTATTACTAACTCAAATTATAAATGTGTGAACGCAGGTTTACTTATTCCAGATGACATATATTTTTTTAATGCAAAGGCCTCGTCTGAGTCTAGCTCAAAGTCATTATCAACATTGACAGTATCATCCGAATTATGACTACCGGGTGACATATTATATTCATCACTACTACTGTCACCATCCTGTAGGTGACTATCACTATGTCTTTCTGCACTTTCCCCATAATCACCTTCTAACTTTAAGAAACATTTAATCTGTTCATCCTCTCTTTGAGGCAACAAAAAATGAGTAATTTTGAATTTCTTGTGAAGGTGAACTTTGACGAGCTTCCCATTTCTGACTAATATTCTATTTTACCTACAATTATATGTGGTAACCATAAACCATTGGGCTTTAATTGTTCCATTACTTCCATTTCATCTGTATTTGTATTGTTCATAGACCAAATTTCCTTTTCCCAGGAAATGCTCATCGAATTTATTTATTACAGGTTCCAGATTGTGTTTATCATCCTCGAACTTGAAGCTCGTGAACATTCTGAATCCTTCATCTCCGATATAATGAAGTAATTGCGCTACTTGCGTCTTTTTTGTTAACTTCGGATGCATTTAAACAGTTCTCAAACATGGCCCTCCATAGCTTCCAGTTCTCCACCATGTTGCCTTTAGCTGCCAAGGGTGAAATGCCTCGAAGATCACCCATCATAATTTTGGAATTTAAGCTGTTTCACCAAGCCTCTCATGGACTTAGATAGATAACATAATTATTAGTTATAATATATATATATATATATATATAGCTTAGGGTTGCATACCCTCACAATTCCTTTTAAGAATTTGTCATGTTGTTTTCTGTTGTATGGTGCACTGGGAGGATACAGGGCTAGCAGGATCTCCCAGCTTCAGACTTTGGCAAGATTGCAGTGTTTCTAATCAACAATGTATTAGTTTCTGTTGATCAAAGTATGATGAGACCCTCCATATCAGACCTTGACAAGGTATGTTAATAACCTCTACAGGTTTGCTCATAGTAATGTAGGCTCTTAGGTTTGAACACACTCCAGACTTTGTATCATGCATTCTGTGGTTCTTAAAATGTTTTGGGGACAGTTTGCTATTGTCTCTATCCATAACCGAATTTTCTCTCACTCGAACTCAATAATTTAACACAAAAATCCTCACAGTTTAAGATAATACTTGCAGTCATACATTCTTTTTGTAATGGGTTACGGAAGGCAGCAGTGTTACAGTCGTGAGTGTAAATTGCATATTAGAGTGAACTTGATGTTTGCAGTAAAATTATTGTTAAGTACACATTATATCAATCAATGAGGGTCAGGATCAACTATACAAGGCTTGAGTTAGAGTTTAAAATTACCTATTCATGTTCCAATATCATCTCAAAGTTAATGTCGTTTTTTGAACTACTAAATTAGAAGCATTTGTTTCCTCATAGTGCTAATAAGTCCTATAAAGTACTTTTATGTGGTGTCATTTTGAATAGTATCTTCACGAAAATTGTTCAATTGCGTATGTGAATGGGACTTACTCTACATTTCCAGGTATTAAGTCGATTGAACATAAGCGAGTACTTTTGGTCCAGAGTATCTTGCACCAAGAATTGTGCATCATATAAGTATCATAATGGATGCAAATTATTCAGGATATACATACAACTTTGGTTATTCGGGTATGTAGTGTTGACATTGATCCAAAGATAGTTTTTGGTACAACCAATCATCAAAGCGCAAAATAGACCATCCGTAGAATGCAAATTTCAAAGAATAATGGGTGAGTAGAAGAGTAAAATGTACAAAATTGTTTTCAACAGTATATCCCCACACAAATTTCGGAATTTCATTTACAAGTTTTCACAGGTAGAATATTGAACTAATATAATAAAATATTTATTCTTTCTCTTTAATTACAATTCTAAACATAAAAGGAGTAAATCAATTAATCAAAGTAAGAAAGCTTTAGTTTTGAAACTATGCTTTTTATTCTCTGTATAATACAAGTATTGGTTTTTTACCCTATTATGATGTTTACTTATTTAATTTTTTATGTAATAATTATATTATTTGTGAATAAATATTTATGTTTATAAATTATTGCGTTTGCTTCGCAAGAATAATCTCAAGAGTTGTTCATCTAATGGAGTAAAATGCCTCTGATAAATCAAACAGCAATGATATTACACATCGACCATTGTCAAGATTCTCATAGATTTATTCAAGAAGATAGCAACAAGCAGTTTCCACATATTTTTTATATCCAAAACCATCTTGGGAAGGAGAAAGAATCTTCTTATTCTCAAGAACGATCCTGTCGAAAATTTTGGAGGTTATGCTAAAAATAGGAATTAGTCTGTTATTATCAATCTCACCTTTTTCAAGTATGGGCACAGCAAGTGCACATTTGAGTCTTTCAGGAAAGTAGGAGGTACAAATTAAGCCAATAAATAAACCAGTAGTTCAAGAATATCCTCTATAAAAATGCTAATTAGGTTGAGATTTAATCCATCTATGTTTTTGTTTTTCACTTCGTTCGAAGTTTTCAGAATTGTTCCTTTTCCTCAGCTAGGAAGTTTTTGTATTTGCGCTTCTCTGAACAGTTAGTTAACGTCTTCCACTATCATTCAAATTAGTCATCAACCAGCATACTCGTAGGTCTCTGCTATTGTTTCATATCAAAATGGTATCCGAGTTGATCTAGGTACTTCTTATTTCCTCTGTTATGTGAACAACACCACGTTTTTTTGTACATACATATGTACATATCGGCCGATTCTTACTCCAAATTATGTAAAGATTTACCAAAAAGACTGTAATACTATGTCTGCTATTTGTACAAGATGTCCTAAATCAAAACCCTTTGCAATAATGATTCTCCATGTTTGTCTGGACGCGTCTGAATTATGTTTGAAATACTGTTTACTATCGACGATGTTTCAGCCTCAACAGTAAACAGTATTCCAGACATCTGGTTTGATTTAGCGGTCAGAGAAACATGGGGGATTATCAGCATAAAAACCACAGGACATGTTGTATGTCTTACATTAACCTTAAAAATAACTAGAAAACAATTTTATTTGTTGCAACAAATCTATAACAAATTTATCACAGATTATTTGAACATTAGAAGCACACCGTTGCCGTGGGAATGTCATAGACGCTGTATCTTTTGGTAGATCCTTCTAGGCTTCTTGAGAGATGTTTCATTTTCCGGTCTACTTGGAATTCTGTAAAAACAAATGAAAATATGCGATAGTTTGACATAACTAATTTGAACAAAGATCTGGAATATGGTCATACAAGGGTACCATCCGGCGGGTCTCGTAGGCGGGGCCAGAATGTGTGCATGTTGCAAGGACATGTGTTCCCTCGCCAGTGTCTGTGTGGCGTTCCCCCTTTCCCCTCTATCCCCCTATAGCCCCACGGTACCCCATGGGTGTTTAAGCCTTAGGCCTTCGAGGTGTCTGGAGTATAAAAAAATATTTCCTCATAAGCCCCTTTCAATTGTGGTTATTATCTGTCATTGTCCTGACTGTTACAGTCAGATTTTTAATCGATGAACTGGATTAGAACATTTTTTTCGAAATACCTCCTTCTTTTTTCTTGGCTGACCTACTGAAAGTTGAGAATTGTCCCATTCAGTATGTCCAAAATGTACAAAACATATTTTCTGATACCCAAGATTTGCTGGAAGAAGTACCGATATGTTATTACACCGTAAACACGCAAAAACTGCAAACTGATTTTTCTTCTTACTGATCATTTTGTCCATATGGGAAATGTACTCACTCCTTGTGTTGTTCCCAAACCATAACGTTTATATATATGTAAACAATGTTTTTCTTTCTTTTACGGCTTGGTTTTGTATATCATTATAGAATAAACAGTATTTTTTGCTTAACAAATCTGGTATTCGTACCAATTGAAAAATCAGATACAGTACGTTTTTGAACAAAATATACGAGTTTCCATGATTATTTGTTGTTTCGATGTGCCCATTTATATTTATTTATATTATTTACTGCAGGAAATATGTATTCGGGTTGAATATAAAGGGTGTTCAAAAAGAAATTCTACACAGGCATAGGATGTTTCCACGGCTATCTGGCGGTTACCTTGAGTTCGACCTTCAAGGTCATTTTAAGGTGAAGCCTATTTTTCAAATGAGGACTTATATTTTTGACATAAAATGGACAGAGCGGAGAACTTTATTATTATATCAGATAAGTCGTTGACTTACAAAAAAATACCTTTCAAGGTCATGGTCAGGCTCTAATCAATCAATAAAATAATATCTAAAGCAAATTCCGCCCAACCATAGACCTAGGTTTTCCCTGGCTATCTGACGGTGACCTTGAAGACATTGACCATGTCATTTCAAAGTTAATTTTTTCAATGGCACCCTATATTTTAAATCGGAAATGGATTGAACCGAAAATTGTACGTTCGATTGAGTCACTGGCCTGCAAAAAATTTGCACTTTGAATGACATGGTCAAGATCTAACATCTAATCAATAAATTAATTTTGAAAAGCGCGACTCTGAAAGAAAATTTACCCAAGCATAAGCTATGACTGTCTACGCATATTTTAAATGATATAGATGTCGGTTTCCAAGGTTAGTTTATCGATTGGATATTCGATCATGACTATCAAAGTTCAAATTTCTGGATGTAAAATGTTGCGCTCTATCCATTTCCGAGATCAAACACATTGGGTCTCATTTAAAAAATGGACTTGACCTTGAATGTCCAGGTCAAACTCAAGGTCACTGTTAGATAGTTGGGGAAAAATCCTATTCTCATATCTAGATAGAATTTTTACTCATAGTTTTTGAGTCTATTTGCCGTATCCTGACCTTTGAAAACCCTATATATTACAGTACTTTACATGTATCAAATTAAAAAAAATATATATAAAAAGCATCCAGTTGATTCTCCATTCGTGACTTCTTTGTGGCCGGCACAGAAATGGAAATGTACTACATGTTGCGGCACAAGCACCGGGGACAAAATTACGACGAGCAACATGTTGCATGTCGCTTCCATTTTTGTCGCTATTGTACGGACAAAATGTTTCATAAGTACGTTTAATGTGCCTGGCGGATGATAAGCAACATGTGCCTAACGTTTGAAGGTTCTGTAACATCTCAAGTCAAGCTAATTCAAATGTGATGAAACATTTCTACTCACGTCCAAGGATTTTCCAAAATGAGAGTTACTCGTGTGTAGCGTACAAACCTCAACAGCCAAGCATTATTTAGATCTTAACAAGCCCTGTCAAACAAGACCTCAATTGCTCTCACTTTAATTGTAAGAATTTCTAGACCTGACAGGTTCTTACAAGATTTGTTGTTTTAAAATTGTTGAGTATAAGGTTTAGGGTCCACATATTACCAACAAAGAAGTATAGTGTATGTAAAGTCAAACATTTTCTAGGAATGATTGGATAGCCGTATTCGATCTGACCAACGAATTCAGAGTAGGTACAGGGTGCGGCAGAGTGGACGGACGTTTTTGGGATGGGTAGTACCCTCCGCCTCCGTCTACGAGAGAGGTGGGGAGGATGCCGTTTGACTCGTGAGATCCTAGTATTATTTTACCAGTTGTCGTTATGGAGCCTTGGACGATGGAGCACCGCGTTTTCGCCTATGATTATTTCGTCCGAAATAATGAGTCAGTCATCGTCGTACAGCGTGAGTTTCGTCGCCACTTCAACATTCATCGGAATAGACTGTTCCCTCTCGAAACACCATCCCTCGTTGGGTTGAATCACTTCGCAGGCGTGGTGAACTGATCAACAGAAGACCAAGAGGAGCGCCGCGAACAGTTCGAACTCCTGAAAATGTTGAACGCGTTCGACAGGTCTTTCTTCGCAGTCCGACTCGATCTGCCCGGAAACATGCTGCTGCACTTCGCCTTAGTGATCGTTCGGTAAGGCGAATGTTGCATATGGATCTCCGCTTTTACCCCCTGCATGCGATTTTTTCTTATGGGGACGCCTCAAGGCTAGAGTATACGCGAACAAGCCCCGAACTCTCGACGAATTGAAGGGCGAAATTCGCGTGGAAGTCGCCCAAGTTGAGAGAGCGATGTTGGAGAGAGTCTACGCGAACTTCCAAGAACGCCTCCAGCACTGCATCATGCATCAACGATTTCGGCCACCACATGCCTGATGTGATTTTCCACACTTGACTGTCTCAAATGCTATTTCCTTGTGAACCTGATTCCATCAATAAATTTGTTTTCGAGTAAAAATTAACTACTTTATGATTTTTTTAAAACCGTCCATCCTCTCTGCCGCACCCTGTAGAAGGAGAAAATCAAAGATTTGTCTCCTAATTCTCATAGTCTGTAGTGCATACTACAAGTGCACTTGACATAGGTCAATTTTTTGGCAGTTCTGGGATTAAATTCGTCTTTTTTTGTGTTATTTTCGAAAAGAGCGAATTTTGTGGTGTTAGACGATTTCAAGACATGATACATAATTTTCAAAAAGTGACATAAGCTTAATAAGGGTATGATTCCGCCGGTAAGTATTATTATTATATTGACATAACGCTGTCACTTTGGTAATAAAATGAGTCAACAATATGTTCTTGAAATGCTCAATTTTGGCGACAAACAATGCGATGTAAGCATATAGGCTTGGCTCCTGATCTAATCGAATTCGTTGAATTTGATAGACGTATTCAAATGCATTATTAAATCACTCTCTATCTCAAAACCAAGCTTCAATAGATTTGCCGCGCTGATACTCTTTGCCAAAGAAAATCACGGCTTGCTTCAAAAAGTTTATTCACTATAAAATTACACTACACACTATAAAAGCTTAATTTTTCTCATCAAGCGGCTCATACCCATCTTTTTCAATCTTCTCTTTAAACTTGAGGTAGTTCCGTCTCCTGTCGAAATGCGTCACCCACTGCGCAGAACAGGATTGTTCATACAATTTCCTAAATTCTGTACATGCACTATCTTTTTCATTCACTTTATTATGGTCCAGACATTCCCAGTATTTGTCTCTGGCCCCCCAACACTTCGAGCGCTCCTCTTTGGTTGGAAAGGACATGACTGAAATTGAAAAACGTACACATTTTATTCGAAAGCAGTGAATGAAAATATCTGCGAATCAGATTGGAGCGTCTTACTCCAGTTGATTTTGCGTGAAATCGTGGAAGAAATCCAATCCGAAATTATAGTCACATATCATACCAAAATACTATGCTGTAGCATTTCCGGACGGTAAAGTCCTACTTCTAAGTCCACGGACTCTTTATGCCCTAAGGCGATAAAATAACTTTAGCGCCCGCTGTCTTTAAATTGACTTATTCTTATTGATGACAAAAAGTACCTGTAGATATCTATTCAGTAGTCACAGTTTTCGAGGGTACTCTGCGCAGTAGCATTTTGTATGTTTATGAAAACAGAAGTTATTCTCAAAACCTTTAGGTTATCCTATATCTATTTAAATTTTTTAGGGTCCTACGCAAAGTATTACACAATTTAGTTTAGTCAAAAAAGAAACACATGATTCCTAACTTCAAATTATTTATTTGACCAATCAGCGTTGTCAGTCGTATCTTTGCAGCCGCCCGTTAGTGCAGATGCTACTCGCTCTTGCATATAAACATTAGTTGGATGATAGCAGACCGTTCGTTGTTTTCATTCACTTTTCAAAATACTTAAATAAATGTAATGCAGACTGTCGACATAGTAGCTGCGCATTGTTTAATTTTCTGTATTGACAATCAACAAACAGTAAACTCGCACTATTACGCCAGGCAAGTTGTCATAATGACAATGATAAACAAATGTGAAAGATTTTCATACATTGACGAGAAAATGTTCACGACTAAAAACATATTTCTGTGAGCTTACGCAAACGTCGACGCACCGGGGCCATTTGCTTATGTTATGCAATAACTTGACCACTGCTAACATTATTGTATTGTTATTTAAAAAAATGTTGTAGTGTCTAATATAAAGTTTTAAGTGCAATATCTTTTTTATATACATAGTATATCAGAAAAGTGCTACAGAATGAAGTTGTATTTTTATAGTACTTTTCACGCCTACTGGCGAGGAAATATAATCTCGAAAATGTTCTATACTGAGATGTGAAGGACAAAAAAGCTTTGTAGTTTTAGAAAAATCGGTTCAGTGGCGGCGGAACGTGGGACAAAAACAATGAAAATCAAAATTGCTCAAACTTGACGTTCCACAAGCTCCTGACGGTTTTTGGAAATTTTTTTGGAAGGGTGGTCCACCGTGGACGAGCGGCGTACGTCACAGTCTACAATCGCTTCCGTACTGCTGTGGGCTGTGTGCGCTGTTCATGGTGAAGGCCAATATCGACATTCTCGCGGGATTGGCCATCGCAAATTTCATGCGCGCCTGGAGGAATTTTTCTCATACCTCAGGGGGGGGGGGGGAGGAAGGTCATTTAGTTTCTTGTTAAACATGTTTGTAGCTAACTTTTTTTCTCAGAAAGGCTAATTTGTGCCAAACATAATTCTTTACGAAATGATGACAGTGTTGTGTGGGAAGTACAAACTCAACTTACTTGACGCTACTTTTTTATCATCTTATCCGGTACATTTCCATGTTTCCCCGTCCGCTAAATAAAACCACAGATGCTGAAGAAAAAGCTTTGCTGACCTTTGTGGCCTCATTTAAAGTACATAAACCGAGGTAGGAGGAACGTCAGTGGAGTCATTCGACATCTGTGAGCATTTTAAGTTTTATTTATTTTATTAACATCGGTATAATGTCAACTTGCTTACTATAGCTAGTCGCTAGTCCACGCCACGCACACTGTATACGACCTATAGTATAGAATTTACAACTTAACTGATAGAAGCTATAGCTTCTGCTTGAGCCATCTCTGAAGCAGATGTAACATCACATCAGAGCCATCATAAAGAGAAAATGATCATGCGGAGAAAGGTATATAACAAAATGTAGGAAAATAATGCGCAAAATCCGCAACAAGAAGGAAAGTGGATTCGAGCACAAAATAGGATAGGTAACCCGAGCGATACGTATTTAAGCTGGTTGGCTTCATCAGGCCCGAAATGAATGCACATATGAAACCACAAAAGTACATACACATGCCCACACATCCGGATACGGGTGTAACCTGAGGAAACGAAGATGGAGAGAGAAAAAACTACACACGAAGTTCACAACAAGAGCCAACCTACACACTGTAGTATAAAATGGCTGAAAGCCCTCGAATTTTCAAGGAGACATGTAACCACAACCACGCGGCCGGTTATAGCCACTTGCTGTGGTACTTCAAGCCCACTATATATACATAGCTCAAGTGTTATGTGTTTTAGGCAACACGTGCAGCTAGTACAAGTGAACATGATGAAAATGACAGCCCGTTCCAAGGTGCGATTTTTTTTGAAAAACCTACAAAATGTCATTCGATCGATATGTTACTTTTTAAATTACGTAATACAGGTGCGTCTCTGTATTATTCATTATTTTATAAAAACAGACCATATTTTTTCAGAAAATATATGCCACAGTATATATGCACATCACTAAATATTTTTGAAAGAATGATATTAAACCAAGCGAGAAAATCAAATCTAACGAATTTCAGTAAACCAATCTTGAACTGCAGCAGCTTAAGTTTAGGCACGATTAACAGCCTTCATGCTTATACGACGTTCGCGTTCCCTTAGTTTTGATTTCTTCTGCAGTTGTTTGAGTTTGTCATACATTCCTCTAACGATTCTTATATTTGGCTTTAGAGCCTCGTTAACCTGGTGAAGTTCAGAGTTTCTCTTTTCTTCGTCCTTTTCCTGTTCATGATTCTTCTAGCTTTTTCAGAAGACCGTTTTCAGCTTTGATTTTGTCGAACTCGCCGTATGCTAGTCCATTATTTGAGATCCCAGTCTTTAGGCACGGTGTGATATAAGAGGAAGGGACATTTTTCGAAGTTTTTGTCACAAACCAACAAGAGAAATACGAAACAAAGTTTCTACTACTTATGTATGTAGGCTGATATCACTGTTTTATATGATTATTTATTTTGTTTGTATTCTGTTCTAGAACAGAAAGTATTATATCAGCAACCGAGTAAGGCGAAAAAGATGAGTTGTTCTTAAACTGGATGACACCATATTTACGTCTACTCAAGAGATAGGCAGCGAGTTTTCAAAAAACACAAAATTATTTCTGGTCGGTTTCAAACTTCTGAATTATTTTGAAGCCTCCTTTGCCAGTGATGGAAGTAACTTACTTAAGTCCATTTTTCCTTGTTATTCACATCTTATCATTACAGTTATTGAAATCATCATATCCATAATTTTATTCGAATGTGTTCGTTTGTAAGGCGAATTTTGACGACGAATATGATCGGACCTACTCGGTGACTGGAGTATATCGTTTTAAAAATATATTGATATAATTTATATATGTTTTACAGGATTTACTAAAAATAATACCGAACGACGTTTAGTATTTTTTGAACTACGATGTTTACATTAGTCAGCATCGGATTGTAGCCGTTGTCGTGGTAGAGAATTCTTTTATAATTAGCTTATGATTTTTTGTTGACAGTTTTATGTAATTATAAGTTATGTGGCGAATTATAAGTTAATAGATAAATCCTGTAAATATATAATAATACGTTAGTAGATATATAGGACGAACATTCAAGAGGTGGTTATATCTACTTTGGAAAAAGCAGCTTCGTTTCGAATATAGATCTCGAACAAATTACTCGAAAGTAACAGCCTCTCCCCGATACTTAACTCGGTCAGACGTGGCACGCGGTCAAAGCATAAGAAACACTATGCAGGCGCGGCCACGGCAAAAAACGAAGTTTGAGCGATTTTTTATTCTTTTTCGTTTTTGGCCATTTTCTCTGTCGCCACTGGACCGATTTTTAAAAACTACAAAGCTTTTGCGCTACTATTTGCCGTATTTTCGTATGAAAATTATCATGTTATATTGAATTCAAACCTGAATTTTGATACAGACATCGAAACAAAAAAGAAATTTGAATGTCACGCGCTGGTGTTTCTTTTGACCGCATCCTCTCGCTAAAAAAATTGACATGCACCTTCCTCAAACCCCAATTTTGTATCCCTTAAATTGTTTTCAAAAATTACATGGATCCTCTAAAACGTCAAAAAACGAAGTATGAGTGATTTCCATTTTTTTTTTCACTTTTTTGTCCCTAGCTTCGCCGTCAGTGGATCTATTTTACAAAAACTATAAAGCTTTTTCGTCCTTGGCATACTAGTACCTTTGTGCATTTCATCGAAATTCGACCGGCAGCGATATTATGTAAAAAATCTAAACAACCTAAGAAATGTAAAATAAACGACGAAATGTAATTTTTCAATATACGTAATACCCGTGCGGAAGGGGTATTATGTAAAAAACCTAAAAAACGTAAAAAAACATCGGAATGTCATCTTGCAGACTAGATAGTTTTTAACGTGCAAATAGTTCATTCCACGTTTGCTCGCTATGATCGCTGTTCGAAGACGTTTAAGCAACACGTACAGCTACAAAACGAATTAACAGCAAGTGTACAACAGCTTGTGCTAAGTAACACTACGAAACCGTCAAAATGTCACTTTTCAAGATATGTAATACCTGTGCCGAACTTTCAAGTTATAGATCGGTCAAGTATTAGCGGATAGGCAGACAGACCGACGGAAATGAGTGACATGGTTTTTCTTCATGTAAATATCGTTTAACACCCAAAACAGATAACATCTCATTTTCGAAAATTTTCGCCAGTGGCGTAGGAAGTAAAATGTTTTTGAAATATCATGACTTTTAGCACTTCATCGCTTTGCGAGTATACAGCTGACTTTGGACATTGTTATCTTGAAAGTTAACTAACAAAAGGACAAATCTATATATTTTTATTTCCCTGAACTACAAAAGTGATTCATGATATGCAATTTGGCTTACATTTTACTTTGAAGTTCCGCCAATTTTCTTTATGATATATGTATGTTGCTTTTGAGCGCATTCTGCTTTGTACGATATATTCGAACTCTGGGATCTCGCGGCGAAAGAAAGTGTATGTGTGTATCATAAGATTCGTAGGGGGCAGAAGTATATTTTACCTCAAGTGATAACGACGTGCAGATGCACTTTTCAATTAGATACCCGTCGAAAAAAAAAACAGCGCCTTCTCAACAAACAATCAACATTAATCAGTCTCCGTCGGCATTTACCAAAGAAGACATAAATACTCTAAGTCAGGGTTTAAACTTTGTACCTGTAGATCTCGAGATTATACATACTCGGTGTTCAATCGGCGATTCAATATCTCCCAGAGTATTCCAAGGGATTTGTTCGTGAAGCTGTCAGAAACGACATAAGTAAGAACATCTCCAGAGGGAACCCCCAAAAAAGAATATTGAAAGCTTGTGGGAGGTTTGCTTTAACTTAAAAGCTGACAAGGGTAACAAAGTGGTCATTTTAGGAAAGGGAAATTATACTTCCATAGAGATAAGCCCACTGAAGAAAGATCCTACCAAAAATCCGCTGACAAAAATAGTTAACCAATCAAAAACAACGTTGAATTGTTGAAATAACCTAGTTACCTCATCATTAAAAAGAAAACTCCAATTTTCTAATCTACCCGTATCTCCAAGCTGTACTGCCTCCCAAAAATTTACCTAAACCAGGGAAAGCAATGAGACTGATAGTGTCAGCTATGAGTTCTCGTACACATCGTGTATCGAAGTTTTTGGTAGGCCAGTTCGAAAAACTTAAACTACTATTGAAAAGTCGGCCAGTCAAAAATTCATACGAATTTATAGGAAAAAATCAAAGACCTTAAGCTACAATATAATGAGATACTGGTTTCTTCTGATGTAGTACTTACCTCACCTTCAATAACTCATACCGGAATTGATAACCCTAGTGATCAAAATATTTTTCAGTACAATGAAGAATATTTTGAACAAAAAGTAGGTACAGCCACGGGAAACTACCTCTTTCCATAAATGGCTGAACTATTAATGAATCATCGAAAATAATGCTGAAAGATCTTTCATTATTTTCACAGGATATGGTTTAGATATTTAGGCGATATTTTCCCTATTTTTGATAAAACATCAAATTCCTTAGAGGACTTTGTCAAGAAACTGAACAAACAATCAAGTCAGACTCGAACCACTGTAACCAACATAAAATGACACTAGTTCTATTTTTTTGGTTCATAGATGAGCCAAAGCTTCCCACTGAACAATGAAAGCTTCCAGAAAGACAAATGCCAGGACACCGCAGCTGCTATGAGGATCCCAAATAAGTTTTGTTAATCCGATTTTTGAACTTCCTAAGGTTAGTAGAACTGGGAAAAGCCTCCTCTTGTAGATTGTTCCACAATCTCGACACCCTCGGGACAAAGGAGCGGCCGCATCGGCAAGTTTGAGAGGTACGAAGTTCGACACGGTTCATCGATCAGTCGGCTTCTCTGGGAGGCCATAGGATGGAAGTTTGCATAAGAGGGCAGCGTGCCACAGCTAATCGAACCCTTTTGTGACATCAACAGCAACGACATAAGTCTCACCATCAGACTGGATTAGTTTATTCCACGATTGCGTTGCATAAGCTAGGATGTCCTCTGTGGATCGCTGGTGCAAGAAACCGTACTGCCTAACCAAGCCGTGACGTTCGAGGTAGTCCAGAAGCTCACGATTTATGCACCTCTCTATCACCAGCGCTGTAGGCCTGTGGGGTCGGACTTAGATCCCTTTTTTGGGATGGGTTGGATATGAGCAAATTTCCAGCTTTCTGGGAAGGTACCGGATTCGTAAGACATCTGGAAGAGACGCGAAAAAAAGTACGATCCGCCATTCTTCATTACAACAGCAGGAATCAAGTCACGCACGGGTATCACGTATCTTGAAAAGTGACATTATGCGGATTTTTTTGGACATTTTGCTGTTTTTAATGACATTATGTACGTTATTCTACAAGATGTTAACTTAGCACTTAATTGTACGTGTTGCCTAAAAGCCATGAGGCTTGTCATCAATCTTTGGCTCTGATGTGATGTAACATCTGCTTCTGAGATGGCATTACTGGAGGTCTAAGCTGTAAGTTGTATGTGTTGATGATAATGACTTAGTTGAGATTCAAAGCTAGACATTATTTGCGCATCCACTTTTTCTTATCCATTCTTTAAATTACATACATAAATTTGCTGAATATCAAAAATGAGAGAGATAAGAAATAATTAAATTCACTGTACACTGTCGAATTACAAGCCATATACATGCTAACAGTAATTACACACAACGCGGGTGCGGTGATGATTTCCCGTAATTCTCCTCAGTTTTTCATAATTTATAACTCTCTTCAGAAAGCACAACAACATATAAATAACCCGTCATATCCGGTATATTCAGTAATGATTTTCTCACACAGCAAATATCACTGATTTTATACACATGCAGACCAATACACATAAAATCATCCAGATGCGATCTTGCTATTCAACCAACTTTCTTCTCAGAGATAAAAACTACAGACCCGGATCACTCAGCCTCACAAAACTATGCAACCAATAATGCGTAGTTTAGTTGAGTAATTCCTCCATAGATGGACGTTCACAACGATCGTAGTGAGCAGACGTGGAATGACTGTTTGTGCCCTAAAAACTACCTAGTCTACAAGTTGACATAGGTTTTTTTGACGTTTTATAGGTTTTTTACATGATACTTGTGCCGACCAGTAGCTTTGTCGAGCGACAAGAGCACCCGTCTTGCTGTCTTATGCCCGAATGTTACTCCCCGCATAGTGTAGGAAACAGTTTGAATCGATGACACTCGGGCGAAGTTCGCAGCGAAGCTATTGGCAAGCACTTTCGCTTTAGCGATTGAGTCTGTTACAATCGTCCCATCCTAACACGTAAGTGGTGGAAGGTTACTCTGTGAGAAGTTCCTTTCAATCTGGTTGGCCAGCATCCAGAACGACCGAATGTCTGGACTCAACGTCCGCTTGTCTATCCTTTACAGTGGAGTTTTGTAAGAAGGTTCTGTGTACCGTCTGCTGACGAGCAGTGTCGCAAGATTTGTTGAACCAGCCGTTGGAGCCTGGTTTAGGTGCTTTCACTGAATGAGGGATGTATTACTTCATTCCATCGTGGATAATTTCAGTTATCGATGAACGGACAGCCGACGCATCCGCGTCAGCGAAACAAACATCTCTCCGAGGAAAGGTGAAGAAGTGTATGAGGCCCTCCCTGTCGGCACGTCCGTAATGCCAGATGTTGCGGCTGGGCGAGTTTCTGCTGCCAAAGCGGGTTCTGACGCAAACCTAACCTCCACAACACCGTGGTCTGAGTTACCCAGGGGAGACAGGACAGCAGTGCTGTAAGATACAGGATGCTTCGTCAAAAAGAGATTCAGCATGCTACTGGCGTATGAGGAAACGCGGGGAAAACAGTAGGGCTCGTCACCAGTTGGGTTAGTCCTTGGGTAACAGAAATACATACATACTTGCAAGGTGTAGAATTCATGAGATAAACTTTAGTGACTGTAATAAATCCGACACCAAACAAACTAGGAGACCTATCAAAACTAGGTTTAAAGAATATATGTATGATTTAAGATATGGATCATAAGCGACCATAAGATGGATAAATAATCTGAAATTAAATCTTAAAAATAGCTAAGAGATTAGGGAATGTAATGAACAAGGACAGAGGTCCTATTTCTAATCCTGATTAACAACGCTCTAGTGCATCTACACGGCTTAAAGGTGACGTGTACTTGTGAAATGACTCTACATATACTTCCTGCGCCTTCCTTGGAAGTTTTAAATAAAAGTGATGAGTCAAATCCTTTTGAAAAGCGAAATCGAATCGTGATTAGGTAGGTTCATTTAGGTACGATGAATGTTCCACCTCAGCATGTCAAACTATATAAAGCAAATCTATCATATTTCTGTTTTTATGGTAGATGTAGGGAAAATATGTTTGAGTTATTATGACTAACAGGTGCATAGTATCACTGAGATCAGCAGCTTATTAATAATATGTACAATTCTCATCCCTTCCCCCAATGTCTGAAAATGAGCAGGAATCTCTGAAACGTTGCAACGCTATGTTCCAGCGATTTTATTTCCGCCGCCTTTAAATCAATTTTCAAAATCTACAACTACCTAAATGATGGAAATATTGAACTCACGATAATATTCGAAAGTCGGTTCACAAGTGTTCTGCTTCAAGATATCTGCAACACAGAAGTTCGAGTTTCTCATTTATGTCGGTTTGTTCGTCCGTGTCCGTTGTATATTAATACGTTATAAGTACTCAATATATTTGACGAAATATGCAGAGAACCATCATAGACGGAGTAACACAAACCGAAGGTTAGACGAAATGGGTGGTACATTTAATGATCATAAAATTCGGAAAAATATATGTGTAGATATAAGTAAGTCATAATTTACAAAAGCATCGCAGAACGCTAATGTGGTACGCACTCCTAATACCCAAATATAGCTAAAATATATAAATATTTTTTCTGCAGCGGTGTGTCAGTGACTGCAGAACAGTTTAAAGTTTGTTAGCTATTGCACAGTCGGCAGTAGCCTCGACGACGATGCAGCATCGTGCTGTGCACGCAACGCCAATGACTGTCAAGTTATTTTGAATTATGAGCACATTATACGCCTGTCTTTTATCATTATTGTCACGTTGTTACCGGGATCAGAAGCTTCTTAACGATAGAACCTGTTTGACTAATACTAAAGACATTACATTAACATTGTTAACTGATAGGCGGTTATAAAATTAGCGGACAGACCGACAGACAGACCAACAGACACCCCAAGTTTCAACCGCAACAACTTTTTTTTGAAAACGATCTGCACGATTATGTATTTTAGGTTAATAAAGTCAAAAAAAAACGACAAAATGTCATCTTGCAGACAAGGCTGTTTTTATGGTGCAAATAGTTCGTTCCACGTGTGCTCGCTATAATCGCTGTCAGCGTCGATCTATGGAGGAATGACTCAACGACACGCCTTGTTGGTTGAGAAAGCAAGTATGTATATCTTTTGTGATTCCGAGTAGTCTGCAGTGTTTGTATCGGAGAAGTATTAAAAGAAAGAAAGTATTGGTTTGCGTGTGTGTGAAAGCAGTAATTTTTGCTATATAAGAAAATTATTATCTACTGAATATGCTGCCAATGAAGTATATCTATTAGCTGTGCCCGATGGATTATTTATATGTTGTCCTTTTTGAAGACAGGTTATGTTCAAAGTTATAAATAACGATTTTTCGCGTTTTTTGTTTTCAAAAACTTTGAGGAGCATTACGGAAAACCGCCACCGCGCCCGCGTTGTGTGCAATTAACCCCCATAGTAGAAAATTAGGAATGACGCATCAAACATCAAACATTTTCGCAGTGCCTCACATCAAAGAGCTGATTTGTATTTTCTATTGATATCGCAAAATAAATTTCAATAAAATTCAAATGACTGGAAATAAAAAATAATGCAATAACCTTTTCACTTTCATAAATATTCCTGTCTGTACCCTATTTTCTCACCTGTTACTTTACCAACCAGAGTTTTTCATTTCTTATCTCTCTCATTTTTTAAATTCAGCAAATTCGCATATGTAATTTCCAGAATGAATAAGTAAAAGTGGATGAATTTTTAAGTTTGAATCTCAACACCGATTATTAGCACATAAATCCTCAGTATGCACCTATTCACTACCATTCTCTTCCAGCTATAGTATACAACTTATAGCTTAGACCTCCAATAATGCCATCTCTGAAGCAGATATGTAACATCACATGACAGCCAAACGTTGATAACTGAAGCATCATGACGTTTAGGTTACACGTACAACTACAAAACGAGTTCACAAGTGTCCATCAGCTAGTGCTAAGTTGATTTTTTGTAGAAAAACCTATGTTATGTCAAAACACTGGTGAAATGTCACTCTTCAAGATACGTAACACCCCTGCATGAGCCCTTGAAACGTCAAAAGACGAAGTTTAAATGATTTTAATGTTTTTCGTGTTTTTGCCCCTAGCTCCGCCACCACTAGACTGATTTTCAAAAACTTACTTACCTCAATTTCCCCATTTTTGAAAGATCAGTTAAAATCTCGTGGTTCTATGCATTCAAGGGATATTCGATTTATTGATACAATAACAATTGCTCCTCACAGAACTTAATTTTTTACCAAATGCTTTACTTATAATGCTACTATCATGTACAATGCTTTACCCTCTGATTAAAACATTAAATTTCAAGAATTTCAAAAATTATTTGAGAAAAATAATTTTCGAGCAATCATTTACATAAATTTATCTCTTACTTTTACTTATAATATATGCAACAATATATATCTATAATATTATACTTTTATCCCATCTTGATTTACCTGTGTTTTACTCAATTAGTTTATTTTTTTATGTTGAAACTTTGCATTTTAGTGGTTGTTATATATTTTTTTGGATGGACATTTTATGGGCCAAGTCGTAGAATAGCTTATGTTAAACTTCGCCCAATAAAGACTTATTATTATTATTATTGAAGTATTTGGCATAGTAGTAACGTTTGTGAAAGTTTAGCACAATCCGAGCGATACTCAAGTTATAGGCGGTTATAAAATTAGCGGTCAGACCGGCACTGGTATCATGCATCTTGAAAAGTGACGTTATATCGATTTTCTTCGACATTATACTGTTTTTTTTTTGACATTATGTAGGTTCTTTACAAGATGTTAACTTAGCACTTAGTGTTGTACGTGTTGCCTAAACGTCATGAGGCTTGTTATCAATCTTTGGCTCTGATGTGATGTAAAATCTGTGTTGATGATATTTACATTGGTTCTTGTCTCAAATACACTTAACTGAGATTCAAAGCTAGAAATTAGTTGCATAGCCACTTTTTCTTATCCATTCTGGAAATGACATATACAAATTTGCTGAATTTCAAAAATGAGAGAGATAAGAAATAATTATATTTATTGTACACTGTCGAATTACAAACCATATATCTACATGCTAACAGTAATTACACACAACGCGGGCGTGGTGATGATTTCCCGTAATTCTCCAAAGTTTTTCGTAATTTATAAGTTTGAACATAACCTCTCTTCAGAAAGCACAACATAAATATAACCCGTCGGAAACAGCCAATAGATATACTTCATTGGCAGCATATTCAGTAATGATTTTCTTACACAGCAAATATCACTGATTTTATAGATATGCAGAGCAAATATATAATCATCCAGATGTGATCTTGCTATTCAACCAAATTTAAAATAGAGATAAAAACTACAGACAAGGACCACTCGGTCTCACAAAACATATGCAAACAATAATGCATGCATGTAGTTTAGTTAAGTGATTCCTCCATAGATGGACGTTCACAACGATCCTAGTGAGCAAACGTGGAATGACTGTTTGCGCCCTAAAAACTACCTGGTTTGCAAGATGACACCTTATAGGTTTTTTTGACGTTTTATAGGTTTTTTACATGATTCCCGTGCGGCAGTCCGACAGAAATTAGTGACATGGTTTTTCGTGATGTACATCTCACATAACATCAAAAAAAAACAATGTCTCAATTCGAAATTTTCCGCGGTTACAATATTTTGGCATAGGAAGTAAAAAACAAAATGCGATAGACGGAGTGATCTGGATCAATGCCATGAAACTTGTCGCCAGCCAGTGCGATGTCGCATCGTAAATTCTTCTTTGGTATACTCGTATGTTTGACGATAGCTCTGTGACGCCATGACGTGGGAGGTTCGAAAGTAGCGTAAGAAATGAAATAAGAATAAATAGACACCTAGAAACGGATGTGTTTATACAAGGCGATTCAAATTCGACACCCAACAATGAAGATAATATAAAGAAAAAACTGCATACATTTTTTTATTTGATTAAGAAAAGACGTCATTGTATGTGAACTATTGATCGACCAGCCAAAGATTGCTAGGGACGAAAGGGGGAAATGCGATGAAAAAACCTTACCATTAGACGATTTTATATGGAGTCATAGGCGGAGATCGGAGAGACTTGAATTATTAATTGAATTTATATTTTATTACAACTGGTAGTATTAATATTTTTTTGCGATTCATAATGACGTGATACCAAACATACATTATAAGAAATAAATATACACAAACACTGAATATTGAGAACAAAATAAATATATTTTTTAGGCAACAAGTAATATTCCTATGTACGCATTATGATTGAACAGCAAAACAAATTATGCATTCTTCTAAAATAGAATACAACAAGTCAAAAATATCTGACTGAATAGAAAAATATAGGAAAACAAAAAGTAATTTCTTGATGAAATAACCCATAAACAACACATAGAATTAGACTTTCTACTGAGATACTAAAAGCCACAAACCAATAGTATAATAAATGAATATCTAAAAATTCTAAAAGGTAGCCAATCTAGTATAGTTTCAATCCTGATTAGAGTCATGATCACTGTCTGAGGAACTGTCATTGCTATCACTTTCACCTCCTATGTTGATTATTATTTCTTCCTGTATTTCTTGAATGAGACTGTCTTTTTCCCAATATTCATCTTCAATTTTTATAACATGTCCAATAACCTTTTGCCAGTCACTGGCACTTACTGAAGCGATGGCCTTATTAGAAATTTCATCTAGTTTTTTTATAGTAAATTCGCCGCTTGTATTATGGCTTCTAATGAAAAATTTTACTTGTGCCCAAATCATCTCTATGGGATTAAACTGACACATATAGGGTGGCGTTCGAAGTGGGGTGTGTCCGAAACTTCTTATTAAATTATCTATCTTATAATTTTTCTCATCAGATGGTGGCCTATGTAGACAAGCTATTTCATAAAGCTCCATTTTTTTAGCATTAGGATCATGCTCTATACCTTTTTTGCTCAACCACGTGATGATGTCTCTTTTTAGAGAAGATCTAGTTGGAGGCTTGTCTTCCAAAGCTGAATGGTAAGGTGCATTATCCATTATTATAATACTATTAGGAGGAATGTTAGGAAATAGTTTTTCAGTAAGCCACTTCGTGAAATTTTCTTGGTTCATTTGACCGTGATAATCACCAGTGGCACAGCCAGCCTTGAAAATGAGACAGGCTCCAGGAACAAAACCATCTTGCGAACCCGCATGAACAATTATAAGTCGTCCTGGAAATGAATAAATAGCCTCATTTTAGTGTTATTTTAAGTTTGCCAACACCTTTTTGAATCACTATGTATAAAAAACATATTTTTGAGAAAAAAATACTTGCAAGGGATTATGTATTCAATTAGACAAATTAAATGAGCACTTATTAAGAATATTCCAAAATTGAGAAAAATGTATAATAAGCAAAATCGAGGTGAAAGAAACTTTATTACCTGTAGAACTTATATTGCTCAGGACACCCATAATTTCTTCGCTTTGCCAGCATTTCTTGAAAGTGAGGTCATTATCAACCCAAGTTTCGTCCAAATAAATAATATGCCTTCCTTCTTCCCGGAACTTTTTAATAGACCTAAGATACTTGTATCGCCAATGTAAAATACTGGGTCTTTCCATTAGTAATTTCCTTTTGTTGTGGCATTTACGCCAGTAAAATCCTTTTGCTTTTAAAAGCAGCCTCAACGATTCTTTACCAAATGGAAATTCCATTTCTTCCTTCAGTTTGATTAGAAGTTTACTACAAGTAGGTACCACTTTAAAATCACAGTAAAATTTTTCTATCATTCTCCGAATAATGGAAAAATCGACTCCATCAATTTTTTGGATCACAGAAGGGCGTGATCTCTTTTTCCGGGAGAAGCTAAAGGCTGTGTGGAGGTTGCATTTTGCCTGTCTTTATCTTCTTTTCTAATTTTACTTATAGTTCGTTCACTAACACCCGTATAATATGCCGCCCTTGCATTTCTAGCTACCAGTGGATAAACGAAAGTATTGTTAGCCGCTTCTGCATCGCAAGCACGTATCACGTTTGCTATTATTTCCCTTGCCTGGCTGTGAATAACTTTCCCATGCTTGAATTCCATTATCACCACTAAACAGTAAATTATATTTTCAAAGTATTTGCCAACTGCCTACGCCTATGGGAGTAGGTTTATAAATGACCGTGCCATCGGCACGTTATTCTAGTTTCAGATAAGATAAGAGTTTTGGACCAATCAGCGACCGGATGTTTACCTGCGGCCTGGGTTTTCCAGCTACATTGCCAAATTCAGCGGAACAATTCTATATCTTAAATATGTTAATATGTATGGACCGCATTTTATGTAGAACATCTGACAACTTCGCAATTTTTTGTCCGCATTCTTTCGGCTTGCAATCTTTCGCTGGTCCAACTATACTTAGGCCTCGTGGTTAGCCGGGATGGGGTTATACTGATCGACCAGCCAAAGATTGCTAGGGACGAAAGGGGGAAATGCGATGAAAAAACCTTACCATTAGACGATTTTATATGGAGTCATAGGCGGAGATCGGAGAGACTTGAATTATTAATTGAATTTATATTTTATTACAACTGGTAGTATTAATATTTTTTTGCGATTCATAATGACGTGATACCAAACATACATTATAAGAAATAAATATACACAAACACTGAATATTGAGAACAAAATAAATATATTTTTTAGGCAACAAGTAATATTCCTATGTACGCATTATGATTGAACAGCAAAACAAATTATGCATTCTTCTAAAATAGAATACAACAAGTCAAAAATATCTGACTGAATAGAAAAATATAGGAAAACAAAAAGTAATTTCTTGATGAAATAACCCATAAACAACACATAGAATTAGACTTTCTACTGAGATACTAAAAGCCACAAACCAATAGTATAATAAATGAATATCTAAAAATTCTAAAAGGTAGCCAATCTAGTATAGTTTCAATCCTGATTAGAGTCATGATCACTGTCTGAGGAACTGTCATTGCTATCACTTTCACCTCCTATGTTGATTATTATTTCTTCCTGTATTTCTTGAATGAGACTGTCTTTTTCCCAATATTCATCTTCAATTTTTATAACATGTCCAATAACCTTTTGCCAGTCACTGGCACTTACTGAAGCGATGGCCTTATTAGAAATTTCATCTAGTTTTTTTATAGTAAATTCGCCGCTTGTATTATGGCTTCTAATGAAAAATTTTACTTGTGCCCAAATCATCTCTATGGGATTAAACTGACACATATAGGGTGGCGTTCGAAGTGGGGTGTGTCCGAAACTTCTTATTAAATTATCTATCTTATAATTTTTCTCATCAGATGGTGGCCTATGTAGACAAGCTATTTCATAAAGCTCCATTTTTTTAGCATTAGGATCATGCTCTATACCTTTTTTGCTCAACCACGTGATGATGTCTCTTTTTAGAGAAGATCTAGTTGGAGGCTTGTCTTCCAAAGCTGAATGGTAAGGTGCATTATCCATTATTATAATACTATTAGGAGGAATGTTAGGAAATAGTTTTTCAGTAAGCCACTTCGTGAAATTTTCTTGGTTCATTTGACCGTGATAATCACCAGTGGCACAGCCAGCCTTGAAAATGAGACAGGCTCCAGGAACAAAACCATCTTGCGAACCCGCATGAACAATTATAAGTCGTCCTGGAAATGAATAAATAGCCTCATTTTAGTGTTATTTTAAGTTTGCCAACACCTTTTTGAATCACTATGTATAAAAAACATATTTTTGAGAAAAAAATACTTGCAAGGGATTATGTATTCAATTAGACAAATTAAATGAGCACTTATTAAGAATATTCCAAAATTGAGAAAAATGTATAATAAGCAAAATCGAGGTGAAAGAAACTTTATTACCTGTAGAACTTATATTGCTCAGGACACCCATAATTTCTTCGCTTTGCCAGCATTTCTTGAAAGTGAGGTCATTATCAACCCAAGTTTCGTCCAAATAAATAATATGCCTTCCTTCTTCCCGGAACTTTTTAATAGACCTAAGATACTTGTATCGCCAATGTAAAATACTGGGTCTTTCCATTAGTAATTTCCTTTTGTTGTGGCATTTACGCCAGTAAAATCCTTTTGCTTTTAAAAGCAGCCTCAACGATTCTTTACCAAATGGAAATTCCATTTCTTCCTTCAGTTTGATTAGAAGTTTACTACAAGTAGGTACCACTTTAAAATCACAGTAAAATTTTTCTATCATTCTCCGAATAATGGAAAAATCGACTCCATCAATTTTTTGGATCACAGAAGGGCGTGATCTCTTTTTTCCGGGAGAAGCTAAAGGCTGTGTGGAGGTTGCATTTTGCCTGTCTTTATCTTCTTTTCTAATTTTACTTATAGTTCGTTCACTAACACCCGTATAATATGCCGCCCTTGCATTTCTAGCTACCAGTGGATAAACGAAAGTATTGTTAGCCGCTTCTGCATCGCAAGCACGTATCACGTTTGCTATTATTTCCCTTGCCTGGCTGTGAATAACTTTCCCATGCTTGAATTCCATTATCACCACTAAACAGTAAATTATATTTTCAAAGTATTTGCCAACTGCCTACGCCTATGGGAGTAGGTTTATAAATGACCGTGCCATCGGCACGTTATTCTAGTTTCAGATAAGATAAGAGTTTTGGACCAATCAGCGACCGGATGTTTACCTGCGGCCTGGGTTTTCCAGCTACATTGCCAAATTCAGCGGAACAATTCTATATCTTAAATATGTTAATATGTATGGACCGCATTTTATGTAGAACATCTGACAACTTCGCAATTTTTTGTCCGCATTCTTTCGGCTTGCAATCTTTCGCTGGTCCAACATTAGTCGTTTTGGAGAAAGTGCGCGCGATCAAGGAATGGACTGTACCTGCAGACAAGTCGCAGTTAACGAGTTTCCTTGGGCTGTGCACGTCATGACTTCGCAAATACTGCGAAACCATTGAGCCGCCTCACCAGGAAGCTCAGAAGATGTCTGCGCGCCTTCGAACAACTGAAATAACATTTAATCAGCGCCCCTATCTTAGGATATTCAAATCGAGAAGGGAAGTTTGTCCTAGACACAGACGCAAGCAACGTCGGTCCTGGTGCAGTACTGTCGCAAGTCTAATGCCTCCTCTACACGTCGACAGATGCGTGAGCAGATGCCATCTGCGTATGTGACCGCCGACATGTAGAATTTGCTGGTCTGTTGAAGGTAATTAAGTTCAGCAGATCTATCTGCACCCATCCGTTTGTTGTCGTTTTTGTGACTCGCAACGATGAAACAAAGGATTTCAGCGCAAGCGCGCCTGGCGTCTCTTCACCTGTCTGTAGTGTTTCCAGACAGGTGAAGAGCCAATTTGGCTCCTTCAATGGAGTTACTGTCTACCAAAATAATCTGGCTGTTGGCTACCAGTTTGGATACTTTTAATAATAAGTTGAAACCACTTTCATTTAGGTTGCCTACATGTAACCTTTTCGTGCACCTCCCCGCTACAAGATAACGATATAGCTATAGGAGAAAGGAAGCTGGTTGAATTGAGATCAGATGACGAGTCGCGCCTCTGTTGGTTGATCAATTCTCCCACATCTATTTGCCAACATTCTGCCGTTTTCTCACTTCTTAATAAGATGTGTTGTAAGGGATTAAAAATTTCTAGATTACACTTGTCCCGTGTCAGCGTCAGCGCTCTCCTATTGTGAAGATATGTTTTCTTTTTAAATTGTAGGAAATATCAGGCTGATAAAACATGATATAACTCAAAAGCAAGCACAATTTGATGCAAATAGATGTTTGTGACATAACCTCAAAATAAAGTTCTGACACGGAGAAGTAGAAAACTATGACAATCAAGGAGGCCATAAAGGCGCCCTGCAATTGTAGGGACGACTGACGATACGGGCCTAAGACTTGGAATGAATAAAGCTAATGCCTGCCACTATTACAGTACTTTTTATAGTAGTTTTCGCAGATAAAAGAAATTATATACGTAAAATAGTTTCCTTTGCCATTTTCTCGCTATTATTTTGTTCTGTTCGCTGATTTTAAGTTTAATATGTGAAAAAATTGAAACCAAAAAGACTGATATAGTTGCAAAGCACGAAGAATTAACAAAACAATTGCAAACCTTAATAATCAATAAGATTATTGGAATTAAATCAGTCTTGGTACACTTTTAAACAAGATGAAAGTTTATTGTATCCCAATATTTTTAGGTTAGAAATTTTGTCATACGTGCACGGAAATGCACCAAACACCAATAACTCTAATTCTGATTAATTTTAGGATCAGTCTCTACTTGTCATTATTAGTAAGGTCGCTATGAATAGTGCATGGCAGTATTTCAATAGAGAGATATTGCATATGGACCTAAATAAGGGTATGCATTATTTAGGTGAACCTAAATAAGTACAGTGGAATTAGAGATATTGCACATGTAACGTATTTTGACAGTTCGCTTTGATGGTGTTTATCTTAACCTCACTTTTCCTTCCAGTTTTTGCTTGCATAATATAGGTGGTTCGTAGTTGAAATTCTACCAAAGGTGTGAGAAGTGAGATTGTAAAATGGAAGCTGAATTGGAAGCAGTTATATTGGCAGGAGCAGATGAGGAGGAAATAGAACATATCATCCTCCATAATATATTTATTGATAGAGGCATTACTCATACAGCACAATTCAACTTGGAAAACTTGCCAGATGAAGTAATAAGACTAAATTTTCGATTTGAGAGGTCTGACCTTCATAGGCTGATGGCTGTTTTACGAATACCTTCAGAAATTGTCACTATCACACGTAATAAAGTGGATGGTATGATTTTGTTTAAATATTTATTGCTATATGTTCATCATTTCAATCGAACTCCATCCTCTGACTCAAACAACACTTGCCAGAGGCTGGAATTCTATCAACATGAAAACCACAGTATAAGTTCCATTTATCTTCTTTCAGGTTTAACAGCATTGTGCATTCTACTAAGACGGCTGGCATATCCAAACAGATTGTGTGATATGGTCCCTATGTTCCACTTGTCAACTCAGTCTTTGTCACAAATCATAAATAAATTGATAAGTGTGATTATGGAGGAGCATGCTGTACTTCTCAACAATTTGAATTCATTGCAGTGGTTTAATAGGGAGAAGTTGGAGTATTATGCACAGGTATTGTATTGTGTAATATAGTTGAAGTGATGGTTGGTTCATAAAATGCTGAAATGTGCTTTTTGTAGGCTATTCATAATAAAGGAGCACCTATGAATAATTGTTGGGGTTTCATCGATGGTACAGCAAGGAAAATTTGTCGACCCTCTGAAAATCAAGAAGAGTATTATTCAGGACACAAAAGGTATCACTGCATAAAATTCCAATCAATAATTTGTCCTGATGGAATTATTGTTAGTTTGAAAGGCGCATATCCGGGAAGAAGGCATGATGCCAGAATATTTAGGGAGTCAGGTATCTCTGAAGAATTAGTGCAAAAGACATGTTTTGACACAAGACGATTTGTTTTATTTGGTGATCAAGGATATGGGCTGAGTGATGTGCTATTTACCCCATTTCATGGCAGAATGGAAGATTTACCTGCCCATCAGCAGAGTTTCAATTCTGCTATGAAAGTTCTAAGGATAGCAGTAGAATGGGGTTTTCAGAAAGTCATATCAGAATTTGCCTTTGTAGATTTTTCAAAAAACCAAAAAATGCTACTTCAAGACGTTGATGCTTTATACAAGGTGGCTGTACTACTTACTAACTGCCATACATGCCTGTATAGTAGTCAGACTGCTATGTATTTCAATACAAATCCACCTTCACTTGAGACCTACATAGGCCACTGATAAATAGAGGACATTTTGGGTTTGAAATACTCGTTTGCTTTCCATCGCCGCAGCCAAGACCAACCGCAGACAGCGCTGTTTCGGGCTCTTTAGCCCTCATCAGTATGGTATAGGTCTGTATCAGGTCCAGCCGTGAAGGCGGACAAATGGAAAGTAAACAAGCGAATGTGGTCTATCAAATAGCGGGAAGACGGTAAATGTAAAAGATGGCTCGCGCCATCTAAATTTCGCTAGAACTAGTTTCTTTGCAATGGAAAGCAAACGAGTATATCAGACTATATTATTGCATGTTCTGCAGAAAATGCTATTGTTAGTTTGTCCTGTGAACGCCTTGCGTTACGACTCTGGTGGCCGGCTACTGTTGGTTGGTACCGGGGTATCTGTACTCTGTACAATTCATCTGAGTCAGCGACCAGAAATCGTAAGGGGTTTCTGCTTTGCCTGCGTCGTCATTGACGAAACTTGCAAAGAAACTATCTCTAGCGCAAATTTAGATGGCGCTAGCCATCTTTTACATCTAAATTTTGGGTTGTTTCTAACTTGTAACGCTTGATGATAATTTGTAATTTTTTATAGACTTGTAAGACCAATAAAGCTTGTTTGGAATGTATGTTTATTTATTTTACAACCATAAGGGCAGCAAGCACCCAATAAGAGATTTCAAAACTAAATTAGTATGTTGCTGAAAATATATGAAATCAACTTCTTCAGGAGTTGTGGATGAAATATGTTTGATCCTGAAGTTACACAGTTTTACTATGTTCATACATGGAACCAGTTGCAGAATCAATTTCATATATTTTCGGCAACAAACTTGGTTTGTGCTCACCATCCTTAGCATCAACATTATTATTTCAATATAAGGCCAGTATATTATTTTTTTAATGGCAAATTATCTATTATCAAGTTTTGTCAGTAATGCTTCAATAAGCTTTTGTTGTGTTTTGATGAGGTCACTCAAGTTTTTTCTTTCAGCGACATCTTGCTCAGATTTCTTTTGTTCTAACTCTATCCTATGTTTTTTTTCTTGAATTTCTGCCTCAAGCCTTTTAGACTCCAAGGCAAGTCTTGCTTTGTCATTTGCAATTTTTTCTTTTTCATTATCCATTTTTTGTTCTTCTAACTTGAGTTCTGCAGATCTTATTTCTCGTGATATTTCCGCTTTTTCTCGTAGGTAATCAAGGCCATTTTTTCTCAATGTTTTACTTTTGTTCATCCTTTTGGTACGGGGGGCTGTAATGATCGAAAAGTAAGTAACAGCAACAATAAACAAATGTATTTAATCTTGAACATGAAATGTAAGAGGTAGTTTTGAGCTTTCTGTTTTATAGGTAATGTATAACATACTAGAAACTACTTAATCTAGTAGTAGCCCTCTGAATGGGATGCCATGGCAATGCTATATACGCTGTAGTCATCTGGATCCACTATTTGGTTAGTCTGGCCTGTAAATAAAACCGCAGTGCTAACAAAAGAAGTTCACTGACAGGTTAGTCATTGCACTGGCTTTTATCAAAGTATATAACATAAGTACCTACACATTTTATATCGAGCACTGGTTTTATTTACTGGTCATACTCCATAACCTGTGGATCTGTTTTAGTGTTTCTATTACTGAAGATTCAAGCAGTAATTCTAATCATTGTTTTACCTGATATCTGTTTTGCAGTTCCAACATCTTGTACAGATATCTGTTTTGCAGTTCCAACATCTTGTACAGATATCTGTTTTGCAGTTCCAACATCTTGTACAGATATCTGTTTTGCAGTTCCAACATCTTGTACAGATATCTGTTTTGCAGTTCCAACATCTTGTACAGACTTATTATTATTTTCTGTGTCAACGTCGACTGTAACACAAACACCTAAAACTGTGATAATATAGTAATATGTATAAAAAATGTTTAGAATAGTTATTTTACCGTAATCATGGTCGATTAAAGTGTCATCCACATCAGAAAAGGCCAGCAGTGCCATAGCCTCTCTTTCATTGCGTGTCTTTTCAATCATATCTTTCGCTTTGTTTTCCACTTTTTTCTTTTTTGCTGGTGTAGTTGAGCAGGTCTCTTTCATTAACTCGCTGGCTTCTTGGAGCATATGTTCTCTTTCATTATAGACTTCTTCTATGCCAGACCTGTCAAACACAAATGTTGTTTCACCAAGTCTTACATTAAGCATTCTCTTGTTATTAAAATACATGTAGGTACAGTGTGCTATCTTATACTTACTTGACTTTGCTGTTAACCTCCTTTTTGAGGAACAGCTCCAGAAGATGGTTCAGATGCTTTTTTATTGTTCTCAAAATAAATTCTTTTCCCGTAAGCTCTCGCAAGTTCTGTAAGATTGAGTCCCACTTCTCAGGAGAACGGATAGGGTTTTGTGCAATAAATTCACGCAGCAAAATCATTTCGTCGTCATACGTGAACCTTATTCTCTTTTTATCCATATTCATAGTTACCAAAACGCTTCAGCAATCGTTGAATTTTGAGAGTACAAATTTATAGGTTAAATAGGCTTGCGACGACACCCGATTTGCTTAGATCGTGAATCGTCGTGACATAAGAACGCCTAAATAAGCTCCCCCTATTATAGCTTAAATAAGGACGTGCCTTATCCCTATTAATTCCTCATAGATACAGAATTGTATGTGCGCATGCGTAGATGTCAAAATAAGGTCTGCACTAATAAGGCAGATGTTTGCAATATCTCCCTAATAACTCCCTATCAATCATCGATGATCTCTATTCCATGGGCTAAATGTCAGTAGCCAACTGTCAAAGGATTCGCTACAATTTGGCTGCTTTGTCTGTTAAGTTGGCTACACTTTGGCTATTTTTTTACTCAGGCTGGCTACACTCTTAAGGAAATATCTGGCAAGACTGCCTGTCTGCGACGCGACAGTTCTGTCTAAGGTGTAAGGAGAGTGTACGCGTGATTTTTGTAGTTTTATTCCTGTTTCGTCAATCTTCTTCGCTAAAATGCAAATGATATGAGCATTGACGAAACTTTAAATTTATATCGAAGACACTCTATTCCAATTACCTTGTTCGGTTTCTATGTATAGCCAGCATCCACCACGTTATTTTTCATTTCTTTCTAACCACTCTGCTGTGATGCACACTCAAGTAGTAGTTAAAGCTACCAAGGCGCGTATCGTCAGTCGTTAATACAATTGTAGGGCGCCTTTATGGCCTCCTTGATTGTCATAGTTTTCTACTTCTCCGTGTCAGCGCTCTATTTTGAGGTTATGTCACAAAGATCAATTTGCATCAAATTGTGCTTGGTTTTGAGTTATACCATATTTTATCAGCCTGAAATTTCCTACAATTTAAAAGGAAAACAAATCTTCACAATAGGAGAGCGCTGACGCTGACACGGGACAAGTGTAATCTAGAAATTTTTGAGGGAGAGAAAGAAGTATGACAATCAAGGAGGCCATAGTTTTCTACTTCTCCGTGTCAGAACTCTATTTTGAGGTTATGTCACAAACATCTATTTGCATCAAATTGTGCTTGCTTTTGAGTTATATCATGTTTTATCAGCCTGAAATTTCCTACAATTTAAAAAGAAAACATATTCACAATAGGAAAGCGCTGACGCTGACACGGGACAAGTGTAATCTAGAAATTTTTGAAGGAGAGAAAGGAGTATGACAATCAAGGATGCCATAAACGCGCCCTACAATTGTAAGGACGACTGACGATACTGGCCTAAATAAATAAATCAGCTCGTGCTGATTCATCTGCTGGTGCATCAGTCGACGTCCGCTGATGCATCTGTAGACGCATCTAATGACGTGAATAGGAGGCATAAAAGTGTCAGGAATTTATCATCAGGTATTTGAGTAAGGCCCTATAGAAACCTGAACGAAACTACTGGGTCACTAAATGAGGTCTGTTCGCTGTGGTTAAGGCAGTGTAGCACTATTACAAATACCTGTATGGGGGAAAGTTCTTGATCCGGACAGACCATGTGCCACTGAAGTGGCTTCTGCAAAAAATCCCGATGGTGAGATGGATCGAGCGGCTCGCCGAGTATTATTTCGAGATTGAGCATCATGATGGAATGAGCCATCGCAACGCCGACACCTTGTCCAGGAGACCGTGCCCACCGGAGTGCTATCACTGGTAGGTTCGGAAAGAGGACAGCAAGACTACTGTAGTGGATGATTCCTGGTGGCCTGGGAATAACCCTGAAGACCAGGTCGCCCCACCGTCTCAGGACGTCACGTCATACTGGGCCCAGAGGAACTCTTTGGTGCTGGAAGATGGCGTCCTAAAACGAGCTGTGGTGGTGAGATGAGTCTCGGCGGAGGCTGCAACTGGTGGTGCCAAGGAACCGGATGTTAGACTTTATCCGTCAGCTCCACCAGGGAACGTCAGGCGGACACTTTGGAAAGGACAACCTGATCACCAGATTTGGAGTCCCTCTAGAACTGCATTCAAACCAGAGTAGGACATTTGAGAATGCCTGTGAGAACCTGGGCGTCAGCAAGACCAGAACTACGGCACTGCACCCCAATCGAACGAGCTAGCGAAAAGGATGAACCGGACTATTGGAAAGTACATGTCAAAGGTAGTGTCCAGCGACCAGCGTAATCGGGTCAGGTATCTCCCCATGTTCCTCATGACATATCGGGCTGCAGTTAACGGGCCGGATCCCAGCGAAAGTATAGACCGGGACCCAAGAGAGATTACGCAATCAAATAAAATTGCGGTTCATTCCGCGTTTGCTTGCTATGATCGCTGTTCGCAGACGTGCAAGCAACACGTACAGCTACAAAACGAGTTTAAAAGAAGTGTACAACAGCTTGTGCAAAGTTAACATGTTGTAGAAAAACCTACGAAATGTCAAAAAAACTTACGAAACGTCAAAAGAACCGACGAAATGTTACTTTTTAAGATATGTAATATCCGTGTCGATGAAGGACTCCTGCAACGTCCGTACCGAAGATAGTGGCTATCTTCACCTGGTGTGGCTGTATAACCCTTCCCCTGTCATCAAAGCTGCGACGTTCTGAAGTGGATCAACGACGTCGTCTACGGAATGTGGAAAGGTGCGAAGGGAAGGCCGAGGGTCGTATACTACAACCGACTGAAGCCGTTTGGCCGAAGTAACGAGAAAGCAAGCGCCCACCACCTTCAAGCAAAAGACAATGTATTCGCGGCAGAGTTCCTTGTAGCTTATTCAGAGGAATACGGGAGGACTTGTTTTTCGCTGTTTCGGAAATACCTACAGACTGGCATACTGCGTAGCCGAGGACCTGAACACCTCAAGGAACGTAGCTTTCCTATTTCCAGGAGAAGTTTGGATGCCACTGGAGGTTGGAAGAGCAACAGCCGCAGGTTGCTAAGGTGCAGAATGGCAGAGTTGACGATGAGACAGCAACAGCGCGAAATGCGATAGCCATAATAATAATGAATAAGTTGCAAGTGTTGTAATAAATTAGTGTAAGAGTAATACATTCAGACTAACAAAAACGGTGTTTCAATTATAATAGGGTATAATATTTTAATGTCTTGTTTTCCCACGTTTAACCCAGCATTCATGCATGTATCTGGAAAGATAATCAAAATCTATAAAGGGACACTACACACAAATATACAGTGCATGACTAATATATTCTTGCGTGGAAGTGGCAGTTGATAATTCCAAGATGCTGGTTGGTATGTTATATATTGTACATTTTTTTAATTGTGAAGCCGCTTGTGGAGCACTTAATAACGCTAAAGTATAAAAAATTTACTATCTTCCAAAATGGCGAACTGGCAGGCGGTCAAAGTTAAATGTTTTTGTACATTGGATCGTTTATAATTCAACGACTAATCGAAATGTTGTAGAATATTATATCGATCCCCTTCTTTTAGGAGAAGTTATCTGAAATGCATTAAAATATGACACATTCCGATCTAAAAAGTTGTCAGATGTTGAAAATGTTTTTCAAACGGACTGTCCCACGTTTTATGACGCATTAGAATAGATCTTTGCCGAAAAATTTTGATTCAAGCATACTTTAGCGTTTTGGTGATTGGTTGTTGAGTTACAGGCAATTTAATGCATAAAACTCAACTACGACAGCTTGTCAATCCACCCTTTTTAATTTTATATTTTTGAATCATGTATGGTTGTAGAATACGCGTAAGTAGCTTCAAATTGAGGCACCACGTGGCCCATATTCCATTTTATTATAAAAATTGTCAAAGATATGGGATCCCACAGCTATCTTGAAATTTTCAACTGTCGCTTTTACCCTAACCAAAAATAATTTCATCACCTCGAATTTCATTTTGCCAAATTAGCTCGTTCTAAAAGTATTTTGAAAAGCAATGTAATCACGATTTATGTTCGTGGGAATTCTGACGGTAAGATTTTTCGCTAGAGCTTTCCCTCAACAATGTGCCAATGCAATAATATAGATAAAAACATATTTTAACTTTTCGGGGTGAAAATGGCGGCCTAATTGGTCAGTCTAGTGCTTTACCCAACGTCGTTGGCTTTGACCTAGGAATCATAATCTTTAATCAAATCCAAGCGAATAACCAAAATTTCTGTGTTATGTGCCGCGGTTATAATATGGTTCAAGATGACACACGGGTTGATGACGTCAGTTACACGAATCGCTTGAACGCGTTGGTTTTAACCGCGGTTTTGTTGCAAGTTGTTTATTTAGAAAAGCGCGTATATAATCTCTGATTATTTTTATTATCACTTAATAATCGGTGCTTTTTCGTCTACAACTGTATATGGAAAGTTTAAATAAGAAACCTTTCTTAATATTCATGGGAGAAATGTTTTTTCAGATTTTTTTTTAATGATGGAACCATGGCTTTGTAGCTGTGATAACTTTCAATTCTCTAAATTTTTCCGCATGTCAAAGAAAACATTTATGATTCAGCAGAAATGATGAAAAAAGAAATTAGCAAAACCGTATACAGGTGGATATCATCTAGTGAGTTTATATGGCCATATTTTAATATCCTTGTGCTATATGGCTACAAATGATACTTTGTTAAGCATAGGAACTACATTTAAAGTGTCCCCAAAAACCGTAATGAGTATAACTAATAAGGTGCTCCACTTTATGGTAAAACTGAAGTCAGCCTGTATCATTTTTCTCAAAAATGAAGCTGAAGTACAATAACAATATCCAATACCCGGCAAAATTCTAACTTGTCACATTTCAAATAATAACCAGAAATATAAAACTACTCTTGAGTTGGGTAAATACCACAATTTTGCGGTGATAACTATGACATATAACAGCTGATTCGTGACGTCACGGATCTTATAACCAAACTGATAACTACACTCGCTTGAACGGATTGGTAAATACCAACCCAAAATGGTAAATACCATTTCCATTTGGTTATCCGCTTGAATTTGATTTTTGATTCTATCAGCTAATTTCTGAGATTGACACTGACGTTTGTCGTCTTCCTTTAGGGATTTTCCATTTCATATGATTTTATTTATTTTTAAAAACAAGGTTAACTTTTGAAATCCTGAATTGGTTATATAAACATTTTTATCCTGCACAAAGTTCGTGGTGTTAGCTAATATTAAAAAGTACTCACCTGTTATTTATTGAAGGACTAGAGATTAGTAGTGACCTTTTTGAAGAACGCAGTTTTCACCTTTTGACAGCTCGTGAAACTACAAAATAACCTAAAAATCTCTGTCAACCTTCAGAAAAATTATGAGACATCAATATGTCCCATGAAAGAATTTTTTATTTTGCTCCACAATAATTCAAAAAGATAGTCTAGAGCAAGGTAATGTTTTAAAATTGAGTTCAAAACATGAATAAGACTATTAGCAAAAAAAATAAACCTGATAAGTGCTCTTTTCCAAACAATACTGACGACTTACCAAAAAAATGCATCTTAAGTGAAGGAGTTCCAGAAAAAAGCCAGCCAAAAAACGGATTGGTTAATGGGCTAACTCTAGAGACTGGCAGTGCGAAGAAAAGTGGCAGGAAAAACAGGCGAAACAAGCACACACTTCCAAATTCTCATCCTAACATAAATGGTGATCATCATCCTGAGGACAACTGTAAAGTCCCAGAGAATCAGCTAGATGTAGATGACCATAAGACAGACATCTCACAAGACCAAAGCAGCACTAGTGTAGCAGAGAGGATCCCTCTGAGTAATGGTATCCCAGTAGAAAATTTAGAAGTTAGCAAAACCAGTAAAAAGAAGAAAAACAAAGTTAATTTGGATTCTAATGATAACATTTCATCAACTATATGTGATAATAAACTTTCTTTAGGAGAATTGACAGAGCCAACTACCAATGATTTGTGTAATAAAGATATAAAGCCAAGTATAAATCATAACTCAGAGGCAGTACAGCCTTCAAGTAGTACAGTTATCTTAGGGATAGAAAGCAGTTTGGAAAACATACAATTGTGTGACAGCAGTAATCCTCCTGTAGAAGATAGTGCTAAAAGTAAACCTAAGCCTAAAATCGACTTTGTACAATATGAATCTGAGGTTCAGATGCCTATGATCATGAAGATAATTCAAAAGGACCTGTCAGAGCCATATTCTATTTATACTTATAGATATTTTATACATAATTGGCCAAAGCTCTGTTTCTTGGTGAGTAGAATTCTTTTTTCCTATAAACAAGGTATTCAATTTATAGCTACATTGAAAAAAACGCTCATTATTATGTTTTTGGCAATACCAATTGATTTGATATGAGATTCTTGATGTGCATGATCTCCAATTGGGGACATAAATAAAAAATGTCCAGACATAAAGCTCAAGTTTTGGATCGCAAGTAATATAGTATGTCTATACTGAATTCAAGTGATTTGATAAATATTTCAAATTTAGTTTTCATATAGTTTTGAAATTATTTTAATAGATCTTATAAAAATAAAATCACTTCTCCATTGCCTGTTTTTAAATTTTGTATGACATTTACATAGCTTCAGTGTAATGCTTTGTTTTCAGAAAGCTATCTAATTATTTTTTTTATAAATACAGCCCAGTTATTTTTATTGCAAAATCTAATCTGTTACTCTAATGGTGCCATTTTGCGCCATGATAGTGACAGGCGACAGCAACACGTGGCAGGCAACACATGATCAGGGCAAAAGTGTGTTTACTCTCTAGTGTTTCCTTTCAACTAATTACTGTTGAGAAAGTTCAAATTGTCAGTTGTCAGTGCTATTCAACATATACAGGGTGTGTCAGAAGTCAATGTTAAGTCATAAGTGCTAGATAGGCCAAGTCATAATAGTTATTAGAAAAATATAAAAAAAACCTAATTCGTATACTTTTCAAATTATGTATAGCCTTTAAAAAAATCGGAAAAATCTACGTCCTGTCATGATTTTTTAGTTCCATTACTACAAATTTCAATCTTTTTTAGAAAGAGTGATGGAAAGTGTCGTTCTACTTAGTTACATCAAGACAGATAGTAATGTCACTTTTATTAATTCATGGATTATGCTAACATGCACCTCATTTATGGGGAATGTAAATACAATGCTAGTCCAAATGTGGTCGTCATCCCAATCGCCGAGTTTATGTGAATGTGCACCATTTACTCTCGGAGGGATGATTCCTATAACAAGTACATGGTCAAGGAATAATTTCGTTTCCTTACGAGGACATCGCCCTACAAGCAGTCGAAGAAGACCCAAGTTCTTCAGTATATCAAATAAAAGCAAGCACAGGGATGCCCAAAAGTACAGCTCACCAAATCTTGCAAAGAACGAGCTCCGCGTACAGCGAGTACAATTTCTATAACCATGGTATTATCTTCGAAAAGTTGAGTTTTGTCAAACAATCTTACAGTGACACTGAGAAGATCTAAGATTTTTAAATAAAATTTTATGTACTGATGAGTTTACATTTAAAAAAGTTGGTTACATGAATCTACACAACTTACACGAGTGGCACGTAGAAAATCGACATTTGATGAGACAAGATAGATTACAGTATCGTTTTAAAGTAAACATGTGGGAGAATCACTGTACCAGCAGCCAGAGTTCTTGAATGGCCAAATTTATTTAGACTTTTTACAAAATCATTTTCCAAATTTATTGGAAACTGAACATTTATAGAGGCCAGCAAGACGGCTGCCCTCCGCAATATACCTGTTGAGTTATAGAATATCTTGATGCGGAATATCCGAGCAGATGGATAGGACGGTCTGGTACAATTTCATGCCCATTTCACCTGACTTCAATCCATTCGATTTTTTTACTGGGGAGTGGTGAAAGAAAAAGTTTACTCAAAGCCAATAGTAAATTTAGCTTAGCTGCAGGGCAGAATAACGGAAGGCCGTTTGAACATTTATTGTGAATTTAATGAATACGTTCACGAATTAATAAAAGTGGCGTTACTATCCGTCTTGCTGTCACTATGTCCATCTCTATCTAAGAAAAAATCAAAATTCATAGTAACCGGAACTAAGAGATCATTACAGGGTGTAGATTTTTCCGATTTTTTTTAAGTACATATTTTTTTATATTTTTCTGATAACTATTATGACTTGGCTTATCCCCCGTTTCGGGCTTGCCGTAGACTGGGAATAAAACAATGTATTTCTATAATTATACGAAGAAAATCAGCCCTATAAGGTACATTCTGAGATCTAAATCTCAACATTTCACAGCAACAGTCACAGATTTCCTACAATGCACAATGTACCCAAAACTTGATTATGTATGCACAATCTCTTAGCGCTGCCTCGCGTTTCAACTTGCATGCATATATTATGTTAAAAGCACTGAGAAGTATGGAGTAGCGAAGCTTGTGGTATAGTACTCATACAGAAAATCCGTCACCATCACAGAGAAATAATAATAATAATATTTATTGGTGTTGTATATGCAATAGCATTTACACAAGTCAAAAAGGGAAAACTAGTTAGATTTAAAATACGCATAAAATATAAGGATGAAGAAATATTTATGGCAAATGTACTAAATGACATAAAAAATGCAACACCAACTAGGAGGTGTTTGATGGAGGAAAGCTCTGGAGATCGAGGAGGCTACTGAAGCAGATTTTTTCCGGACGCTTCTAAAAAGTTTAAACTAGCACGCGCGACATGAGGTCGTGCATTGTCATGCTGAAAAAGCGGATCTTGCAAAGTTTCCAAAAAGGGAAGCAGATGTTGTTGTAAAACTTCGTGGATATAGCGCTGGGCAGTCATGCTACCTCAAATGAACACCAATCGTGACCTGCTGCCGTAAGCAATGGCACCCTCTACCAAAACACCCACAGTGCGATGAATATGCCGTTCGATGGAATATTGGACGTTCCGTCATTCACTACCTCTCTTCCTTACTCTTGCACGGCCATCATGTGTGTCCAAACAGAATCTGGACTTATCACTGAACATGCCTGAGTTCCATTCCATATTCCATTCAAGTCTCTCCCTACTCTATACCAATCGTTGCAGACGATGCTGTGGGGTGAGAGTTAGTACAAGATGGGCACGGTGTGAAAACAGTTCAAAAGACCTTAGTCGGCCATACACTCCCCTCATTGTTGATGCCCTTCCGACAGCATCAAACCAGTGGTTCTCAACTACCCTTATGGACAATTGATCTCTAAGTGCTAACGTATGTCCTAAAAGTTTTGGCACAAAATATTTATCGGATTTTTTTAATGAAGAAATTTATTTTCAATTTCTCTTAGTTTTTATAAATTCGTCGTCTTAATGGTTCTTCATCTAGGGCTTCCCAGCCTCCATGATACACCTTCCTAGACAGTAAAGCCCAAAAATCCTTTTTTTTTCGAGGCTGCAGCAAGTTTGGAGGATTATCGTTTTTGGGAACAAAATGTATTTTGTCGAAGCCAGTTTTGGGAATCTCTTGAGTAATGGCATGATGCTAAGTCTGGCCAAAACATGATATAGTCGTTAGCAATTTGGAAAGGTAGTTATCAGTATAGCTCTGACCATTCAAAGCCTTACCCCTCACTCTTCCCACAAAATGTCGCGATACACCGCTGTTAGAAATTCCGCAACAGACAAAGATTTTATCTGAAAATTTGTATCTAACATTGTCAGAGCATTCCTTTTCGTTGTCCCTATAAAATCCGTCGTTTCCCTTCATCTCAGAATTAATCAAAGTGAAATACTTTTTGTCATCTAAAATAATGGTTTTTCCAATGGCAAAATGTACCCGCGTCAATTTTTCGACATCATATTGGTAAACGAAGGAGTTGCGCTTGAGAATATCTGGGTCATTTAAATCTTTTTCGATATTTAAGACCATTTCTCCACAATTTCAACGAGATCGTACTCTTAAGAGATCTGTATTGACGAGCCAGTCTCCTTGTTGACATTCCAACCTGATTTTTTGACCCTTCTCACCAATCTCTCTGACCTCTGTGCAATAATTGCCCGTGGTCATCCACCTTCTGGGAGATACAGACATAATATTCCCTGCTCGCACTCCGTTATTGTTCAATAAATGGTTCTGCGAGAAATTTTTTCATCCTGGAATATTCGACAGACCAACTTGTAGATACTTTTTCTTATTTCTAATTTATACTAGATCTTAGAGCGATCAAATAAATGTCAACTGACAGTAAAGTAAGTAAAAAAACTTTTGCTACTAAATTCAACTTGATATTCTGTGTTTATTAAAATTAAAGCCAATGAATTTTGTGCCAAGACTTTTAGTTTTTTTAGTTAGTTGCCTCAAATAAGGATTTGTCGCTCTGTTGTCTATCTTTTACATCCAGTACCTCTAGTCGATTTCGGCCTTCTTGGAACCATGCTCGACAATATATTTTTACAGTAGCTTCGTTTCGATTCACCCGATTAGCGATTTTTCTAAAAGAAAATCCGGCTTCACGTAACCCGATTATCCGACCGCTTTCAAACTCGGAAAGTTGAGTGAAATTAGCGCGTCTGCGTCTTTGTTATTGGATTTAATCTAGTTTTGTATGGTAGGATATCTTTTTGACAATGAAATTCTAAAGATATGTGGTCAGAAATTCAAGAGTCGGTAACTTTTGATGATACTGGGAGTATGAAACGCCAGTAAGAGTCATAATTCACATGTTTATCGATTAACATACTTTATAAATTTTAGTTTGAATACTTTACAATGAGAATGTGACAGTGACAGATTTTTTGCATGGAAAGTGGATACTATGCCATTAGTCTCGTGTTTCAGTCTCCAGTCAGGTCACCTGTCGCCTCCGTATCTTTATCATTTCCAAGATGACATTCGCTGTGTTTTTCCTGATCTACATTTGAACATCATTACATAACTTTGTGATCACTAAATGTTCTATTCTTGCACTTTAAAACATTTTTATTGCTAAACAACAAAACAAGTGAAAATCTCTAAATGTTTTGCTTTAGGCAATGCACGAATCCGAGTGTGTGGGCGCCATCGTCTGCAAGCTGGACATCCATCGCAAAGTGGTGAGGCGCGGCTACATCGCAATGCTGGCAGTCGACGAGAAGTACCGCAACTGCGGCATTGGTTCCAACCTGGTACAACTGGCCATCACGGAGATGATCACGGGTGATGCGGACGAAGTGGTACTGGAAACAGAAGTCACCAACAAGCCAGCATTGATGCTTTATGAAAAGCTGGGCTTCGTCAGGGACAAACGGTTGTTCAGGTACTACCTGAATGGAGTTGACGCCCTCAGGTTGAAGCTGTGGCTGAGATGAGTACAGTTTTGGTAGTATATTTTCGATGGGGTTAATAGGAGGTAGTAATTGTTAGGTTATGAGTGAGACAGGTCAGGTCTGAAACATTCTAGTGAGAGACTCTAAATCTGAGTTGTGTATTCCACTAATAATCCGCTGTGCTTAAACTGGCAAGATATGAAATCATATCAAAAGAATCTAACATTTATGTTGCCTTAGCAGGTGTTATCAAAGATATACACATTCTATCTACTTAGCTAGGTAGACAAAAAACTACATTGGCACTGTTGGTGATTCCAGGGTCCATCTGAAATCTGTCCTTATAGATTGAATTACTGTTATCTCCTGTAAACTGTGACCGAATTTGAAGAGCTCCAGGCAACAATCTAATCAATATACTTCCAAAATTATCTGTATGATCAACCCAATCCTCAGCTTTGCTGATGACAGCACTCTGTACATGCAGGAATTCAGAGTGTCAAGTAGATTTCTGCTGGTGAGCTGGAGAAAAGAAGACTAGCAGCGACTTTCTCTCTAACGAGAGACCTGGAGGTTATCACTGCTTGGGGACGCAAACAATCTCGTACGGTTTAATGGTTCCAAAACACAATACTGTACCTTGACGAATAAAAAGCATCCTAGCGCTCATTAAGCTTCGATGGATGGCCGAGTTCTACCAAAGAGCCATCCATTTCGGCTGGTCGCAGTCCATATCATCGAAGACTTGATCTGAGACACATATACAACGCACCTCCTCACTCTGTACAAGGCCCAGATATGACCTAGCAGCCTTGAGTATTGCTCACATGTTTGGGGTACTGCCACCCCGACTACGCCATTATCCATGCTCGAGGCTGTGCAGAGGAGGGCTGTTCGACTGATCTAACCCTCTTTTCTAAAGGAAAGTCTCAGGACCCTTTCGCACTGGCGGACCGTCGGCGATTTAACCCTTCCACGGCTTTGCCAATGGGTTTTGCTCCTAGGAGCTCTCCTCCATAATGTCGCCGCGCGAAGTGCCTGCCAGACAGACTGGCCTGATTTCGGCCTCCCATCTTAACCGAGTCGAACTTTGTACATCCAGAACTGGTCGGTACGACCGCTGCTCTGTCGCTAGGGTATTCGAGATTGTGGAACAATCTACAAGAGGAGGCTTTCCCAGTTCCACTAAGCTTGGGCAGTTCAAAAATTTGATAAACAAAGTCTCTTTGGGATCCTCATAGCAGCCGCGCTTCCCTGGCATTTAGGCTTCTGCCTGCGGGGCTGCTTAACTGTAAAAATAGTAATGATACAGATTACGGTTCCACTTGCCTCTTAATTTTCAATTTTGTCAATGCATCATTTCAATTTGAATTGAGTATTTCGATCGCTTGATAAAAAATGCATTTTTAATAGCCAATATAGGTTATTTGAAGATCAATACATTTCATCCCCATTTTTCTGTTTGCGTATTGAAACACAACTTTTGACGTCGTGCTAAAACTGGTGTGAAGTTTTGTTTGAACTTTGGAAGGAATTTTTTTGACACCCGCTCATACAGCCAAAATATTCAATAAATAGGTTTTACAAACAAATATAATCATATGCAGACTTTTTTGGTAATACCCCATTCACCAGGTACTCTGAATGTAGCATTTTTGGATCCAAAATTGCAATGTCCAATTTTACTCCCGCTAAGCTGGATCTGATTGGAGGTAAAACTGTCCAAAGTAGATGAGAAAAAGACAGATTTCATAGAAGGTAACCCAATTTGACAAGACACTTTATCAAGTCTATTGAGGTGAACAGCTGATGAGTAATTGATAGCTTTATCTGTTTATAACCGTGTATGCTGATTTCAGTTGTTACCTTCCAAATCTAGTCATGTTCATCTGGCTATTAATATAATTTCTAATTTGAAAAAAAGCTGTTGAAGCACCTAAAATGTTTGAAACTTCATCTGCTAATATACGCATATTTCATTCTGGATAAGAATAAACGCGATAGACAAAACAATCACATTATATATTGAAAGATATTCATGATTGCGTCTTCTCACCCCAGTGTCTTCAGATTTTGTTCATACATGGTGAAATGTAAAAGTTGTTCAGAGTTTATTTTCTGGTATATACATGTTACGAGGGATGTCTTTTAAGTTTTGCATATGGAAATAAAACAACACGGTAGGTAATTTTAAATGACTATTGTTTGTCGAAGTATTCTCCACGAAGATTAATACACATCTGCATGCGTTCGAACCAATTGTCGAAGCACCTATTCCACTCGTTTGCTGGCAGATCCAAACCGGCATTTTTGAATGCGTTAACTGCGTTTTTGATTTTCGGAAAAGTAAAAAAAAAACGTTAGGACTTAGATCGGTTACTATATGGAGGATGGTCCAATAATTCCACGTTTTCTTCCGTTAAATACTGCCTTGTTTTTTGGGCTGTGTGCGAGCTTGCATTCTCTTGATGGAGGGGTTGATTTTTCGAAGCTCGGTGATGACTTTTGGCAAACAAATGGTGATATACCAATCTGCAGTAGCAGTTCTTTGCTCATTAAGACGAATTGTTGCAGTGTGACCCGCTTTTGACACAAATGTCGCGGCCATCTTTTTCGAAATACTTCGAGAACGGATGACTTTTATTGGCTTTTCTTCACCTTGGAACACCCAAACAGCCGACTGTCGTTTATTTTCTGGTTCATAACAGGAAATCCACGATTCATCACCACTAACAATGCTGTACACATTTTTTGAGTTTCCGGAATTGAAACGGTCAAGCGTTTTTTGACACCAATTAACCCTGGCTGATTTGTGCTCTTCAGTCAACAGGTGGGGTATCCAACGAGAAACTAATTTTCTTGCTCCTAATTCTTCATGTAAAATTTTTTGAATTGAGGTCTTTGAGATCTTCAAGGACGCCTCAATCTCGAGATATGTCACATGTCTATCTTCAATGATGAGATTGCGCACAGCATCGACGTTTTCCTGGGTGACTGCCGTTTTTGGTGCACCCACGCTGAAATCGTCGCTAAGACTCACCCGTCCACGTTTGAATTCTCCATACCAACGGGAAATTGTCGACTGATGTGGCGCTTCGTTTCCCAAAACAGACAGTAACTCAGCAAGGCCATCTTGTTGCGATAATTGTCTCTGAAAGTTGTAATAAATTATGGCGCGAAAATGTTCTCGGTTGAGTTCCAATTTTCTAATGACTTGGTGACGTGACACTCAAAAATTCACTGTAGTGAGAACACTGTATTGTTGTGGAACTTTGAATTTAAGTTTACTAAAGAGTGAGGTTAATATTCAGTACTGACGTTCGATTCGTGCGGCTTACTATGTTTCTATATGCAAAACTTAGTAATCATGCGTTCGATCAGCTGTGGCACGCTGCCCTCTTATGCAAACTTCCATCCTAGAGAAGCTTTGCAGATGGCTGGCTGACTTTCTCTCTGGCTGCAAGATATCCGTCATAATTGACAGGTCTTCCTCTTCATCCCACAACGTCAACGCGGGTGTTCCCCAGAGATCCATCCTGGCACCAGCACTGTTCCTCTTACATATCAACGACCTCCATTCCTGTACGATCAGTCCAATACACAGCTTTGCTGATGATAGCACTCTACATGCAGGAATTCAAAGTGACAAAGCCAACCTCTGCTGATGAGCTGGAGAAAAGAAGACTAGCAGCGACTTCCTCTCTGGCGAGAGATCTGGAGGTTATCTCTGCTTGGGCATACGACAGTATTGTACATTCTAATGCTTCCAAAACACAGTACTGTACCTTAACGAAGAAAAAGCGTCCTAGCGCTCGTTTGGTTTCAATGGATGGCCGGGTTCTACCATAGAGCCGTTCATTTCGGCTGGTCGGAGTCCAAATCACCGAGGACTTGATCTTGCACGAACGCATCTCGTTAATTTGTCATGTTTGGAGTGCTGCCGACCCAACTACATTATCCATGCTTGATGAAGTTCAGAGGAGAGCTGTCCGACTGATCGATGACTCTTCTCGGGAACCTTTCGCACCGGCGGGCCATCGGCGATCTAGCTCTCTTCTACCGCTATGCCAGTGGGCTTTGCTCCTCAGAGGTCTCCTCCATAATGCCGCCTCGCGATGTGCCTGTCAGTCAGACCCGCCTAACTTTTTCCTGGCACTAACCGTGTTAGTACATACAGAACTAGTCGATACGACCGCTCCTTTGTCCCTAGGGTATCGAGATTGTGGAACAATTTACAGAGGAGCAGGCTTTTCCCCAGTTCTACTAACCTAGGTAGTTCAAAAATCAAATTAAAGTTTCTTTGAGCTGCTCGTAGCAGCTGCGATGCTCTGGCTTTTGCATATGGGATACCAATTCAGTAAGAACCATAGATGTATGAAATGCATGTTTATTTGTACTATTTCTATTTTAAGCTACTTACCATGTATGAGAGAATCCTGTCCACTCCGGAAAAATCATTCACATCTGACCTGTATATTGACACATTGTTGTAGTGATGACTTTGTCATTGCTATAAAACATTATTTTGTGTATACAAAAGTTGCATGCCTTTACCATCTTAACACTAATTCTATATTGATTTTTGATAACTCGATTTTGTTAAAGTATAGTTAATTATTGTTGAAAATTTTATTACTGTTGTTTGTTATGTTCACTCTCTAGCAAGATGTAATTTATTTTCCCAAAATAAACAGCGACTTTTAGACAAGTATCATGTTTCAAAAGTATCACTTTGGTTCTCAATTGTCTGTATAATCTATGTTTTGCAATGCTTCGATCTAAGTCAATAGTCAGTTCATTTAACTATGACTGAACATATTGTCATTTAAAAAATTGTGAAACAACCTATGTGTTGGTCAGACGTAGTACTTTTGAAGTACTTGGTGGTATTGGGTTATTCTACCTGCAGTGGATATTTAGGCAATATACAGGGTGTTTCAGTTTATTGTTGCATAACTTTAAGATTCGATAGAGCTTTTAAAATCAATGCATAAAGTCTATATGAACATGGGTTGAAAAATGCGTGGCTTCCGAAATACAGGGTGTTTAAATTTACTTTCTAAAATAGTTTTTTTAAATATTTCGAACAATATTTGATGTATAACAGTGAAAATTGGTATACAAGGGTTTTTTGGTACGAGAAAACGAACCATGGGCATAGTTTTACTGTAGCCGCTAGAGGGCGCTCTCTACTGTACCTGTAGCGTATTAAAATGACCGAAAATTTTTTCTTAGTGCAATTTTTTGCTTTTTGAATAAAAAAACTCATTCTTCGCACTTTTATGCATAAAAAAGCTCTCTTGTGAGTTTTCGTTATAGTTAGCCGTTTTAGAGATATTTCGATTTTTAAGGTTCGATGCATTTTAATTATTTATGGGAAAATAATATTTTTTTTTACATTTTCGATTTGGGCATTACAAGTAATTAAGATGATTGTTTAGATTGTGTTTTTAAACACAGCAATAATTCCTAACTCCAAATAAACACAAAAAACAGAACATTAATTTGTTTAATTTTCCAATATTATTTTTAACAAATTAAATTAATTATTTACAACTAAAATGCTGTTGGATAGTTAGGACAGACATACAAAATCTATAGTTGCTCGAAATGTAAACCCAATTGTTCAATACACAATTCACATCTACGAATGATCGAACGTGGTATAGCATTATTCAAATAAGGCCTTATTTCATCACATGCATTCCTGATTCTGTCTATTAGCATATCTCTTGTGGTTACGGGAGTCTGGTACACTTTTTCTTTTAGGAATCCCCACACAAAGAAATCTAATGGATTTAGGTCAGGGGATCGTGGAGGCCAGGCGACTGGTCCTCCACGGCCGATCCATCTTTCTGGACAATTTTCGTCCAGCCAGTTTCTAACTATTCTCGAATAATGAGCTGGACAACCATCAAGCTGGAACCAGGCCAATCTTCTTAAATCTAACATAACATCATCCCACATATTTGCATGTTCAGCCTTTAAAAATTCCAAAAAGGTCGCAGCATTTAACCTTGCAGTCAAAAGGTAGGGTCCTAATAGTCGATTACGGTAGATACCAATCCACACGTTCACACTAAATTCATGCTGAAAATTTATTTCCTGAACTGCATGCGGATTTTCATGCGACCAAATATGTTGATTATGAAAATTTACCACTCCACGTCTAGTGAAGCATGACTCATCGGTCCATAAAACGTTACTTGAAAACTCCCTATTATTATCAGTTCTATCAAGAATCCACTGACAAAATGTGATTCTTCGTTCTCCGTCCCCTGGCTGTAGTCCTTGTACAGGTTGCAAATGGTAAGGACGTCAATGGTCATTTCTAAGAACACGGTGAACATGGCTTGCTGAAATTCCCAAGGCACCAGAAACTCTCCTATCAAACTCACGCAGAATCATACGGGTAAATCTGCGCTGACGAACATTTATGTTTTGATCCCTTTGGAGATTTCCAAAACCATTTTCAATTATTTGGCGATGCACTCTTACAAATACTGAGCGAGTTGGTTGTCGTCTGTTTGGAAATCTTCGTGCGTATTCTCTGGCTGCTTCTGCTGCGTTTCTATTTACAAAGCCATACACAAAATGAATATCCGCTAACTCTTGATTGGAGAATAAAAATGGCATTTTTATAGAACTTACAAAAAAAAAAACAGGTAAAAGAAACTAAATTTCGTGCATACACAATTGCAAAAAAACGTTTCAGGTTTCAACAGACAACAAAACTAACTGTCAACTAATTGACGTTTAACCGTATTCTGCTTTCAATTTCAAAAATATTTGCAGGCACAGCCTACTTCTAAAAATTATCGAGATACTGTCTTTTTAACGTTATTTTATGATAAATAGTTAAAATTGCATCGAACCCTAAACATCGAAATATTTCAAAAACGGCTAACTATAATGAAAATTCACAAGAGAGCTTTTTTATGTTGAAAAGTGCGAAGAATCAGTTTTTTTATTCAAAAAGCAAAAAATTGCACTAAGAAAATTTTGTCGGTCATTTTAATACACTACAGGTACAGTAGAGAGCGCCCTCTAGCGGCTACAGTAAAACTATGCCCATGGTTAGTTTTGTCGTACCAAAAAACCCTTGTATACCAATTTTCACTGTTATACATCAAATATTGTTCGAAATATTTAAAAAAAAAAAACTATTTTAGAAAGTAAATTTAAACACCCTGTATTTCGAAGCCACGCATTTTTCGACCCATGTTTATATAGACTTTATGCATTAATTTTAAAAGTTCTATCGAATCTTAAAGTTATGCAACAATAAACCGAAACACCCTGTATAATTCGTGTTATGCAAAGTGTTCATAAAAACAAAAAGGTACATGTTCTGTTAATGACAAGCAAAAAGTTATATCAAATATCTTTTCCTTATTCTGGACCATGATAAGTCACTTGATTCTAAGTTTGTCATCTATATCCACTAGTAACAAGCGGATTGGTATTTGGATACAGACATGTGATATTTAGAAAGGCACTCTAATTGAATGAAATATTAAAAAACCGAATTACAAGAACATAATAATTTTTTGAATGTCACTTTGTATAATATCGAATATATTGTTAGGACAGTGAACCTACTGTAAAGAAGTCCATTACAAAAAATTTAAAATCTTACAATAGAACAAAGCATGAGCGACTTTTGGGAACCTATTTACTTTCTTTTTTTAGTACCATGAGACATGGTATAAATTGATCAAGCTCATGAAAGTGTGTCCTCACAATTATGCACTATTAGTGTCAAATCTTAAAATTGTATGCGCTTATACAAGGTAAATGGTACATAATTATTATCAGAAAACCAATTATTTTCAATAGCACTACATTATTATGGTTTTGGCGTAGGACTACATGTTTTGTTATAGCCCATCATTAAAGCATTGAGACCGAGGTGTTCCAGAGGTTGGAACCATGAATTTGTCGAGTATTGGATGTTGCTATTGATTATTATGAACATACTACAATTTTGATAAAAGACATTTGTGAAGAAGTATCTACGGTGTTCTTAAAAGTTATTATTGTGATACTAATTATGTACCTATACAGAGTGTTTAAAAAAATAATAGCAATATGTCTAGAACAGAAAGTACATTCAAAAATAACAGTTTCTATAGATCCTAAAATGTACCATTACCAATATACAGTCTTGTAAAATTTTACTTTAGTGATGAGGCTGATTAAGGAAATTGGTTTAAGTTTTTTATGCAATTTACGTTAAAGAATTCAAACCAATGAATAGTTTGACAGACATTTCTCAAGATAGTCTATTAATGTGAAATTAAATATTACATTAAAAAAAGCCATGCTTTTTAAAAAAATCAATGGCGTATAAAATATTTCTCTTTTCCTTCTTTTGGTTAATGATATCCCCGTTCATACGCCATTTGTTTACAAACACAACATGACGGGTTGGACCCTTCATCCGCTCTGGAGATATATTTTTCCTCAATTTAGAAATTATAACTTCAGCACCCTGAATCTCCCTAAGGAAGCATTTTAATATCTCTGTTATTTTTAAACCTACTCTCTGCCTGGCAGATACTGCTACCATTTTCTGAATCACCCAGCATTTTCCTTATTTCTTTAACGGTTATCATGGTATAATAAAAAGTCGTCAACTAATTATTGTTGAATAAAATTCATGGAATTTGAGTTGCATTCATACTGATAAGAGAAAATATTTATCAAAGTTAATATTAACGTGTGCTTCAATAAGTGTTTTTTGAGTTACTCTATATAAAAATGTACTTTAGACAGTTGTGTCTATAATTGTATAAACTTTTGTATATATCTTAGTGTTATTACTATACAAAATGTAATAAGATGGAAAATATACCAAATTTATTACAGAAAAGAATGCTTATTTTTTTATCTTACAACAAAATTTCATCAAGAAAAACCATTTTCACGAACGTCTCATTTGATGGTTAATAAAACGTTATTTTAGAATTCTACAGGGTCCGGCAGAGAAACGGGAAGATTTAAAGAAGTTATCACAAACCAGAAGGTATAACAATTTATTAATAATTTAACAAAAATGCAATATACATTAGTAGAATTTAGTGCCGTGGCTTAAATGTTTATTTTTTCTTGAAAATTGTTGCAGAACGAACCCATAACTCTACGAGGCATTTCCAATGGAATATTGCCAATCTCTTGACAAATTTGGGCCTTCAAATCTTCCTTGTTTCTTGGTGGGTTCATATGGAAAAGCTTTGATTTCAAATAACCCCATAGTCAGGAGCGGTCAAGTCCACAACCTGTGGATGAGTGACGAAGCCCACTTCCAACTCTGTGGGTTCGGTAACAAACAGAATTTCCGGTACTGGAGTGATAATAACCCACGCAATCTCTACGAAAAACCTTTACATTAGGAAAAAGTGACTGTCTGGTATGCAATCTGCTCTCAAGGCATAATCGGTCCATATTTTTTTGAAGGTGACAATGGTGAAGTGTGGCCGAACGCTACGCCGCTATGTTGGTAGGTTTTGCCCTACCCTGCACTTCATCAGTGTGTGAAAACACTGAAAACACATTATTGCAGTAGGACCGCGCCACTAGCCATACGGCCAATATTTCAATAGATTTGCTGAGGCGTGCATTTTCTGGTCGCCTCATTAGCAGGAACGGCGATATTCCTTGGCCTGTCCGTTCTCCGGACTTGACCGCTCCTGAATATTTCCTCTGGGAGTATTTAAAATCAAAGGTCTTCCAGATAAACCCACCAAGAAATAAGGAAGACTTGAAGCCCCGAATTCATCAAGAGATCGACAATATTCCATTGGATATGCGACGTAGAGTTATAGGTTCGTTTTGCAACGACAGACTCCGAGAATGTGTAAGCAACCAAGGGCGACATCTAGTTGATACAATGTTCAAGAAAAAAATAAACATTTAAGCTACAACACTGAATTCCACTAATGTATATTGCATTTTTGTTAAATTACTTAATAAATTGTTATACCTTAGTTTGTGATAACTTTATTAAATCTTCCCGTTTTACTGTCGGATAATAAGATCCACCATTTAGTTTTGTGTGATATTTCCCATATTACTCCAGTTTAAATAAGAAAACAGTATATTTTCATAAAAACTGGCCATGAGAATTGCAGGCAACTACCAAATTTCTTCGATCATTTGGTATGGAAACTGGGTCCATCTACAGTGCGATTTAATTACTGCTAACTTCTAAGTGCAATTGCTAGCTGCTGTACTGTAGCACTAGTACAGAAAGGCTGTTGCGCCGGAAATATGTTCAAGGAAATGTAAAGCTTTTTGAGCATGCCCTAGTAGTAACTTGGTACAAAAATTTCGGATGATTGATGTCTATAGGGGTCCACAAAAATTTTTCGCGATTACGATTGGTAAACTAAAAGAATTTATATATATAAGTATCTATTATACCTACCTTTTAGAAAATTTTGGAAAAAAAATCGTAGCTTTCCAACTTCATTTATTACATCATATAATATTCTTCCTGCTACATAATCGGGCTTTCGCTGTGGCCATAGTATTACAACTGCACTTGCAACCGTTACAGACGACTTATCAAAGCATGAGACAATAAGATGTATAGTTGCTTGATTTTATTCGATTTCCGTGAAGCTTTTGGTACAATAGATCATTCAACCTTATGCTCGAAACTTAAATCTCTGGGACTAATCAATATGACTGCAGATTTTTTAATACCTTCCTGCCAGGCAGATCCCAGTGCACAGAATTTGATGGGCAAGTATCTCAGTTTCGTAGTATAACCAGAGGTAAACCACAGGGTAGTATTTTAGGACCTTTGCTATTTTCTCTGTATACGTCAATTTGAAAAGTCAGTTGGAATTTTGCATTACATATCAATATGCTGATGATACACAATTGTATTACTCTTTGAAACTTGATGATGCTTATGTTACCTGTATGCGCATCAATCTTGATATTTATCTAAAAAAGTAAGAGAGAGAAATGAAATAAAACTGAAATAATTATTTTTGAACCAAGTCCGTGTGAAGTAAATGACATCCAGAATTTTAGAAGCTAGCAACCAATGTAAAAATCTATGACATATATGGATAGTCAGGCTGAATCTATGCGATTCGTTGATATTGCCTTCCTTGTATGCTGATATTGTATACTGGCCTGCTCTCACTGCTAGAGACAAACTTTCTATCAGAAAAATTCAGAACTCGTGTATTAAATTTTCGTACGGTTTGAAAAAATACATAGTTCCACTTCCGTGATAAATTTCGAGCCTATGGCTAGTTCAATATGCATGACCGCCTTTTGATACACCTTGCTTGCTTAACTTAAAATATTAACAATACCAAGCTACCACTTTACCTCCATACCAAACTTGTTAGGAGATCGGATCTTCATGATAGGCAAACTCGTACTTGTAATCTCTATGATATTCCGTTCCATAGTACTGAACAGTTTAAAAAGTCATTTATTTATGTTTCATCTACAATGTACAACTCATTGCCAGATACAGTAAAAAATTTGCTCTCAGTAGCTTCCGAAATAGAGTCAATTCCCATGTGGAAAGACTACAATAGTTTTATTTTTGCTCTTGTATTAATTACAACTATTATTAATTTGTAATTCTTAGATTATCATCATTATTATAGTAGTATTATTTACGGGGGTTGCATGGAAGAGCAACGTTGTTGAATGTCGCATCCCTCATGAAATTAATTTTTTTATTTGTTCTTTTAATTCAAAAATAAAGACATTATTATTACTTCATGCGCGACTTCACTTCTATTGGCGTGGAGAGTACAAGTAATAGGGGAAACGACCAATGCCGACATTAAAACACAGTTTGTAATGAAAAAATATGTATGTTACCAACATTGATTCATTTTTTAGATTGTAATGAATTTTCAGCTTTCCTTTTGATTGATTTCACCAAAGCCCTTAATTCAGCGTTCTTACTAGTTCCATCATTTTGAGGCTTCTTTGCTCTAATCTGCTGCTCGGTATTGCCCTCTCTCCTTTTTATTTTTTCATTCATTAATGTTTCCATACCTTTTGTTTTCTTATAATGAGGATCCGTTGGATCAATGTTATAATGGTGACTGGTAAATATTGCCGAAAATCTGGGGTCCTCAATATTAACTTTGAAATCGTCGGAGTTTCCTTTTTCTTCATCTGCTCCTTTCTTCCTTCGTTTCTTTTTATTCTTTGAGTCGTTCTCATTGTCTTGAATTTTTTTCAAACTAAAGTGTTTTTTATTGTGATCATCATCATTCATCAACAGCAGTTCAAGCTCTGCTTTCCTCTGTTCATCTTCTTCTTCCGACACACTTGCTTGACGTTTTTTAGATTTAGGTTTTTTGAACTCTGTTTTGTTGAACTCGTCCGCAAAGTAAGGGTCATTCATATCAATATCCGAAGGCATGTCAGAATCACTATCATCACTGTTTTTCTCTGCATTTTCTTTGCGCTTGTTACGCTTTTCTTTTTTCTTCTGTTTCCGCTTATCGAGATACTGTTGAAATGGTGTCTTTTCTTCAGTTTTAGCAAGCTTTTCTTTCGCGAGTTTCTCTGTCTTCTCCTTGAGATCTATTCCCCAAGATATTTCCATTTCCACTTTATCTTTCTCAGCCGTCTCTTTCTCTTCTATTTCCTTTAACAGTGCTTTATATTTATCCACAGGATTGGTGTCTTCCTCATCCGTTCTGGACTTTTCATTTTCATCCTCACTTTCTGCATCACTCTCACTGCTACTAGCAAGATAATTCTGAAGATCTACCTCTGAAATGTCATCAATCTTCCCGGAGCTAATCTTTTCAACCACCTCAATTCTATCTGGGTTTGTTTCATCCCATGTAAGGTTGACTTTGGCCTGTTGCAAAGCTGTATTTGTGAAAAATCTTGGTTGATATCTATTGAGTTCAGGAAGTCTATCGCATATTTCTTTCGGCTCGTCTTCAAACTCCATGTCATCAGGGATAAACCTGGGGATTGAAAATGATGTGTTATGATAGCTGATTAATATTGATATGAGACAAAGAACTACTGAATGTATGTTGAATGAATGACCGAAACTCCGTAAGAAAACATTCATAGTAAGATCAATGCATTTTTTTTTTGAAATAAGTAAACGCTAGATCAGTCCCTATATGATGAAGTTTTATTCTATTCATAATTGAAGCAAATCAAAGCAATTCAATCTGGAACCTTTGTATGTACATTTTGTCCCCATCTTGGTAACGCGCGTAATTTGCGTATCTCATATATTGGATAAAATTAAAATATACAGGGTGTCAAGATAAGGATCCTATGCATGGGGATCTTTTTAGAATTTACATGGCGTTGAGAAACTTGTACATAACAATTTCATGGCTTCCTGAGGTACTTGGGAAAAACTAAAATTTGGCCAAATTGTTTTTATTTAAGAAACATCAAAAAACTAATGCAACTTTTCCATTGGCACTACATGGTGGTGTTTTTAAATTGTGTGCCCGACATTTCGTTTTTGAGAAACTATCATCAACTTAATTTATCTATCTGATAGCATCTTTTTCTATGGGTTTAAGCATGTATCACATATTACATTCATTTTCTTGGTTATAAAGAAAACTATAGGGTAAAATTTTATAAAATGATGCTTAATCTAGTGATATTCAGACTAACGAATACGTTTTTGACATTATTTTTATTTTATCCACCTTACGAGCCCCTTCCCACTTCAGTTGGCCCAACTACTGAAATGTTAGTTTTTTTTCTTATCAAACACAAATAATAAAAATGTAGCAGGGTGTTATAGGTTTAAAATATTAACAATGAATATTTTGATAATATATAGTAGAAAACACCAACTTTATCACTCCCTAATCAAATTTGCAGCATAAAAATAACACTTGTTGCAATTACAGCATATCAACCTATTTTCATTTCAATACAAAATAAGTCTATAACGCATAGGTGGCTGTGAAAAATAAAAGCCATGACAATTGTTTTATTAATCACAGCTGTCAGAATACGTTTAAATTTAAAATAGTTTTGGGTAGTTAAGGTTTTCAAAATGGGTAGAGGAAAGGTTACTAGTGAGAAAATTCGGTTACTGATAATTAAATTTTTTAATTCTGGGAAATCAAACTCAGAAATTGCAACTTTGTTAGACTTATCGCGGTACAGTGTGAGAAATATTGTTAGAAGATATAACGTAACTGGTTCAGTTAATATTAAGCCACGATATGTGAAAAAAAGTAATATCACAAATGCCGACCGAAGAGCATTAAGAAGAATAATCTTGAAAAACAAGCGTGCCAATTATTTACAATTAAGTGCTCTGTGGAGTGACGCTGTTGGAAGGAGAATTTCGAGGTCCACAACTCATCTAGAGGCCCAAAAACTGGGATTTAGCACTTGCAAGGTAAGTTTTCTTATAAAAAAAAGTGAAGTGTAAAGCCTAAAGTTGCACAACTTGTTTATAGGCCAAAGAAAAGCAACTATTAACTCCACTGCAAAAGAAAAATCGGCTTAGATGGGCTAAAGAACATAGACAATGGACACATCAACAATTGTGTGCAATATAATGGAGTGATGAGGCCCGATTCGAAGTTTGTGTGTTTGTGACAGTCGCAGTAGAGTTATTCGCAAAAAATTAAGCATTTCATGCTGACTGTCTGAAGAGAAAAGTGAAATTTCCAGCATCCATTATGGTCTGGGGCAGTATGTCATCAAAAGGAGAAGGAAAACTTCATTTTATTGATGTAAATCTGGATACAAACAAATATTTGGCAATTTTAGAAGAATCGCTTTTACCAGTGATGGAAGAACGTTTGACATCCGGCCATGATTTTGTGTTTCAGCAAGATGATGCAGCGTTCCATACCTCAAAAAAGGCTATAAAATGGATGGAAGAAAATAATGTACTACTTTTGAAATGGGTTTCTAGCAGTCCACATGTCACCTATTGGAACTTTGTGGCACGAGATGAAAAAGGTTCTACGACATCATCCTGCTCGTACAATCACCAAACTGAGACAAAAGCTTCAAGAAATATGGGATTGTTTTACACCAAATTTTTGCCAAATCTTGGTTAACACTATGCCCCAAAGAATTGCAGCCATAATAAAAAATAAAGGTGATGTTACCCAATGGTAATCTTTCAATTGTTGCTTTGTTAACTTCGCGCAATTATTCGCACATTGTTTATTTGTTCAGATGTTCTATTAGTTATAGGCCTAAGTGATTTCCAATATGTATTTTTTACGACTAGAGTGTATCTAAAATGTTATTGAGAAAATAAATTGTTTTAGAAGTTTCGTCATGTTTAGTTTATAAAGGCATATTTTGGTACAAATCTTGAAGTGGGCAGGGGCTCGTAATTGTTCAAATAGGTTACCATTATCTTCTAAACATAAATATGATCTAACAGTAGAATTCAAATCATCAAGTAACATTTCTGATGTAATCATACTAAAGGCTTCCATTGCACATTCTCGTAACTGCTGCTCAGTTTCAAAAGTATGCTGATAATTTGGTTTTCAATTAAACTCCAAACAAAAAAGTCCAGAGGAGTTATAAATCCGGGGAACAGGCTAACCACGACACTTCACTGGAGATCCCAACACACCTTCCGGCAAATTGATGAGAAAGATACTCTCGAACTTGCCTAGACTTATGTGCAGGAGCACTGTCTTGTTGAAACCTACTGCTATTACCTTGTGCCAAAGATAAATTATCCAGGCAGTCTTCTAGATCATGTTGCAACAATTGAAGGAACTGTTCTACAATTAATGAGTTGTGGTAAATAAACGGAATTCATATTTTGATCCCTAGTATTCCACACCACAAATTAAACCAAAAACGTTCTAGATGTGTGGATACTTTTTTAGCCCGCAGATTTTCTTGAGCCCAGTAATGAGTGTTGCGGCGGTTAAAGATAACATTGTTAGTGACCATACTCTCATTAGTCCATTATTATTTTTGAAGGGACATTAAAATCTTCATGTGTACCACTCACAAAAATGCTGGCGACGTTCGATGTCTTGGTCTAAGTCCTTGGCAAATTCTGAATTTATAGAAGTGATCAATTGGGCTGTGAATTTGGCTACTCCTACATTTTTCTCAATTTGCCAAGTTGATACCTATATCAGAGATCTCAGCAACTGCTTGTAATACACTATTCTCGTTTCCTCTAAGGATTCCTTTTGTCGAGACGTAACAGGTTTTTTGAATGAACCATATTTATTTAAATTTCGAGCAAACTATAAGAAAATTGACTTATTTGGCTGCCTTCTTTTTTGAAATTTATCAAGATACATGTTTGCAGTAATTTAGTATTTTTGTAGCACGTCAGCATGTCGAACTTTTCCTCATTGATAAAATGTCCGCCTGGCATCTTTGACGATAATAAAGCAATATTAACAAATACTCGGTGACAGGTATTTAGGTGAAGACAAGCATTGGTTTGCAACGCCTACTTAAAAAAATAAAGAATCGAAAAAAACGCATTTTTCCTTAAAACCAAAAAAACATCGTTGAATTCATATAAAAAATTCTATTAGATACAGGGTGTACTTTTTTCGGATCATATGAAAAATAAAGTTGATGGTTTCTCAAAAACGAACCATCGGGCACAAAATTCAAAAACAGTCAGAAAAAACAAAAACCAGTTGGCCAAGTTTTGGTTTTCCCAAATATCTCAGTAACCCATGAAATTTTTACAAGTTTCTCAATGGTATCTAAACAGGTCCCAAAGAACGCAACTTTTTCCTAATTCAACCAAATCTGTATCTGTATCTCAATCGGGTATTGCGATCCCCATAGGATTCTTAGCTTGGAGACTCTGTATGTATATTCACCTTAAGTCCAATTTTATAGCACTGGATTCATACTCCATACAATCACATTCAGTGTATATTTTATTTGCAGTATCTGAATTGTCAAATGTTATTACAGCATAGTAATATTTGAGCCTATTTAATTGATATTGCCTTAGTTTTTCCATATGAAAATTGGATCCTTCTTCATTTTCATCTTCACTTTCTTCAACTTTGGATTCAACAAGCTCTACTGGACCCTGAAAAAGAACACTAGCTTCATAAAAAATAGATAGTGATTTGTATGAACACTCATGGTATCCGTGATTTGGGAAGACAAAAGCTCGCAACCAGGCCTTTGGTAATGCTACGTTCTCACGGAACTTAGCATGCCTTCGTGGAATGGCTTCCGTCGGAACAAAATGTGTGTTTACCTCCGACATCCTGAGGAGAGGCAAGACCATGACTGCTCAAGATCGGTATCAAACACGTTTAGTTTTCAGGCATGGACACGCTAGTCGCGAACGAGTAATAGCCAAGAAGACTGGAAACAGGAGAGTCAACTCATAGAGGGGGAAGTCAAAAGTGTCGAGAAAGGCAGGTTGTCTAATATTCAGTACGAGTCAGAATCTTCATCTCAGAGGGAATACAATATATATACATGTGTGTCCGGAAAGTAATGAGCTTCATTTATTTGTGACGCAGCTTGGCAACGTAGCGCAATGCGACCAGTTGGGATGGGTGGGGGGAACCTTCAGCTTTACAGTGGTACACTTGCCAGTTACCTCCGACCTCTTGGAGAGTGTGTACGCTGATTTTTGTTAGCCCTTGTTTTGCGACATCGTCGAAGTTACGATGGAAAAAACTTTAGAGCAAAGATACGCGATAAAGTTTTGTGTGAAACTAAACAAAACACCGAAGGAGACATTGGATTTGCTTCAAACAGCGTTTGGGGATGCCTGCCTGTCATATTCACAAATAAAAAAGTGGCACAAGTCGTTCCGGGAAGGGCGAGAGGAGGTCGATGACGAAATGCGTTCAGGACGTCCATCGACATCACGAACAGATGACAATGTGACCCGTGTGCGAGAAATTCTCAGCACAGACCGTCGACTGAGTGTCCGCTTGATTGCTGACCTTTTGCACTTGCCAAAGACCACTGTTCACGAAATTGTGTCGGAAGACTTAGCCATGCGCAAAATTTGTGCAAAACTTGTGCCCAGAGTTTTGACCGACGTTCAAAAACTCCATCGTGTCGCTGTGTGTGAGGAACTGAAACAGTTGTGTGCGGATGATCCAAATTTCCTAGACAATGTAATAACGGGAGATGAGACATGGATTTTCGAGTACGACCCAGAGACAAAGCGGCAGAGCGCAGAATGGCACACGTCCGCGTCGCCACGCCCGAAGAAAGCTCGAATGAGCAAGTCCAAGATCAAATCCATGGCCATTGTCTTCTTCGATGCTAAGGGAATCGTGCACCACGAGTTTGTACTCCCTGGCCAGACCGTCAATGCTCAATTTTACAAAGAAGTTCTTCAAAGACTGAAACACAGGGTTGCCCGCGTTCGAAGAGAAATTCGATCTTCATGGAAACTCCACCACGACAACGCACCGTCCCATACCGCCTTTGTTACCGTCGCCTACTTGACTCGGATCGGTGTCACGACGGTGCCCCAGCCACCGTACAGTCCCGATCTGGCTCCAGCGGACTTCTTTTTGTTTCCTCGACTAAAAAGGGGCCTCAAGGGACAGCATCTGGACACCCTAGAGAACATTGAAGCTACTTCGACGGCCTCCCTGAACAGCATCTCAGTCGGGGAGTTCCAGGGAGCATACGCGGCTTGGAAATCACGCTGGCAAAAGTGTATCGATGCAGGAGGGTGCTACTTCGAAGAATATTGAGTTTATTTACTCAAATGATCAATAAATGATGAAATAAAAAATAGAGCTCATTACTTTCCGGACAAACCCTGTATATATATATATATATTTCTGCTGGTTGGCTTCATCAGGCCCGAAATGAATGCACATATGCAACTACAAAAGTAGAGACACATGCCCATACATCCGGATACCGGTGTAACCTGAGGAAACAAAGATGGAGAGGAAAAAAAAAGAGACACACGAAGTCCACAACAAGAGTCAACCTACACATTGTAGTATCAAATGGATAGAAGACCTAGAATTTTCAAGGCGACAAATAACCACAACTACGCGGCCGGTTATAGCCACTTGCTGTGGTACTTGCTGTGGCCCAAAGGATCTACAAAGAGTAAATTATCATGCGGAGAAAGGTATATAACAAAAATAGGAAAATAATGGGCAAAATCCGCAAAAAGTGGATTTGAGCAGAATAGGATAGGTAAGTGCACCTCGTAATTTGGTAGGCTAAGATGGTTAATCGGTGCGGACTCGAGATTTTTGTCTCCGCCAGGAAAAGCATGGCGGGACGATTGGATTGCAAGTAGTGATGAACAGCATCAATGCTGCTGTTAATCCCGCAGATGTTCGTGAAACAAATTTTATCTTCGATGTTGTTCCCTCGAGTCCACCCTCCACCCGGACATTCTGAGAGTGGAGTGAGCTTACATCCGGAATTCTTAGTACTCGAGGGATCCATCATCATTAATTTCTTTGTTTTGGAAGATAACCGACTGCATAGCTGAGGTGTGGAAACATGCGGACATTTATAAGACACCCTGAGAAAAGCTATAGGGTGGTACCGCCTCGGTCGACTGGTCCTTGTCTACCACCTTCTTTTTGCGTGTTAATGATATTAAATAGAACTAAAGTATCCCGTTGGCGGACTTGTACCGTCACCCGGCAATCGGTACTGAGGTATTCCTGAACGCGTGTACAATCACTTGTACGGGAAGAAGTTGTATGCTGGATACAACAACTTCCGGAACAAGCGCTTGCCACGACCCCGCTCAGTACGGGTTGGGGTTTTTGAAATTCAATATAGATGTTACAGTTATTTTTCAGACTTTCGTTGTCGAACTTAGATTTACGGCATAGTTGTTTTCTCAGTTTTCGCACCGGTGTTGATCGCAAGTAGAAATGTTGGAAATCCTTGGAAAGAACTATATCTGTTAGATCGTAATTATTTTGATAACGTATGTTTGTAATAAATAAGTACAGGAATACAGGGCTGTACATATTCACGTATAGTGCAGCAGCTCTGTGATTTAAACGAATTCAATATAGCAACATAAATAGACACATACGCGAGAGGGGAGGCGGGACGTGTGGTATTGATTTTGAGCATCGATCGACGCAGTTTATAGACAGGCCACAGGCGCATCTCTAAACAAATCTCATAAATGTCTATTTCCAATTTAGGCATTCATCTAACATAGTGCTTCGCTGCAACACCAACCCCGGACAAAATCAGTCAAGCTTTACACACTTTTCAAATTACTATTTGGCACAAACAGAACATAAATCACTTTTGAAGTGCAATATGCATAGATAATATATTACCCAGACTTAGATTTGTCACAAGTCACAATACTCGTATAAATCGTAAGAGTTGTGCTGTCAAAGAGGGACAGCATTTGGAATATCAAAGGATACCAAAAAATCATAATTCTTAGTTCCTATAGCTATAACTTATAGTTAGTACGCCTCTGTCACCATGATGTGACAGAAAGTAACACAATGGTGTTAGATTGTAAAAGCAAATGTCAGACGTCTAAGGGGGGCGCGCACAAGGAGAAATTTTGTTTCAAATCCCGTGGTATACTCGTGGAACTCTCTTAGTGAAGAAAGAGTGAGTGCAACAATTGTCAAAAACTAGACGACAGTGCAGCATGATTCATGTATTATTCAGTATACAATTCAATGCTTTCAAAGCATAGTACTTTATTTTATTTTTATTTTTTGTTTTATTCATTACAACACCCTACAGTAAATACCAATTACAGGGTGAGGAAACACAGAACATAACACAGATATAAAAGACAATAATAAGTAATAAGTAATAGATTACAAAGTGTAAAAGATACATGCTGGTTACTTAATAGTATTTTGTATGTCTGTTCCTACACATCACATGTAAATGGGAATAGTGTAAATAATTTGTCCGTGCCGCAGGTAGATAAAACGTAACGTATTGTCGGGATGTCAGCCTAGGTACGTTAAATGATAACTGAGCCAAGAAAGCTAAATCATCACTAGCCTTATTTATCAATTTAAATAGAAAAATCACTGACTGGCAAGTGCGCCTTGCTTCAAGACTGATGATTAGATGTTTTTCAAGTAAGGAATCATGAGGTATACCTATGGGCGGGTAAACGCCATCCACTTTCAGTGACAAATATTTTAAGAAACGTCTTTGAACACATTCAAGCCTACTTATATGAATAATATGATGCGGATTCCAACATATGCATACTACAGCAACTTCAAGGTGGTACTCTGAGTGAAGTCACGGCAGTTTCTTACAATAAAGCCGTACATGCGGTTTGCCTCGGAAATTTTGCTGTCAATGTGTTTGACGAATGTTAGTTAGGAGTCAAATGTCACGCCTAAGTCACATAAAGTTGAAGTCCTCTGAATAGAGCTACCTGACAGGGTACTATAGTACCTTGACGAAAAAAAAGTGTCCCAGCGCTCATCTGGTTTTGATGGATGGCCGAGTTCCGCCAAAGAACCATTCATTTCGGCTGGGCGGAGTCCAGATCACCGAGGACTTGATCTGGCACGAACACATCTCGTTAATAGCGGCAACTGCTGGGAAAAAGCTAGGCTACTTGTTTAGGGCTAAGAAGTACTTTTCTCCGCATGACCTTTTCACTCAATACAAGGCCCAGATAACGCCTACCCTCGAGAATTGCTCACACGGTTGGAGTGCTGCCGCTCCGACTAGATTATTTATGCTTGATGCTGTCCAGAGGAGGGCTGTCCGACTGATCGATGACTCTTTTCTAACAGACAGCCTCGGGACCCTTGCACACCAGCGGGCCATAGGCAATCTAGCTCTCTTCTACCGCTACACCAACGGGCTTTACTCCTCAGAGCTCTCCTCCATGATGCCGTCACGCGTTGTGCCTGCCAGACAGACGCACCTGACTTTGGGCTCCCATTTTAATCGTGTCGAGATTCGTACATCGAGAACTGGCCGATACGACCACTACTTTGTCCCGAGGGTGGCGAGATTGTGGAACAATCTACAAGAGGAAGCAGGCTTTCCCAGTTCTACTAACCTTGAGCAGCTCAAAAATAGGATTAACAAAATTTCTTTGGGATCCTCATAGGATCTGCGGTGCGCTGGCGTTTAGGCTTCTGCCTGCGCGGTTGCTGCAGTATATAAAAAAAACTACACAATGGAGTCATCAGTCTTTTCCGTCTACTATTGTAGTGCTAATAGTGATTTATACCCTATTTCACGAGTATCCATCACGCTTTGATGTCTACTGAGGTGAACAGCTGATCAGCAAGTGACATTTTTGTGTTAGTTTGCAACATTGGCAATAATGAATCGGGTGTAAGTCTAGTAAATCTTTTTTGTAGTATTTTGTTTTTCATATGCAAATGACCCTTTGAAAATAAAACAGCTTTTAGCAAGTACAAAATGAATCTGTAGCGTAAAAAAAAATGGCTCTGTCTACCTGGCATTGACGCAACAGTCAGAATTATGTAGTCTTTGCCGATATGGGGAATTTTGAAATATTACTGGAAAATCAGCTGTCATTCTATTGCAGCACGACTGTTGGTAATAATATCAATAAACTAACAAAGCAGGCCATGACTATGTATTTTTTAATTTGAATGTTGACATTTTCTCTTCAATTTGCCCCTATGGGCACTACAATTTGGAGAGGTATTTGCTTGTTACTGACAAAAGCATAATTGAAAATATGGTATGCTGTCATCTTCTTGCTCTGTGAGAATGTAGCATAATAATCACAACCAGAAAAGTAATCCTTTACTACCAATAAATACAATGATACTTGTCTAGGTTGACTATAAATTCCTTGGACTGCTTAATCATGCTGTTATGAGTTCACTGTGACCAGTCATATAGGGAAGTATAACCATGCATCTGTTAATTCCCAGTATCAATTCAGGGCCAATTCAAGAGACCTTAGCCCCTAATCATGTCAATTTTGTATTAACAATATGGTCACCAGAACTTAAGATATTGAATGGCCTTATCTTTAGATTGCTACAGTCTTCTAAGCTCTGCATGCATACATATATACAGGATAGTCTGGTGGCAGACAAAACTACATTTTACATTTTGATAGGACACTGTCAGCATTTGAGTCACAAAATAATAAGCATTCAATTATGAATATGACTAGTCATGCAACGGTGTCTCTCAACAACTCTTGACATATATACTTTTCTCTTTCTGACTTCATTGCTGAATGACACTGTCACATGATGCAAGTCCTGTGCATAAATGTGCACCAAAGTCCGGACCTGCTGACAGCTCTTTGGAAAATGCTTTTTGGAAGGAAGAAAGGATAATTCTCTAGCTTAGCTACATCAGCTGTTTTTGATGAAATACATGATTTCAGATTCCAGTTTTTGAGTGTAGATGAAAGAAATGGGACTGAAAATGAGCACAAATATAAAAGTTCTGAAATATTTTACTATATGACAGGTTTTTATTGAATATTTGTTTTCATAGGTTATGAAATTTTGCCAGACTTCATTACTTCAATAGGTTTTAGTGTTGATGGATATTCTTAATAATTAAATTGGTATGAATGGTTCGAACTTTACAGTCCTACATAACGTCAAATGCACTACAATCAACTGAAACATTCTGCAGTAAAAGGAGAGCTGCTACGCGTGGAAATGCATATTTTTATTAATGTTCTTATATTTCTTCAATATGTTTATTCCTGTTGAAACCCAGATAATATCAACAATATTCTGCAGCTAACCCACATTAGGGCTTTTTTAATCTCATTTCTATAATTTACAACATAAATGTAGTGCCTATTTGGACAAACATGGCTGGTGTGGTTAAGGTAGAGAATTACAGAAGAAAGTATTATGGTCATATTTGCAAAAGTGCAGGATTGTTGGAATTGTGAATAGTAGCTCACCTTGACTTCCTCTTCTTTCATTCTTGTTTTTCCAAATTCTGATGGATAGATTGCTACAGACTTTACCACACCTCCTGAGGGTAAGAAAGAATTAAATAGCACCATTAGATCCACTGCTCTAATGCGGTCCCAGTCCATATTGCATGCTGCCAAACGACTTGTAGCTTTCTCAGTTTGTTCAGCATCTGCATCCAGTTCCCCCCATCTATGATCTAGCTGTTCATCTTCCTCATTCTCTTCATCTGTGTCATCATCATCTGATGAGCTTTCGGAACACAGTTTACCTTCTCCACGAGCGTAGTCTACATTTAAATCTTTCAGTTTACCCTTTATTTTGTCTGGTACGAGTTTATTAGACTTGTGCTTGGTTCCTATTTCATTGTTTTCATCTTTAGGTCCTTTGACCAATTTCTCTGGTGCTTCATTATCACCTCCGTCGGAAGTATCACTTTCTGATTCTGAAGTTAGATCATAATAACGCTTCAGATCCTCAGTAGATGAGTGATTAACAGGTCTTCCTCTTTTATCAGTGGTATATTTTACTTTGAACTTTTTGTCTTTGAACATAGACTGGAAACGCTTGTCTATCTTCACTTTCTGACTTTTTTGGGAATACGCCGAAACTTGGGATCATTTTTTATGTGCGCAAAGCGCGAATCCTCCATTTCTCGAAAGAATATTTTGTAATATTTGGAAGGAATTCAAAACTAGGTTTTTTGGGAAAAATAGTGAGGTTAGGTAAATGTCATCAAACATGTGGGAAGTGGGACGAAAGATGCGACTGGTGTGTCATCTGTGCGACCCATAAAAAACAATTTAGTTCGGTAAGTCCATCTCTGTAGTGTCTTGAACGCAAGTTAAGCCTTACCTGTAGATTAAGAGATGGCGCTGTCTTTCCAAATGTGTAATTTCTCACACTAAAGTAGAAGCAGTTGGGTCACTGGCGCAAATATCTTTCTTCTTTCATGCTGTGAATTACTAGCTATTTGATATGGGTCATCTCGGTAGACCAGTTGACCGTTCAATAGCTATCTCTCTCTCTCACCTCGTGATCTAGTGGGCAGCGGGAAGGCCGTGGGAAGGAATTCTTTCGACCGCTGAGTGTTCTTAATAATCCAGTACATTTTCAGCTCACAGTTAATATCCTATAAGTTAGTACAATACAGTTTACTTTTCTAAGATGACTTTCCTATACTTCCTGCACACTATTTTTGTAGGTACCAATTCTGTAGCAATTGTCATCAAAATACCGTTATGTACAAAAAAAAACACAATCAAGAGGTAAGAGTTAATTAGAGCTTATTCACTTTCCTTACCCGGTTCCAGCATAGTTTTCCCGTTTTAGTAAATTACACCAATCACCACTTGATAGCGACAATCTAATTTAAATTAAATTGTAAATGGTAAGTGTTGTTGTTAACTTGATAGTTATAATCATTTGAAAGAACAATGACAAGTAGATTAGTAATCAATGTATTCATAATAGTCTAATTTCAAATTTATAATAATTACACATTGAAAATCCTGGATTCCCAAATGCTTTTTGAGTATAATTATATTCATATATATATATATATATATATAAGCAAACGTATGTCAAAATTTTTGAGCTGACAAAAAAGTGTTTGATTATGAAATTATCAAACACTTTTGATCCAAAACCGGAGTTTGAGAACGATATAGAATTTTCTTGATTTTGTCCATAACTTCATCGTCTCTGCTCTGCATTTTAATAATGAAGTGGTTAGTATAACATCTCACAGACGACGGACATGAGCAATGGCATGGATATCCATGGTGTAGACGTTATGGATGAGGCACCAAAGATTGTAATTCGTCAGTTACCCTCACTACACTTCATGTCGAACAGCTACATTTTTAGATTTAGCACATTTTAAGGTTGTCTCAAATGTCTTCAATTTAAGCGTAGGTACCAGTATTTGTTGAAGTGTCGTGAATGATGATCTCATTAACCTTACGGCTGAGGCAAAGGGCGCTAGTACCATAGCATAAAGTAAGCAAAATCAGAAGTCGATACACTATGATGTTTGAGTAGCGAGAAGTATCCATTTTGCCTGTAAGATTTGGAGTTACGAATATGAATCGGTTATAGATTTGTGGGAACTAGGTTATTATTTTTTTGTACACGAATCAAATCAAATAATATTGCGACCTTAGTTTGTGAAACTTCAGTTTTGCTTCAGCAATGTTGCATATTTTCATGACTAGGGAGATGGGAAGAAGGAGAGTTATGATTTCCACGCGTGGGTAAGTATGTAGTCAAAAATTCTATTTCACAAGCTACAGCTTAAACAGCTTGATAATTATTATATACTTTCTCGACTTGTCTTAATGATATAGGGGACACCCGGTATACTAAATTGTATAACTATAATCAAAACTGTGTTTTTTGTTTCCGGGCCCAATGACGTCTGATTCTGAAATTTGATAGCACAACTAAAGCCTCGTTCTTTTCAGTGTTTTTCAAAAATGTTCTTATTGTATACCTTACAGTAGATAGTATTTAACAATAAAACTAAGTTGTTTGTTCATGTACGCAGGCAGACTTTCAATACACATTTCATTTCTTTATTACATATCCTCATATCAAAACTGTGTTTTTTGTTTCCGGGCCCAATGACGTCTGATTCTGAAATTTGATAGCACAACTAAAGCCTCGTTCTTTTCAGTGTTTTTCAAAAATGTTCTTATTGTATACCTTACAGTAGATAGTATTTAACAATAAAACTAAGTTGTTTGTTCATGTACGCAGGCAGACTTTCAATACACATTTCATTTCTTTATTACATATCCTCAACTTTATTCTTTCGTATAGTTGAGGTATTGGAATTTTACACAGGTGAATAGAGCTATTTACTCTTCTCCAGGGGTGACTTCAGAGTTTTATTCGCCCTGACGGAAAGGAAAAAGTATGTGCCCTCCCCCCACACAAAATAATAATTTTGCGTTTCTCATGATACTGAGGCTGCCTCACGTGCATACCGCCTGCTCTGATCAATTTATTATATCAAAAAATAAAAAAATGACGTCAAGAATGTTGACTCTGTACTTCCACGCAACTTCAAACGATGCATGTGTTACAGAATCGCAACCTCAACAGTGGCAGTGGCTATGTCGCAACATGTTTATCTTTCATCGTCTTTGCGATCGATGCTGGTAGGTATTGAATATATTTCCGTTAAGTATTGATTGCAAACGTACAGAAAAATGTATGTGTGAAATAAGTCTAATAACTGCGAAAATGAAGTTTGAATTATATTTTGTTTTTAATTTTCCTGTAGCTTCAGTAATATGTCAAAATTTCATCAAAATCCGAGCGGGACATTGCAAGTTTTATATAGAAAGGCCAAGGATTAGCGGACAGACAGACATACGGAAATGAGTGACATGATTTTTCCTGATGTACATGTGATGTAGACACCGCAAAACATACCATCTTACTGAGACAGCAAATCTATATGAAGTCTTGTAGTCTTTTATAAGACAAACAACAAATCTGTTATGGCGGGGGATGAAATATCACCCACGTAACAGAGGGATACCTTACCCGTGGGTATTTTTTCCCGTCAGCATTAATGATTCCACATACATCCAGAATAAGATGTCAACATCCCGGGAGCATATATAACACAAAAAATAGTAGCACAACTTACTATTATTGCTACTCAGCTAATACTACTTTAGATATTCTTCTACTTGGATACTCCTTCTCTTAACAATTGCACAACCCTTCTATTGTTTCTGACTGAATAAGTTTAATCGGCTTTGATCTTACTAAATATGCAAAGTTGACTTGACTTCGATTCCCTCAGTTTTTGAAATCTCCAATGTAGGAGTGGACAGGGTTAGACCATCGTAAATGGTAATCTGACGAAAACGAAAGCATACAATGTTAATATGATATTCTCGTATTATTAAATATAAAGCCATTCTCAATTTAGCTTTCTGTGACTCGAAACTTGCAATGGTTTTAATATGTTATTAGTTTGTTTTAGCAATAATTAGTAATAGTGAAAAACCCTCTAAACATTTATTACGAAACGTCATAACGGCAACTTTAAGCAAAAATGAATCATCATCATTTTCAAGATTTGAATTATATCTAACCCTCACTTTGAATGTACTGCATACAATGATTCTATGCTTGGAATGCAGGTACATCAATTCAAATGACTTGCAAGGTACCTAATGAATCACTCCCCCTAAGGCTCCCTCCGGTACTAAGCCATTGTAATATTGGTTTTTTACCGACTACTCTTACCCGTTTTCATGCATTACTGGAGAGAGCGTCAAGCCAATAAGCACAAAAGACATTTTCATATTTTCCTGACTAATTATAGGAACAAGCGTGCAGACCACTCAAACCAGTTCCATGCATGTGGTGGTGCACCGTTAATCCTATTGGATAATTTTTAACGTAAAAGGGATGCTTTTTTCAGACACACAAATCAGGGGTTTAATATACTCGAACATAGTGATTGTTAAAAAAAACGCTTCTCATTTTTTAAACGACCAAGGTTAGGAAGCACAAATTCGAGGTGATGAAATGTATGTATAAAAGAAAAGGTAGGCAACTTGACGTTTTGTTTTGAAGCTCCTTATGAGTTCTTTATAACCCCTAAAATGGTGTACTGGCAGAGTATCAAAGTTGAAAGTTTTTAAGCATTGAATCCCTTCTACAACTCAACAACCAATTATCAATGTCATAACAGTCTTCTCTTCTTGGATGCATTTATACAAGGTTGCGCAAAAGTAACGTCATAATTTGAAGAGCGCCAAATGTCACTGTGCCTTGAAATTTAGTATAGTTATATATACAGTTATATATACAGAATTAGTTGTCAATAAGCCATGGAGCGATATTCACCTCAAAAAGTGAAATTATTGATATTGCTTATCTGACAAATTTCCAGTCTGTTGATTTAACGCAGCGTGAATTTCGTCGTCGTTTTCCTCGCCGTTGTTTTTTATGTGCTCTAACAAATAAGCATTAGTTGAGCGCCTCGTGCAAACAGGGCCCACTACAGATGTCACAATAAGTGATTGTCGGACAAGGTTAACTTACTCTGTATCAAAAATTATAATGAACGACGAAGCCCAATTCCACTTAAGTGGTTATGTTAACAAACATAATTTTTTTCTTTTTTCTTTCTGGGGCACTGAGAATCCTCATGAAATGCATGAATAGTCATTGCATACCCTCAAACTGACTGTTTGGTGCGGCATTTTTTAGTGAAAAATTGATGGTCCTTCCTTTTTTGAAGAGTCCGATGGCACCACCGTAACCGAAACTGGTAAGCATTACAGGCGGATGCTAAACGAGTTTTTTTTTTGTCGCAAGCTGTTGCATTAGGTGTCAATCGTTTTTGATTCCAACAGGACGGAGCACTCGCTCCCACAACTCGGGCAACGATGGAGATTCTGAAACACCAATCTCCCAGTCGAGTGATCTCGGGTTTTGTGGATTTGAACTGGCTGACTAAATCGCTAGATCTAATAGCACTAGACTTCTTCCTGTGTTTTTTTTAAATCTCGCGTTTACCACAACAAACCACGAATCTTGCACACTTGAAAGCTAACATTGGAGAAGAAATCGCCAATTTGGTGCTAAATGTTTTGCGAGTAACAATTTAAAATGCCGTAAATGGGCGCAATTATACATAGACTCGGGAGGTGGCCATTTGACCGATATTATTTTTTCCAATTAATGTCATCAGTTTTACACTTTCAAATAAACTTTTTTCGAAAACGTATCTCTTATTTTCATTTAGAACAAACAGCCAACTTAAATTATGACATTACTATTGGGCCACCTTGTAAAAATTCATAATAAAATATGAAACATTCCATTTAACACGTTAAACGTCATGGCGATCCCATGGGACCTCTTGACAACGGGCCTATCACGCCACGGCGGTCCGTATGGACCGCTTTGTATTTAATTTATTTCCAAGGTGATTCCAGCCAGAGGTCCATATTTAAATTCATTTTAGCGTTAGATATGGACCGCTGTGCCTTGTATGGATTATAACCATATGCCAACTTTTTGGTGTATTTTTGTTTCAATTTTTTTTTGATTCCCATCTTTCATTTCCTACTAAGTCTACATAATGATTTTACAAAAACAAACAAGATTCCAGTGAAAATGCATATATACAGATATATATACAGGGTGTCCGGAAAAAAGTGTGCACTATTCTACCAGCGGTTTCTAGAGCTTAAAATCGGAAGAAAAGTTTATATAAACATAGGTCGACAAACGTCCCTTAAGGGCGCTACGGTCTTTTAAAGGGGCTCCCCTGAAGATGGTTTTTTCTTAATATTTCCGAAACGTGTTGAGATAGACATAAAATTTGGTATCCTAGCTTAGTTTTTTATGCTGGATTTGAAAATATTAACAATTTTGGACAGTTTTGTTTGGAAGCGTATGTAACAGGCACGGACTCGGGTTATTTTAGCCCCAAAATTTGTATGTGATTCTATTTTTGAAATTCGATTTTAGAATTAGAAAATTTATGGTTTTCTATATAAAAAAGGTACTCGCATTGAATATCGATAAATTGTGCCATTTTTGAATAAAATCAAACTAAAAAATTTGTCACATGATAGGAAATGTACTGCGAATTTAAATTAATTGTTGATTATACATAGTTAGCCATGAGCAAAAGTTGTTTTCATCTGTTATGAATTATTTGACGTTAAGCTGACATTGTTAGCAGTGTAAAATTACTAGATTAAAATCAAAATTTTTATTAAATCGATTTAAAATGCCAAGATTTACAGACAGAGAACTGACTGACATGCATTTTGTGTACGGGTTTTGCAAAGGCAGTACATTGGCAGCCGTAAGAGAATATCAAAGAAGATTTCCCAATCGCATAGTACCTGGACGTCGAATGTTTACTGATATTCACCGGAATTTGTCAAACCATGGAAGTTTTCAGCGCATGCAGGACTCAGGAAGGCCACTCGGAAATCATCGTATGGATATTGCTTTAAATATGTTTGAAAATAATCCGCAAATAAGCATACGAAATGTTTCAGAAACTATGGATATACCTCGATCAATAGTAAGAAAAACTGATGAATCCTAAAAATAATAATTTTAGATAGGAAGAATGACAAGAATGCAAGGATTACATCCTTATGATTTTAAATGGGTGCAGCATTTAACGGAGGCAGATTTTTTACCACGAATCGAGTTTTGCCAGTGGATATTAGCAAATGAATGACTATACCTAGAATATTATGGTCGGATGAGTCAATATTTACTCGGAATGGTGCTTTTAATTTCCATAACATGCATCACGTACAAATGTCCAACATAGATTTTCATTGAACTTACGGGCAGGAGTACTTGGGGATCAAGTAATTGGGCCTATTATACCTCCCAATCGTCTTAATTCAGAGGTGTATCTGAACATTCTTCAGAATGACCTCATGGATATAATACCATTGGATGTGCGCCAGCAGTTTAAAGAAAATATGTTTTTTCAACATGATGGCGCCCTGCACATTTTGGACGCAATGTTCGAAATTGGTTGAATGTCAATTTTCGTGGCCGCCGCGTTCATCTGACCTAAATACATTGGATTTATATTTTTGGAGGTCATTAAAAGACCTAGTTTACTCGACTGAAGTAAATACAAAAGAAGATTTACTTCAAAGAATCCATCAGGCTGCAAATGAAATAAGAAGAAAAAGGTTTTCCACTTTTCGGGCTACGCAATCATTAGTTCGTCGAGCGAGACTCCAATATCCAATAAAATGGAAATTTATTTGAACACTTATTGTAAAGCTTGTTTTCAGTATATCAAACTGTATGTCTTCTTTTTTAAACAAATTTCAATTTCGTTCGTAGAAAAAATTTCTTTCTTTTGTTTTTGCCTAAATGTTGCAATAGAAATATGATTTTATGTAATATTTACCAATTATCAAATTAGTTTTTTCGTTGCCATGACTAATTATTCAACAATTCATTTAAATTCGCAGTACATTGCCTATCATGTGACAAATTTTTTAGTTTGATTTTATTCAAAAATGGCACAATTTATCGATATTCAATAAGAGTACCTTTTTTATGTAGAAAATCCTAAATTTTCAAATTCTAAAATTGAATTTCAAAAATAGAATCACACAAAAATTTTGGGGCTAAAATAACCTGAGTTCGTCGCTGTTACATACGCTTTCAAACAAAACTGTCTAAAATTGTGAATATTTTTAGATCCAGCATAAAAAACTAGGCTAGAATATCAAATTTTATGTCTTTATCTCGAACGTTTCGGAAATATTAAGGAAAAACCATCTTTAGGGGAGCCCCTTTAAAAGACCGTAGCGCCCTTAGGGGACGTTTGTCGACCTATGTTTATATAAACTTTTCTTCCTATTTTAAGCTGTAGAAACCGCTGGTAGAATATTGCACACTTTTTTTGGGACACCCTTATATACAGGGTGACTTTGAAGTTGAGTCATTAATTTTCAGATAATGATTGTAGAAGGAAGATAAACCAAAATATGTGTGTAAAAATAAAATAAAAAATAGAAAAAAATTTTTACCTTGTTTTATAAAGTATCCTCCCGACAAGTATTTCAGTGCGGACCTGTATTTGATCGTGAGGTCTCCTGTGAGGTCTTAAGTCACTTGATTCACGAGCCCGTTGTACTACATTAACAAAGGCACGAGGGGTTGGTTGCACTCGATTGGGAAACCGATCCGCATAAACATGTGCCATTTTTTATTTCGTTTGAGCCACGCAACAGACACTATTCACACGCCTTACCGACTGACATTGACTGTATGTATAACTGAACTGAAGAAAATAATTGTAAAACATCGTTCCAAATTCTTTCGCTTTTTGTTTCCGATGCGATGAACCGAGGCGGATTATATCCGTTGTTGCCAAACACGAGCACATGATATTACGAGTATTATTGAACAGAGCGGTACTCAAACTTCCAAAGGGCTATAACTTTGTTACTTTAATTTTACCAGAAAAATGGTAAAGGAAAAAAGCATTTCTTTTGATCAGATCTACTCACTGTTAAAATAAATGACTCAACTTCGAAGTCACCCTGTATATATATACATATATAAAATAAGTAATGATATAGGGATATAAAATATAAGATAATTTAATTTATTTAAGGCTTGTTCCGAAACAGTCATAGCAAAACTGTCACAATATGTAGTAACATTTGGAATTTTATTTTTTGGTATTTCACCCCTTATTTTTTTATTGTAACATCCTTTACAATACCGTCTGACTATGTGATTTTGCTTCCTTTTTTTCAGTACATGTCGGTGTCCCGTCTTATGTCAGCTTTTGATGTAGACGGTAGATTAGAAACATTATTTGTTGGAAACATTACTTTGGCGCTTTGGCCTGATGGACATTTTTCTAACAATTTGGTTTAACGTGTTAAAAATAATGTCAAAATCTGTTATTTTCTCAAATGAATGCTCTATATTTATTGCACTTTCAGACAAACTCTTCTGAAGAAAAGCGGATTGATTCAACATATTTAGACCTTATTTACTCCCTCTCAGAACAAACAGCGTGCGTTGATATTTGCGTGCTCCTATTGGTCTGCGGGCAATAAATGCCTGGACGTGGCAGCGACAAGTGGATAGAAGCGTGGATCGAGTGCTCATGTTTGCTTTGACGCGGATTAAATGACGTTTGAATTCATTATAGAGCAATTTGATGTTTAGTTGTTCAGTTATAAGCGATTCGTTGTACAAACATGCTAACATATGTCGTCAGTCTGTCATTTTGAAACAGTAAATTACACTTTAGGATTATATGGAGTATCTCATAATTCCCATTTAATTTGAAATAAATATCCCGTGTTGACGCTTTTCGGCCGTTTTGAAATCTTCAGCTGCCACTTAACAAAATATAGTATTAATTAATTCCATCACCCTCACCTTATAATTAGACCTATTCAAGGAATAATTTGGCTTGGGTCCTTTGAAATGCACAATATACAGCGTGTTCTAAGAAAGCTCTGGTAGGGATTCAAGTATTGACACGGCTTTTTACTTCTCACAACAATTGATGAGAAAATACTGTAACCGCGACAAACTGACATTTACAGGTACACCACGGAAGACCATGTCCATCACTTCGGTCAGCAATCCTTGGCCCCTATTCAACTCTGATAGTGTCTGCTTGGTCAGCTTGACTTTGATCATATTTTGACAGTACGTTGCTACTATGTCAAAGACGAAAACGGGTTTTGAGATCAGGGCCAATGAAGCAGTTATAAGTGGAAAAGAAAATATTGTAAAATGTCTCCAAATTATTTTCTTGTATGCTATACAATTTCTTCATAATTTTTGAACGTAGCCATCGCTGTTTTACTCCTCATGTCTACTGGCGAGGAAGTATTGTAATCCCGAAAAAGATCATGTTGCGGTATTATGTTTTTTTGATGTTACATGACATGTAGATCACGCAAACGCTTGTCACTCATTACTGTCGGTATGTCTTCTCTCTGTCTGTGCGCTAATCCTTGATCTTCTATAACCTGAAAAGAAACGCTTGGATTTTGATAAAACCTTCACGCAATATTACTACTATGCCAAGGAGAAAAAAGATGTGTAGTTATTGAAAATAGGTTCAGTACCGGCGGAGCGAGGAGCAAGAAACTCAAAATTTCGCCTTTTGATGTTTCAGTGGGTCCTGATCATTTCCGGTAACAAATGTATTAGTTACAAATTGGGGTTTGGACGTTGTAGGGGATGGGTAAGGTATATCTCAAATTTTTGATGATATACTCCCAACACCGGTATTTCTACGCACCTATTAGATATATTTCACACATCTTAGGTTTTTCTGTGCATTTGCTCTTAAAACATAGATAAACGTTTTCGATACGCATCTTCCCTTCTGCTTTCTGGGTTCACAGGCGGGCATGCCAGCCTCGATAGGCCTCCTACCATTACTGGCGTAGTGGTGTGGCACCACCAGATGGACGGTACTACCGATAAGTTAGGAAAATAATGTCGAAGGATTTCTAAGGCCTAATTTCATGGGCCTGTTTGACTAACTCGTTTCAATTAATTTTTTTGTTATACATGTTGGTAGCTAACTTTTTCTCAGATGGTCTAATTTGTGTTGAGCGTAATCCTTCATGAACTGATGACGGCACTGCGTGGGAAGTGCTGAGTCAACCTACTTGACGCCATTTTTTGGATGAATGAAAATGTAAAAAATGATATCATACTGTTAGACTTTTTTGAACATTCTGACCGCTTTAGTTAGAAACTTTTTCATTATTTAAGTTGTAGACATAGCTAATGTTGAATATCTTTCTGTCAAACATTTTTCAAATGAGATCAAGCTTCTTGACTCCATCTTCTTATATTTTAATAGGTGAAATGACGCAGTACCAGCGGGGCCAATGCGCGATCCTGAAACGCTTTAAATAGAGTCTTCCGAGCTTCTACATTATTAACAAATTATCGCCTGTGTAATATAGTTTGATCATCAGTAGAAAAGAGTAAGTAAGTTATCGTTTGTTATAATCCAAAAAACAAGATGTGAAAGAGATGCGGGCGAAAAAAAGCTTCGTCGTTAGAATTGTTTGTCTGCGATGATAAAACGGCCTCGGACAGACGACAGACGTCGATCAAGTAAAATCGACTTTTTTTAGCTACTGTAGCCCATACTATTATGAAGAACACCATTTTAGCTGCTTCTTTTTACATGCATATAAAGACGGTGACGTGTCTCCAAAGTACCAACAGGGCCCTACACCATAAACAGTATGGTGTAATAATTAAAGGGAATTTATATATATATATATTTATATTTATATATATATATATATATACTAGTTCTACACCATAATCGTAAGTTGGATGATTATGTTCCATATAAGTACAAGTGGTATTTTTCTTGTTATTGCAAATGCAAGTGATTCTAGTTTGGTATAAAACGACAGGACAAGCTTCTTAGCACAAAAGGTAGGACAGATGATAGTAACAACGCATATAGAGGAGATCAACAGATATTTGAAATTCGAAATCAGCGAATGGTAATTAGGATACCAGTCGAAATCAATGTCATCAAATTTTAATATGACTAACTCTGCACAAATTCAGCAAAGACTAAGCTGGTTTCAGTACTTTTCAACCAACTCAATAAAAGCATTGTGATTTTTCACAATCTTTTTAGTAAAATACATTAATTTCGAAATAATACTGTCATTGTACATCACAACTTAAGGTAGACTATTTACAGATTAGTCTTGACTTTTTTCGACTCTATATTTTCAATTTTGAGCGGATTTTTACCGTCTTCAAGAGTAACGTATTCAATTTATCGGACGACGAGGAAGTTGTTCTAAATAAAGGCAAAAAGCGTCTCTGAAACACTGCCACGGCTTTTTTTCGGAACAATCTTAGCGGACAGCCAGACTCATTTTTCAAAGATTTTTCCTATACATATGCATGTGCTTTTGTTATTTGGTGGCTGAATTCACCAATTAAAACATTGAAACATATCTACGAAAAGTCATTTTGAATGTGCTGCAGATCTGTGATGCTGCACTTGTAATTTCCAAGTACAGTAGGTGACATGTGGAACAGAATATTATTTGATCATATACACAAGTGCTTGTATTTGTAATTTACTAACCTAGTATTTTTATGGAATCTCAATAAATGATGGATGTGCTATGTCCATATGCACATTCACCAACATTCAACACAATATTTTCCACGCCATTTGGTGGCGAGCTATCTTCACGAATTTAGAAAAACTGTCAAACAAATAATCCTTAGGAAATTTCATTACTCTGTCAAGAAGTAACCCTGTGTTAATACAACTTAGCTCACTTATTAACGTGACATTACCTTGTTTTGTATTAATTCGTTTAATTATGGTGTTTGTATTTCATATATTACTTGACCATGTACGTATATTGTGTTGTTTATAATTCTAAACGTATTTCCGAATTTACATTTACAGAGTGTTTGGAAGGTCGATACAAAGTTTTTGGGAGGTAATAGCACAGACAATTTAGAACCTTTTAAGCCAAAAATACCTTAATTCACAGTCTTACGGTTTTCGAGTTATTCGAGATTTTCGATTTTTATTGATAAAAAATATGCCTGTTGTTCCTCTTATCACTAAAAGCACATGATGCTACATGAAGTAGTTTTAAATACCTGGCACTGTGGTTTTTTTCTTAGAACAAATTCACTGTAAGCAAATAATAATACATGTTTTCCTATTTGATACTGAGAAGAAGGAATATGTTTGCATGCATACTAAGACTAAATTCCACACATTCTTGCCTTATTTCTTTCCAAACAAGTCAATAGTATTTCATGAATTTGTCCAAAAACCCTGAATTAATTAGTTTGTAAAATGGCCGCTTTCACTAACGAAGAATACGCAGATATCGTTTACACGTATGGTAGAGCACATGATAATGGACTAAAAGAACGACGGTTGTACCAAGAAAGATTTCCTGGTAGAAGAGTGCCTAATGCCAGAGTGTTTTACAATACTTACCGACGTCTTTACGAGACTGAAAGTGGTTAGACGTAATGAACCTGGTGTTAATCCAGATCGATATCGTCCAGAAGCCGAAGGTCTAATACTCAAAGCGTTTGAAGATGATCCCAATACAAGTACTAGGAAAGTTGCTGCTGATCCTGGTTAATCGCCATGGAAGATTTGGAGTATCATGCACCGAAAATATCCTTTTCATGGTATCGGCGTACAAGGACTTGAAGATGGTGATCCTATTCGCAGAACCCAATTTCGTCGTTTTCTCTTACATACTGACATTGAGACTGAATGGTTCCTGGGAAGCATTCTATGGACGGACGAATACAACTTTTCAAAACATTTTTTGCCTGAAGGATTAAACGGCGACAGTTATCTGCACTTTATGCAAAACAATTTTCCCGAATTACTTGTAGGAATAGAAATTCCAGACGACTTGCAAATTGTTTTCCAACACGACGGATGTCCAGCTCATTTCCGTTTAGACGTAAGACAATATTTGGACGATACTTTTCCAAATAGCTGGATAGGCAGAGGTGGATCAATTCCGTTGCCTGCTGGATCCCCGGACTTGACACATTGGATTTCTATGTCGGGGGGGGGGCTAAACAGTTAGTTTACACTGAAAAAAAACGTATCAAGAGACCATTTACAGTGAAAGCTCCCATAAGCGGACACTTACGGTTCCGTAACTTTTGTCCGCTTATGGGAGGTGTCCGTTTAAAAGAGAGTATGTAAGTATAGAGTATAAATAACGGGGTATATAATCATGAGGAAATGAGGTATTATAATCATGAGAAAAATGAAACAGAAACTCGCCACATTTTAAAGTATGTATTTATGCTATATATCTATATAATATATGTACATATACGCATACAAAAACATAAATGCTTCAATACATGGTACGAGAATTTAAAAAAAACATTATTCTTTAGCTTGTTGAAAAAAGTTTAAAATGTTTGTCTGACGAAATTTCACCATCTTTTGCTGAAGGAGACAATTTTCGTAATAACTTTCTAAATTTTTCAAATGTTGAAATGCAGTGAAATCATCTTTAGCAAATTTTTTCAATATAGAAATATGATTTAGAGCTTCCCCATATGAATTTATCGTTTTTGAACCGCTTAGTGAGTCCACCAGTTCCACTTCTTCTTCTGAGTCGTTTGGACTACCATATTCAAGTTGGCCTGGGCTTTCTACATCCAAATTCGAAAAGTTGCCAATGGCATTTTCTTCTGTTGTTATGTTATTGTCTATGGCCAGGAAATCATCTACTTTCTGGGGATCTGCTACTCCTAAATGTTTGGCATGTCGCAGTAACTGAGCAAGTGTCGCTAAGGGCAGATCGTCTTCAGCATCGCAATAATTTTGCTCAGCAAATTCTGAGCTACATTCACTTTTTCTGAATCCAGCTTTGCCAAAACAGTTTTTAATTGTAGAGGAATTTACTTTATTCCATGCTATTTTTATAAAATACAAAGCTTCTAACACATTGATAGACTTTGTAAGCTCAGATAAGCTTTGACCATCGTCAATTTTTGTTAAAATATGTTTTAAAATCAAGTGCCGATAATAAAATTTAAAGTTCTGTATGACACCTTGATCCATGGGCTGACAAACAGAAGTTGTGTTTGGCGGTAAAAATATAATTTTCACATTTTTCATTTTCATATCACGAGGATGAGAGCATGCATTGTCTAAAAATAAAAGAACTTGCCTTTTTTGGATTCTCATTTTCCGGTCGAATTCGACTAACCACTCAGACATGATTTCTCGGGTCATTCATGCCTTTTTGTTGGATTTCCAAGACGCTGGTAGATCCTTAATAGCAACGTTTTTTAAAGCACGGGGACGAGCCGCTTTCCCGATCACAATCAAATCGCATTTTTCACCGGCTATATTTGCACAGAATAAATTGGTTAGTCTATCTTTAGACAACTTTCCACCCACACATGTTTCTCCTTTAAAGGATAGAGTTTTGTCGGGCAATGCGCGAAAAAAAAGTCCACTCTCATCTGCGTTGTACACATCTTCTGGTTTGTAGCCAAGCAACATGGACGGAAGTTTCTCCAAAAATTGTGACACATCAACTTGATCTACTGCAGCAGCTTCGCCAGATATGCATTTGAAACTCCCACTATGTCTCTTGCGCCACTTTTGCAGCCACCCGTCAGACGCACTGAAATTATTATAGCCCAAAGTAGTGGCGATTTCTTTAGCTTTCATTTTCACTAACGGCCCTGAGATTGGAATGTTCTGACTTCTAGCTTTCACAAACCACTCAAAACATGTTTTGTCTATAGCAAAACCTTCCTTTTTAAAAAATCCTTCTTTTGATTTATATTAGTTCCTGATTGCCATTTACTCCTGATAGCTTCCTTATTTTTGGCAATTTCAGCTGCTTGCGTTTTCCCAATATTAAACCTCTTTGCCAAATGACGAACTGAAACACTTTCTCTGTCTAATACGTTAACAACTTCCATCTTTTCCTTTAACGAGAGCATCCTTTTTTTTGGTGCCATTTTACAGTTACAATAATAAAATTCGTAACTCAATCAACTACGAATTTGCCTGAACTGAAGACAAGCCACAAGATTACATACAGGCTACCCAACGAAATGCGTAAATGGGGAATCACCTAATATAAATCGGGGAATTACCGAATTTTATGTATGTAGATATGTGCATTGCAATAAGCGGAACAAAAAAATCGGGTATTAGAGTTTCGCGTCCGCTTATGTGAGATTTTTTGATCACATACAGGAAAATATAGTGTCCGCGTCCATTTATAAGAGCGTCCGTTTATCGGAATGCATTTAACATTGAAAATTGATGGCTGAAATTCGGTTCCAGGAACTTTGTCCGGTTAAAAGAGATGTCCGCTTATAGGAGCTGTCCGCAAGGAGAGCTTTCACTGTAATAAGAAAAATTCGAGAAGCTTTTTATTTAATGCAGCAAGACACGTTATTAAATACAACAACTACCGAAGTAACACGTGGAGCTCAAGCTTGTATTAGAAACAATGGTCCTCACTTTGAACACCAATAAAGCATGTTTCAATAGTTTATTTTGTTTCGTTTACTAATTTATGATTTAAATTTTAAATTTGTAAATCCGAATATCTAGAAAACCGTACGACTTTGTACTGAGGTATGTTTGGCTTAAAATACTCTAAATGGTCTGCCCTATCCCCTTCCCAAGACTTTGTATCGACCTTCCAAACACCCTGTATATACTTTTCATTAGTTTATCTGTAATCCAATGTGTGTATTTTTTCTTTGTACATTTATATTAATTGTGATTTCTTAATGTAATGTATGATTTTATTGATGTTGGTCTAGATTATATAACTCACGGGATAATGTAGGGGTGCCGCAGGATCGATTTTGGGTCCGCTTTTATTTATTTTGTATATGCTTTGAAGACAACTTCACTATGTATGCAGATCTCTCAGATTGCCTTGCTAGATTTGAACCGTGAGATGTGCCCCGGCACTTAAGCGTTTTCGACCCCCTGCTCTTCAAATGTTATATGGTCACATGGGCATATTCTCTCAGAATCATTGCTAGAGCATGCAGCTGGCACGCCCATTTTGCTCTTCAAACTTCGATCGTCGAAGGTGAACATCTTCCTGAACATGAATCCTCCGACCACCACCGCGCCCCCCTAGACAGATTTCCTAATAAGTCCTTGGGAGATCTTCGAATACTATCTCAAGCTACTTATTCCAACGCTCCAACAACAAAAAAGCCGACCGTATCCATATCCTAATCATTCGGCCCTTTCTTCCGGGTCCTCGTAGCGTCGTGACTTGGCGTCGGCCTACGGCAGGCGTCCCGACGCTTCGGCTCCGGTTGATCCCCACTCGGGCGCTCTACCGTTCAGTAGGCCGCCCGCCGTCGGTGCCCACGCTCCCGTTCATCCAGGTTTTCATCCCGTCTCGTCCGGGATTCCCGCGAAGTCGCGACGTTCGCTTTCATCACCGGCGTTTCCACCGCGCGATAGGAGGTCGGTTACCGGCTGCCGTTGTCGGTGACGTCCCAAGGAATACCTACGTGAGGGGTTGGTTGATATTGGCCTAGGTCAGTAGCTATATTGGGGAACTAGCTGTTACTCGCGACTTCGTATGCGCTAAGCTATTATAAACATATAACAGTTTTTGGGTATTGCTATAATTACATTGCATTAATAAATTGACAGTCAAGTTGCATGCTTGGAGTCTTCTCTAAATAGCAATTTTAAATAAACTTGCAAGTGCCCTTTGACCCCTTAATCCGACCCTGCCACAAAACTCACTTACCTGCCAAAATTCATGTCTGTAGGTCAAATAATTTTCTCTTTTACATATATCTGCTCTGAGCCCCCTAAATCTTCCCCTGTTGCAAAATCCGTTTTTAGCTGACATTCCTTCTCCATGAACTCTCTACCAAATGTCATGTTCATAGCTTAAATAGTTTCCGATATATAGTAGTTAATGTGTATCCTTTCGCCTTTATATATATTTGCTCTTCGCTCCGTTAATCCGCCAATGTTGTAGAATCTGTTCTTAACTGACACGTTGTCTATAAACAACCTTCCTACCAAATTTGATGATCGAGGTCAAGTAGTTTTCGAGATTTCGTCATTAATGTTTTTTTTTTTGGTGAGGGGGGAATGCGTTTACGCACCATACTATAGCCCGAGCTACGGCGTGTGTAGGACTCCAGGTTGTCTTGAGGAGACCACCTAATACCCACTAAACCCTAACCTCCGCGTGGCCCGACTCATCAGCGTCTCGGTAGGCCATGTGTTGTGAGTGACCTGCGGTCTGCTACAACGTCTTCTCATGTGTTTCAGTCTCTGGGAACGCCGGGTTGGTTCCCTTTACCTCGCACATTCTATCGATGTCGTTAAGCGATCATCGATAGAGGGTCTGCTAGGTTCTCTTGAAACTCTTGTTTTCGAAAAATCAAGAGTTTCAAGTCCTCTTTCCTATATATTGTTCCTGGTCCTGGTCCTGAAGGGTCATGGTCCTGGTGGGTCCTGGTCATGGCGGGTCCTGGTCCTGGTTGGTCCTGGTCCTGGTTGGTCCTGGTCCCGGTGGGTCCTGGTCCCGGTGGGTCCTGGTCCCGGTGGGTCCTGGTCCCGGTGGTTCCTGGTCCTCTGCATCCACGCCGTGGGGGGTGGGAGCAACCGCGGGTTCTCCTAGTCTCCTAGTCAAGGTTCCAGTTAGCGGGTGCCAACTGGGACCTTGGTCTAGGGTACCTGGTTCTGCGGTTGCGAGGCCTCTCGTCCTGAGCTTTTTCGGTCTTCTCCGCTTTTTTCCTCATGTACTCGTGAATGGTGTCCCAATGCAGGTCTCTACGCAAGGTTGAGTTTCTTACGTAGGATGGTGCACTGGTGGCGATCCGGAGTAGCTTCATCTCTAGAGCAGCAAGTCGCTTGCGGTAGCTGGGGGCAGCGTACCCCCAGACCGCGGAGGCGTAAGCGAGCTGAGGTCTGGCGATGGCCTTGATCAGCCGTAGCTTGCTCTCATTAATGTGTATCACTTCTCTTTTATATATACCTGCCCTTAGTGTCTTTGTTCCGGCCCAGTTTTAAAACCTGCTCTTAGCTAATATGTCTTGTGTATAACTAACTCTCTGTGACATTTAATGTTCATAGGTTGAATAGTTTTCCAAATTTCGTGACTAATAAGCCATAGTCTTTTCGCATTTATCTGTATCTGCTCATAACCTCCCTTAATTCAGCAATGTCGCACAATTCTGAGCTGACACGGCCTGCCCATAAATTACTTTTCTGCCAAATATTATGCTCATGGGTCAAATAGTGTTCGAGATAAATATCTATAAACTTGAAAAGTAATAAGTTTCCTCGAAGAAACAATCAACCCCCGCCTATCCCATCTTGAGCATATAATTTCTCTAACCCTTTGGTAATAATAATTATATCAGATATAAAATTGGAGACAAAACATACTCCTACTTTTAGGCTGAATTCTCTACAAAAACTTAAGAATTCAACTTGAAGAACCATGTCTGTATACCCAGCTTCAAAAAATAATAGTTCCCTCATCGTGGCTCCTACCCCTTATTTCAAGTCTAATTTTCACAACAAAAGTCATGTAGACAAACGTCAACAAGCATTCATACAAACATACAAACAAACATACAACATTTATGATATTAGTAGAGATTAGTAGGGATGTCGTGCCTAAGTAGTTTATGTCCAAATAAGATGAAGTTATAGCTTTATACTCTCCATATCATTCTGATCAAGGATTTTTGTTGGAAGAAACTGGTCTTTAAACATCAATAAATTCGGAAGTACAAAATTTTACAAAAAACGATCAGTGCTATCCGACGTTTTCCCATATATGAAAAATAAAACAGTGACTTCAATGTCGTTTTATCTATTTACTAGTCATATTATTGAACGTTTTCTTATCAAATTCTTAAACTGATAAAAAGCATCTTGGTCAAGATGCTGAATTTAATCGGATCTTATTTTCAAATAGCTGCATTTTAGATAGTTTAGATATTCCATTTGTTCCTACAGAAATATTAAAAAGAAACAAACAAACAATCAAGAACAATTTGATTGAAAGAAACGGTTTCTCAAAAAAAAGACTTGATACAGGGTGGCGGTTTGAGACTGACGCATTTAAGTGTCTGTAAAATTGCTAATGTTCAAGCTAGCATAAGCAAATAAATTTTAATGTTGAGAGTGGCAATGAAAATTTGTATTCGTAAGTTACGTATTTAAAATAGTTGCTTTAAGGTACCCCTAGCACATATTTTAGGAGTGGCGTTTTGAATTTTCGCATTGCTCGCTGCGGCACGTCAACTAGAATTGCAGAAATTTTATTTTTGACTGTTTTTCCAACCACTAAATGGTACGGAGCTTAAGTCTGTAATCCCATCTAAAATCATGATCATATACCGTGAGGTCTGGCATGTGCGGCGGCCAAGGGTCAACAGCATTGCACAAAATCACACGTTAAGGATAGAGGGCGCAGTGGCTTCATCTCAGAAATTCTTCATAGTGACATAACCCTGTGAATTTATAAGGCATCCATGCAGATCGTAAGCACACTGATTTCCTGTGAAATCGCGTAATGGTGATGACCTTTGACAACTTAGCTCGCGAGATACCACTGTGCCACTGTGTATTATTATTTTACTTTATACTTCATTTGAATGTGGATGAAATTTCCACACAAGGTTACTACGAGTACCATGTCAAGGACGAAAAAGCTTTGTAGTTTTTGAATATTGACCCAGTGGCGCCGGAGCTAAGAAGCAAAAACGCGAAAAAAATAAAAATTGATCAAATTCCGTTTTTTGACATTTTAGAGACTCCTGATCATTTTCAGAATATAACGCCGATTGTGACGTTGCAGGATGATCAGTACTGTTTCAATTTCTTTGTTGTGCATAATCGTAGCCAATGTTTTTCTAAGAGGGACTAACTTATGCCGCATAATTATAATATTTCATGAATTGATGACAGGGCTATGTAGGAAGTGCATGGTCAACATACCTGACGCCATTTCTTAAGAAGGGCTTACAGAGATAAGCATTCAGTGGTTGGAGACAACAATCAAGAATGATACTGCAATTCTATTTGACATGATGCAACGAGAAATACACAACTTATTTATAGAACCGACTCTGAGAATGCAACGCTGAACAAACGGGGTGTTAGAGATTCTAGTGTTTCCAACGTCTTTAGTCTCAGAGTACCTGCGAAGGGCGAGACTCCAAAGTCGCTACAAAAGCCATGCTTTTTATTTCTATTACATGGACATCTGGTTTAAGTTTGTTTTCCTTGGAATTTTACAAATGCACGTGTACGTCTTTGGGCTGAACCAAGTTTTAAGTAGTTTGCACCTATACATCAGCCCTACTGACACGAAATACTATACACAAAGACTTTAATTTATTTTTACATTATTGTTTACACCACTATTTTGTTGTGCTATTTTTCCTTATATATTAAATCCTCTAAAATTAACAACATCCTTGCTAACAGCGGGCATCTAAAAGTTGTTTTTCATACGCAACTTTTAAGTTTTTTAAAATAAACTCCCATTCCTACTCCCAACTATAAAATTGATTTGCCTCCCCTAGCTTGAATATTAGCAACTTTATAGCCAATTGAAATGTTTTTTTTTGTATAATTTCATAGAACAATTAGTCATTTCTTGGTCTTTTGATCTTGACAAACATCGATATCATCTATTTATTATGACGTTGCTACTGAAGTATTACACAATAGATAATAATGCAGTAAATTTTGAAAACATGATTACATTTTTCAATGAATGCTTTAAGATGAATGTCACACGAACAGTATTTACTGTGTTCTTATCATCAGTAGCTATTGATTATTCCGTCGATGTCTATAAGTATCCTTAAGGCCGTCTGTCACCATACGAAATTTTGTACTAAATTTAGCACCAAATGTTGTGAGGAAATTCGATACTGAATGTAGTTCCCAATTTGTCTGCAAATTAAAATCCTGTCTGACACGTAAAGACATTTTTGTACTAAATTTCATACGAAATCATGCGCAGTTGGTAGAAAAAAACTATAACTGTCCGCTTCTAACTGCCATTTATCACATTCTAACCTCACTTTCCTTTGCGGTTGCTACTTTATTCCTTTATTTTTAAACGAATAGAAAAAACTGTAGAAAATAGAATAATTTATTGCCGACAATGGATCAGGAAGAGGAACCAGGAGATGTGTGTGCTCCATATGCTGAATAAAGAACTTATAATCCTAATTGATTCTTAAATCATTCTGATTTTATCCAATGCAACTTATTTGGCTTTTCTGTTTTCAGAGGTCTTGCTTTTTATAGCATATTTCTCATACTCGTTTAGTAATATTCCCACTGGTCTTTTGATCAGGACATCTTTTAAGTTTTCAATCTATAAGTAGAACAGCATAAGCATGGGAGTTTCGCGAAACTGATGAACACAACTGGTAACATCAACTAATAAAAGTGTTTGAGGTTATACCAGCCATTGTACTGCTCTAAATGTGCAGCAGTCGTCTGAGCACTTTTAGTATGATATTGATTTAGAACAGTATCTACAAAATTTCTAAATTTGTTTATACAACATTATGTACTAAATGCTGTCTGACACTATCCTTAATTTTGTATGAAATTTAGGCCGAAATTTCGTACTGTGACAGACGGCCTTTACAGATTAATATGTCACATTCCATGACAAACACTGATGGATGACAATAAATACTGATCGTGTGAGATTTGCCTAATAATGTTGTTAATTGTGATATTTATGAAAATTACAAAATTGCAGATAAGAATCTGTCCTGTCCTCTTCAAGGCACTCAAAGTATATATTTAGCATATTCGATTTGGGAAGAATGCTATCTAATTTTTCAAATAAAAAAGTATTGTTGTTTTAAAATCAGCTTTTAGCGATACCACCAAAACTCATCTTATATGAAAAAACGAACATTCGACGGATACATCAACCTGATGAATCAGCAGATAATGGACCAATTTTTATCTTCAAAAAATGTTCAGTTGTAACGTACCCTACTTGTTGAAAAAAATAGTTTACTAACGTTCTGAACACCTTAATGTGCTTTGAATCAATTTCCTTCAATGTCTGCGGTTTTATATTGATGGAGGAATAATGCCTAACAATGATTGCTAGAAAGTTTATCAATGCCTTAAATTTCATGGGACAGCAGCTGCAACCTATACATGCGTCTCGTTATCGTCTTAGAGGTTCTGAAGTACTATCCAGTTTGGAGTCCCTATATTTTACCCACGTCCGATACAGTAACATAGTTATGCAGATACGTCGTTGGAGAGTTTGTCTTAGTGTGGGTATCTACACTTCATCCCCGTAGCCTCGAAAACATTTTCGCTGACACTGAAAATCTGCGCATTCACTGCATTGTTTAGCTTGATAAAAAAGCGAGACAGTGTTCGTTCACTGAAATACAATTTTTTTTTCTAAATTTTAAAATACATAATCGCGACTTGTAAATTTTATTTCCTAATGATTGTTACGATTGATTAAAATTTCAAGCTGATCGCATCTATGTTATTCTGGCACTTAGATATTTCCAAAATTCCCATTTTTTCTTTCATTTTGGTACTTGATTGTTTTATAAAGCACAAGGTTCGCAATTTTGGCATTCTTGTCCAGGTCTCTCATTTTAGAATTTATATTTACTTTTACATGCGCGCATGATCGCAACACTTTATACTTCAGAACTATAATAAAATACACGAAGATGCAACACATATGAAATTAAAAGTTTTGCTCCACTACGCTCACATTTAAAAGAAAATTTGATATTTTATTATAATTGTATAACTGTTTTTATTGTGAGAACAGTTGAGCAATACTTTTACTTTTCTATGTGTGTCTTATCAAATATTTAAAGTGTTGGAACCATGCGCTCATAAAATAAATTCCAAGTGAAATATCCAAAAAATGGGTGAATTTTGGACAAGAAATTACCAAAGTTGCAAACTTTGGACTTTTAAAGGAAATCAAGGACTGAAATGAAAGAAAGGAGCTGATAACAGTTTGAAATGCTCAAGTCCTAAAGTATTTAAATGCAAAAATTTCATAATACTTAATAACATTCATTCAAATTGATTTGTGGATATGAAACGTCAACAGGTAAAGGTCAGATAAACATAAGCAAAAGAAAAATATACATGACTAAATTATAATAAAATAGATGATAACGTGTTATAAAATAAGTAGCAAAAAAGTATGTTTGATTAGAAGTATAAATAGTTGAAAAGAAGAATAGAAAAGCTATGCAGCATGAATGTATAATTAGTAAAATAATCAATAAGATAGATAAATATGTAATTATTAAGAATTATACAACTCCTGCAGAGAGTAAAAACGCTTTGGGTACAAGTATGTTAAAAGTAGTTTTTTGAAGACTTTTAAGTCGTTGATGGCAAATTATTGAAAATAGATCCACATAAGTAGCCAGGGGTATTACGGTATTGCTAAGGCAATGTCACGTTGTTATTATTCCTTAGATTGTATCTCTGGGACTCTTTTGGGTAAGTGAATTTGGAAGGATATGATTTCACACGTTGATATTTTTGAGAATGATAATAAATGTCTATTCTTTTTTCAAGCATAAAGATTCGCTGGCTCTCAACAGATGAACCCCAATAAAGCACTAGATATTTGAGGGGAAATATACAACAGTAAACGTTTAATAAGCAAAATATGCTGGATTCATCTTTTTGGCTACATACTCTATGTGGTCTTTCTAGTTCAAACGTTCTCCACTATTAGACATAAAAAATTTATGTTTGGTACTCTTATTGTTCATTGTAACTGTGATATTGTTCTGCGGCCTTCGTTTGTGCTGCAAGGTGTATTTGGTTTTATCTGTATTAAATAATAACCTATTTAATACTACCCACTTTAGAAAACTTTTCATTATGATGTTTGCTTTACTTTAAAGATCCTCTAGCGTCTTTGGTGATACTGTTATAGTTGTGTCATCAGCAAATGTTACCAAGAGACAATTATTATCAATTATGTGTTCATCTAAATCGTTCACATATAAAAAACAAACAGAAATGGTCATAGCACTCCACCCTGAGGTACTCCAAAGTTTATGTCATGACATAAATGACAGAATCCATTGGTGAACGAGATTTATGATACCATCGCTTTTTTCATTTTCGAGGATAGAAGCTCGAACACAGCCGAATGCTTTCATATAATATTGTCATTGTGTAATAATGTTCATTAAGGCTTTTATAGATGAACGAAAGCAATGAGAATAGAATCTTTCAACCTGTAATTTGAGTTAATTTCAGGTCGGGAAACCCCACTTCATTCTCTAAGACATCGTGAAAATGATGAGTATTAGAGTGTTGATTCGGATGGCGATTACTTAAAACTAGCCATTCAAAGATATATGTCAACACATATATACTCAACCGACCATTTTTTCAATAATCATTTGAGCACCAATCAATCGGTTTAGAAATGAGGCGGTAGTATCTACTTCCCGTTGTCTGGATTTGGCTAGTAGATGTCACAGTATGGTAGAAAACAGTGACTTCGGTTTTCGGCTAACAAAAAGCATAAACAATGCCCCACTTTTTTCATCATATGTATCAGGGTCTACACTGGGTGTTAGGGAAATAATACTTGTAGCTTTAAGAGGTGATTTCTTGCATTACTCTAAGCAAAAGTTCATTATAACTGTCCGAAAATCAATCGTTTTCGAGGAAAGCGAGTCGTAAATAATTAAATTTTCTCAAACATTTGGCAACACTGCAACACAACCGCGATACGAGCGTACGACGTCCGCAATTGATTTATCGCAGTTTTTAAGTTTGTATGATATTTTTGTTGAAAATATGCTTTGAACTATTGAATACTTCTACGCAGTACTTTGTGGCTAATATTTTTTATTTAATAACGCTTTGAGTACAGTACATTTACTTAAAAAAATGACAGAACTTACCGGTACGTGGCGATACACATCACCAGTTCCCTCGATTATCAGTCACTTATTTGAAGCGATGCGATGCACGAAAAAAGAAAAAAACAACATCCGTAAATCACATAAAGTTACAGTAAAATGTATTAGTAATCACTACACCCGATGATACCTGCAGTGCAGGCGAAGTACGACGTTGCCAGTTGTGTGAGGGATATGGTTTGTCTGTTTTTCTTCGGAAAATTATAATTGTTTAATAAGCAAGAAAATTGTTATGTTAGAAACAGTTAATAAACATATGTATTGATACATTTTACGCTATTAAGCATATGAATTTAAATGATTAAGGTGCGAAATTAATTTTATTTCATGACTAAAAAGAAATAAGTTCAGCATTTTTTTGCTTCGAAAGGGTTAATTTTCGGACATAGGTTATAATGAACTTTTTTGCTTAGAAGAATGCAAGGAATCACCTCTTGAAGTTACGAATATTATTTCCCTAACAGCCCGTTTATTTGGTTTGTTTCATGACAACCATATCCTTTCATGAAAGATTGACCATAATTTCGAACCAATGGTTACTGTGAAGAAGATTCTCAGAATGTTTACTGACTAAATTAAAATATCTAGCAATATCGTGTATACCTAGATACGTGAAGTTAATTGAAAAGGCCCGCGAGACTGATAAACACTGTCAGCATATACAAACACGCAAGTATGGGTCGTATTTTACAACTCCAAAGGACCATGCGTTATGTATATAATGCAAAACGATTATATTAACTACAATTAGATGCACATTAGAAGGAGAAGTCATGACCAGGTAGTTTTTAGTGCGCTCGATTATTACAAAAACATTTCAAAAACTATAGGCAGTAATACGTTTCTTATGAAATATGAGATCCTTTATAGACACACCGTGTATAGAATGGAGTTATCGTCTATCGACCACCCACTATAAGTCAAAAAATCCCTCTGCATATACGACGTAGATAGCAACAAAACTGAAAGTATCGATTCCTGAGCTGCCGTTTTTCTGCAATTACGCGAAGGAAACTTATTTAATGCAACCTCATTAAGGTTAAACACAATATAGGAATTATGTACCAGCTGTATTCCTAAGGCTAAAATTTCATTGGAAATAATACGGAAAGGTTGTATAAACATAGATTTTCATTTTATCATTGCCAAATTAAAAAGTGGCCAGTTCGACTGCTGACAGGTAATAGAACTATTTTCGCGAGAAAATTGGAACTGCCTGCTTGCAACAGGGTAAAATACATTTACTGTTAGAGCTTTTTTCATACACTGCGAAGTACACGGAATTTATGACGTAAACAAAAGCAAAAATATCGCATTCTGCATAATGCCACTTTTTCTACGAATCGAGTTTTCTAGTTCCCTATTTGAGTTTAAGCCGGTGAAATGTTCGCAGTTTTCGCAAATGCGCTGCTGTGTACCTTGTGATAAAATTTTGAAATGGTATTAATTCTTTAGACAATACGCTTTTAAGGCTTTTCGCTGTCATGTTGCATTGTACTTTAGAAATATTGTCATTAGTTTTTGAATCGCCTTCCCCACACTTCACATCTATACATAGTCAGATTCAATTACGTTTTCGAGCGTCGTTGTAAATGTTTACGAGAGAAAGAGAGAGAAGAGTGCATCACACGTGTTAAAAAGAGTGCGTCCTATAAGCATGCGACAGTGGGAAGGACGAGGAGTCGGCTGTAATTTGCAGCGATGCCAATCGTTGAATTATGATGCATAATAATAATAATAATAATAATATTTATTCACTCAATGTACAAAGATAACAAACAATATGAGTAAATAAATATAAAATCAAAACAGGCCCAATAGAAGGCATCGCCTGTACATGGACCAATAATTTAAGTTGAAACTGTAGAATGCAAATCACAAAAAAGGACAAAAATTAGCTACAGTAGATTATGTATTTAGTTGATGTTCGTATTTATGAGTTTATGAATTTCAGTCCTAGATATAGAATGTAGCCACTTTTTTAAATTTCTTTTGAAACAATTTGCGGAACGTAAATCTTTTAAGTCTTTAGGTATAATTTCATAAAATTTAGGCGCTAAATAGAGATATGATCGCTGCATTATAGATTTATGCGGTTGAGGAACTACTGTGCCACGAATTGTGTACCTGGTATAATGATTATGTTTAATTTTTTGGTCGGTGTTTACAAATTTATGGTAGTGAGTGATACTGTGTAAGAAATAAAGCTGTCTTATATCATACATTCGAACATCTGCAATTTTTCAGTGGGATAAAGTTTCGGTTTTTAAATATCATTTTTAGAATACTTTTTTGAAAAACATCTAAATTATAGATATGTGAGGAACATGCAGCTCCCCATGCCTAATATACCATATGTGAGATGAGGCTCAATCAGTGCATGGTATAATGTTCGAAGATATTTTTCTGTCAATATATTCTCAAGGTATTTAATTTTGTAGGATACAAATCTAACTTTCTTTAAAATATAATTGACATGGATGTCCCATCGTAAGTGAGGATCCAAGACCACTCCAAGGTATTTTATGTTGGGCACTCTATTAATTTGCGTTTTTTGATCATTAATATTGAAGGAGAAATTTGTGTAATTTGGCAGATGTCTAGCATAAGATCCAAATGGTAAAAAATGTGTTTTAGACTAGTTAATGCTTAATTTTCTACTGTTAAACCACTGAATAATTTTGATAAAATCATTTTCAATTACATTTTTCAGATCAGACCAGTTAGTGCCTTCATATAATATTGCAGTATCATCTGCAAAACTAGTTATTTTGCCAACACAACTAATTTGGAAAATATCATTTAAATATATACTGAATAACAGCGGACCTAAGACAGTTCCTTGTGGGACACCACACTTAATATACATTTCTTTACTAAATGATCCTGATATCTGCACAGATTGTGGGCGATTTGACAAATAACTTTCGATCAGAGAGTACGCGTTTCCTCTGAAACCAATTTTCTCCAATGCTTCTAATAATAATAATTTGTGATTAACTGTGTCGAAAGCTTTCTTTAAATCAACAAAAATGCAGATTGAAGGGATTCTGTTATCAATATTTTGATGTATTTGATTTACAATTTTAGTTATTGCGTCCGATGTAGCCTTCCTTCTGTAAATCCATTTTGATTTTCACTTAAAATTTTGAATTTTGTGAGGTATCGAATCATTCTAGTAGATAAAACTTTTTCAAAAACCTTTGCTACACTGGATATTATTGATATTGGTCTATAGTTGTTAACATCTGTTTTTGTTCCTGATTTATGTATCGGTATTATATTACCTTTTTTAAAATTGAGGGATATATGCCAGATTCAAAGCATTTGTTGATTAGGTAAGTGAGTGGTTCTGTTATGTCCTCGGCTATAATTTTCAAATGCTCGCTTTTAATACCATCGAACCCAGGACTTTTCCGATTTTTTAAGGACATAACAGTGGTGTATACTTCACATTGCTCGACATTATCCAAAATAAATGAGTTCAAAGTTCTTTTTGGAGGCTGAGTATTTTGTACATTTGCTTGTATATTACTTGCTAAATTTTCGCCTATGTCAGTAAAGAATTGTACAAATTCATCGCATATCTGTTGAGTATTTTTTAATACTGTTCCCGATGTTGAATTTAACTATGAAAATAACCGCTAGTATGTTTTCTATGCCCAAATGATGGTTTTGTTTTGAGTGAACACATTTTAGAATCCAGAATTGTGTCGGATCAGCGCAGAATCGATTTGGGATCAGTCTTAACGGTTCTCCGGTTTTAGGTGGAGCTGAAATTTCAGGATCTCCAGAACGTCTGCAACACTGCTTCATTGATTTGACAACGCCTCATCTCAGTACACTCCAACGCAAGGTTTCCATCTCCATAGATTCATGATAGTCCAGTGCTATAAGCGTTTTTTCCAACATGCATTACGTAACATAAACAGTGACATTATATCCACTTTTTATGACATCATGTAGGTTTTTCACATTATGTAGGAGTTTCGAAAAAATTTCAACTTGGAACTAGCTGTCATTCATGTTCATTTGTAGTAGCTATTCGTGTTACTAAAGTTTGAACTCCTTGAATCCATGTCAGTGTGTGAACTCACTGTATACACACGACTTATGACATACTCGATACAAGTTCTTATATAGCAGCATTTCAAATAAAAAGGAATTTCGTTAATATATCACACACAACATTACCGTGGCCTTACTGGAAAACCCTATACTTAGGTAGGCATCAATGCAAATATTTAATACAGTGATTGTTGTGAAGTAGTTAACGAGAGTGGTTGGCATACCGGTGTTCAAATGATTTCTAGTTGAAAAAAAATGCTAATAGCACTGGACTATCATGAATCTACGGATGTGGAGACCTTACGTCAGAGTGCGCCTACATACGTTGTTGTCAAACCAATGACGTAATGTTGCAGAGTTTGTGGCGATCCTGAAGTTTTAGTCTCACCTAAAATCGGAGAACCATTGAGACTGATCAGCAATCGATTCTAAGCCGATTCGACACAGTTCGCGATTCAGAAATATGTACCGTTCAAAATAAAAATCATTTTGTGAATGTAGAGATACTTCAGTCCAAAATATGTGAATTGACCTAACATACCTCAGTCCAAAAGTTGATAATTTGTGAGATTCAGGGTGTCAAAGTTAGAATTATTTTCTACTTTTCCTTATTGCTTGCGCAGTAGTTCAGATTTTGGCATAAAACTCGGTATAGGTAGGTTTTCTAGTACGAGAAACAGGTAGGGTTTTTATTATTGCATGAGGATTTTCATCTTTCAAATAATATTAACGAAGTAAAACCATTGTCGTGGTTAAACTTCCTTAAGAGCCATGTACAAAATTCTACCCTTGCGGGTTCATCATCCATGCTTGAACCACGCACTTTTTGCAGGTGGTATGGATGGAGCAGTTGCTCTTGAAAAATGGCATTTACCGTACATTTGGAAACTTGAAATTCTCGAGCTACATTGCTAACCTCAATTGTAGGATTTTCAAAGACAGCATCTAAAACATTTTCTGGGAGCTCCACTATGTCGGCACATATTTTGAGCAAAACTACCTAAAATCCAAATTGTTTTTACTGCTCAAAATACGGCTATAATAATTTCTTACCAGTTTCTCGTAACCGCTGATCGATTCGTTGGAAAGTCTTTGAATTAGGCAGGCGTCTATTAGAGAATCTGTCAGCGTACAATCTTCGTGCTTTTAGAACATTACATCTTGCCAATCCGTACATTAAATGCATGTCAGACTATAACTTATTGTCAACTCAAAATTATTCATGAAGTTTAAAGCAATATTATGACAAACATTAGAAACCATAGCAATGCTACTCAGATATTATCCAAAGCAACTTGATTATTATGTTACAAAAATGTTTTATCAGCATACAAACAAATATCTCGAAAACTATTAGCTTTAGACACTTCTCACAAGTAAACCTTTTTTGTTGTGGAAATTCGAGAAAATAAGATTTTTCGGTCAGTTGTTGTATACAGGGTAGCACAAAAAAGTTATGATAAGCTATTTACCGAAATAGTGTTGTAAGTGGCGCCCTCTAGAAGTTTGGCCATAAAAAATAACGGATTCTTGTTTCTCATACTACAAAACCTCCCTACACCGAGTTTTATGCCAAAATCTGAAAAAAAAACTCTCAAGCGATCAGGAAAAATAGAAAATAACATTGTTACTTTGACACCCTGTACCTCGCAAACTAGCAACTTTTGGACTGAGGTATGTTTAGGTCAATTCTCATATATTGGTCTGTAGTATCCCCGGTTTCGAGATTTCCCAACCTTTCGCACACACCCTGAAGTACAGTGCTTAATTATGCAGGACTATATTACTTGAGGTATCTACTGATTTGATTTGTTCGAGGTCTTTTCTTTTGTTACAGGGGAGGTCCGCTCGCGTAACACGTGTGATGAACTGAGACATCTGAGGTTCTCTAGCATCAACGTGGTCAAATTGAGGATCGTTGACGAGAACGTTCCAAACAACTGTTACACCTGGATAGAATACGGAGAAAATCACGGGCTATTGCCGCAAAGCGCGGCAAAAAAGTCAAGGTGAGTTTAATGTTCCGATAGATTAATGTACAGATTCTTGGATATAGTAGAAACTTCCCGAAAACCATGATAGAAAAACGAAAATCAAGAGATGCATCGAGTACTACTTCTTTAAGGCCCGTATCGTCAGTCGTCCCTACAATTGTAGGGCGCCTTTATGGCCTCCTTGATTGTCATAGTTTTCTACTTCTCCGTGTCAGAACTCTATTTTGAGGTTATGTCACAAACATCTATTTGCATCAAATTGTGCTTGCTTTTGAGTTATATCATATTTTATCAGCCTGAAATTTCCTACAATTTAAAAAGAAAACATATATTCACAATAGGAGAGCGCTGACGATGACACGGGACAAGTGTAATCTAGAAATTTTTGAAGGAGAGAAAGGAGTATGACAATCAAGGAGGCCATAAACGCGCCCTACAATTGTAGGGACGACTGACGATACGGGCCTAAAACGGCCGAGTACCGATACCCGGCCAGATTCGACTATCGAATAGTGTACTCGGCCGAGTACTCGATCGGGTACTGGGTGCAGTGATATGCGCTGGTTTACTTCAATTACTATCAGTCATATTAAGATTGTATTTGAGTCTTGAAAGGTCTCCTTATACTCAAGATTGACTTATTTTTTCAAGAAATCAGCGCACCACAAAAGGAACACTTATGCGACTTAGATCTCTTATGAATGGAATGTTATACATAAGTTACCGTGTTTACGGTAATCTTGTGCCTTATCAAGCTAAAGTCATCGTGGAACTCAGCAGCTGCAATATTGAATTAAAATTGTGAACATAATTTTATTTTCTTCCAACGTTCCTTTGAGATACTCTTCAGTATTTCCTATTCCAAAAGAAGCACATTTTTAAGACAATATTAAAATGAATAGAACGTAATTTTCGGGGTAATTATAGATTTGTGGAGCAGAATTCTTAACTTAAATGGAAACCTTGCATTCGAAGAGTATATGCTCGATATTTTAAACATACATTCCAGTTGAAGGTAAGTAATGTCAGGCTCTATGTTGGCAAAATTTTGAAAAAACACCTATTAGATCCGCTGGCATATCAGGATCATTAGGAAGAACCCCAAATTAAAACTGCTTGTTGTCATAACGTGAAAAAATTAAGATTTGAGAAGAACTAACCCTAAATCATGGTAGAAGGAGGGTTTTTTTCAGTAACGAGAAAAACTCTTAATTCACTTCACTTACTCGCCTAATTTTGCTGCCCTTTGTCGTGGTGGGGGTTTTACTATTTTTGAGTGTTCACAAGGAAGATATTGGGCCTAGGCCAGGCTACAATGTGGTCTCAGTTCAAATAGCTATAGTAGCTGCTCTATGGGCTTAAGAAAAAAAAATAAAGTGTAAGTTATACATAAAAAATAAGCTACACAAATATCATAGATACACCAGTTTAATTGAGTAGATAGAAAGGGTATCATTTACTTAAAATCGACCAAATCAGGCAACAGATTCTGATAGGATATAGAAGACATGTCAGGAAGGTGTGGGAAAAGGCACATGTGCTGAGATTAAATTATTAAATTTAAATATTGCAACAAAAAAACAGGTTGTATTCCCGATCAGCTGAATAATCCGGATGACATAAATAACCATTTTCTTGAGAACTCTCGAGCAAGCTCATCAATAGACTATGACAGTTTGGATTACTATTATAGCAATAGGAGTATTAACGTCAACACTCTTTTTGTATTTCACTGTTTCTCAGGATGTCGTTAAAAATGCACTTTTCAGAATTAAATCGCTTGCCATGGGTGCTGAAGGTTTAAATCTTGAAATGACCTTATAGTATTCCCATAAAATCATCCCTTACATTACAAATATAATAAACTCCTGTATGTTAGATAGAGAATTTCCAGACCCATGGAAAATTGCCAAAATTATACCAGTGCTATCAAAACTAATCAAGATTATATTGGACCAACAAATAAGGATTATTAAACTGAGAACAATTTGTTACCAGACTATCAGTCAGGATTTAGGAAAGGATTCAGCTGCGAAACTGCACTGTTAAATATAACTGACGACATCTTCAAAGCAACAGACTCTAGAAAAACCACCGCTCTCGTGCTCTTGGACTACTCCAAGGCATTTGATAAACTAAATCATAAAATGCTGATTGGTATTTTAGACTATATAGGGTTTTCCTAATCTGCTATTACACTTATGTGCCACTATTTAACTAACAGAACACAATACGTAGAGACAGATAAAGGTAAGTCGTCCAAAGATGTCATCACATCGGGTATTCCACAAGGCTCCATTTTAGGACCTCTGATTTTTAGTATTTATACCTCAAACCTTTCCCAATGTCTCCGAAGTTGTCAGGTACATTTGTTTGCTGACGATACTCAGCTTTATTTTTCTTTCAATCCTAACGCGATATTGAAAGATTAGTTGTATTTTCAGAAAATCATTAATGCAAGCAAATTTTCAACTCAAGATATTTGGCAGATTGAAAGACAGTATTAGCCCACCTTTCATGTCAAAATAAAAAGTGAAACTATACCTTGTTCTGCCACTGTGAGAAATTTGGGAGTAGAATTTGACTCAAATCTAAGATTTAGGTCTCATATTAATAAACGTAACTAAAAGTTCTATATGCTCATCGATATGTCCTCCCTGTGAAACTTAAAATATTGGTTTGTGCAGTACTAGTCCTAAGCCATTTTAACTTTTGTAACAGCGTTTATGGGTTTTGTTCAGACAAGATTCACATGGATAGAATTGAGCGTGTACAGAAGTCCTGCCTACGATTTATTTATGGTCTACGTAAGTGTGAAAGAGTTTCACATAAGTTGCTTGATGCAAACTGGTTGAATATGCAATGTCTATGTAAGTTACATGCATGTAATTTTTTTCACAAAATTATGTTAGTTAAGCAACCACCATATTTATTCAATAGAATAACTTTGCGCACCGATGTTCATAACTTAAATTTGCGGTTTCGGGGCTATATATCCCCTCCTCCTCATCAAACCTGTCATTTTTGTAGATATTTTTCATACAACATTTACCGGCTTTACAATCATATTCCTAATGACTTGAAAATTCTGCATCCAAACCCGTTTAAAATCAAATATAAAAAAATATTTTTGAAAAACACTTCAGTTCACATTAATGTAAATGAGGCACAAGCGACCAAACTAATGGATTTTTTTTTGTATTATAGCTCATATCTATTTTTCGAAACTTTCTAGATCTTTCTTATTTATACAGGATGGCCCATCCATGTGTGGACGGCAAATTACTCATAAACAAATACATTTTGGAAAAAACTATTTATGGCATGTTATACATGACATTCGAGGGCACATATCTGAAATATTGGCAATTATTCAGGGTGTCCCAATTTTGACCTACATATCAAAGTTGTGATTTTTTAAATAGAATGCCTCAAATTTTATTGCATATTTGGATAAACCAATTCAGAAGAAGAAGAAGATTGATATAACGTACTATGGGGTTTTGGTAATTAGCTACTGAGATGTAAGGTGTTTTGTCCAGAAAAACCGTCCACTTCGGCAACCCCTCAATCCGCCACTTTGAAATTTAGTGTGCTGAATTTTGTATCAAAAGAAACTTACACACCTCAGCTTTTATCTTATTTGTTACTTTTTCGAATTCTAATTTTTGCTCATACAGGGTGGTCAAAAACGCAAATTGTACTTTTTCTCAAAAATTTCAAATGCATCACCCTGCATATTTGTGCAATTTTGGATTCAATTTTTATAAGCTTTTATAAGCTATAAGGTCTGATTCAGATAAAATCACTAGATTTTGAGTTATTAAGCTTTTAATTGAACAACACACCAAAATTAAGGAAAAAAATCACATCATCCATGGAAACAAAAGACAAACAGTGGGCTAGTTCCATATTGCCACTAGGAGTACAGATTTGACTTAAAAACTGATAACAATCAGAACAGTATAAATCAGCTTCAAGCGTAATAGAGAAAAACAACTATAAGAACAGCATAAACAAACAACTATCAGTGCTCAAGACCTAATCTACAAAAACTGCTCGAAAATATCTCCACCATGTTTTAATACACAGCAGTAGTCTTTGGATAAATGACCGTTGCACATCCCTCAGCATGTGTTCCCTTATGTTCCGAGAAGCAGCCTTAATCCTTCCCTTCATATTTTCCGGGGTAGATGGTGGATATCTATAAACCTCTTGCTTAACGTAGCCCCATAGAAAGAAGTCTATCGGTGTCATATCTGGTAATCTAGGAGGCCAAGATATAGGCAAAGATATAATGCGAGATGCTAGGAAACTATTTCACTGGGCTTCGCCCAAAACGAACACCATGTTCACCATTTCTTCTTTAGAAAAATTCATTTTCAAACACGTTTTTGATAATAAAAAGCTTATTTTGACAGTTGGTAACTAATCAACAATTGATTTGTTTCCAAGGATGATGCGATATTTTAGGGTATTAAGCCGTTCCATAAAAGACGTGCTAATAACCGAAAAAAATAACCGCAAAAACCCTTATGTGTCTGGTATCAAAAAAAAGCTTATAAAAAATTGAATCCAAACATGCACAAATATACAGGGTGATGCATTTGAATTTTTGAGAAAAACTACAATTTGCGTTTTTGACCACCCTGTATGAGCTAAAAATCAAAATTAAAAAAAGTAACAAATAAGATAAAAGCCGAGGTGTATAACTTTGTCTTGATATAAAATTCAGCACTCCAAATTTCAAAATAGCGGACTGAGGGGTTGCCGAAGTGTGGAGTTTTTCTAGACAAAACAAATTATATCTTAGTAGCTAATTACCAAAATCCCATAGTATGTTATATTAATTTCCTTATTTTGAATTGGTTTATACAAATATGTAATAAAATTTGAGGCATTCTATTTGAAAAATCACAACTTTGATATGTAGGTCATTTCTAACCTCCTTGGTATCCGTCGTTATCAGTAAGTCCAATGTGTCCGTCCGGTTGGTTTTGTATTTGTGACAAGTGCTCTCATCCCCGCGTTCGTTTTGAAACACCATTTGGCTGCAACTTTAACGACGACTCCTGATGAAGGCTCCATAGAGAATTGCCGAAAGCTAGAGATTACCGTCAAAAGAGTTAACTAAAGTCTTAAAAGTTTGCCAATTTCCCAATTAATAATTAATTGTATTTTTGCCCAACTGGTCGTGGGCAATGGCAATGACTACTGCTCATATAAAAATGGGTAATAGCTACCGGGCTGAACTTGTATCATTTTTAAATTCCTTCAGCCCTTTTTTGTAAAATATCTCATTAAAATGTATTTTGCTATTATTTTTACCTAACTGTGTGTTGCAAATAAACATTATTATTATTATTATTATTATTATTATTATTATTATTATTATTATTATTATTATTATTATTCTGTATTTCACTCCTAGAGGAAGGGATGAGCTTGACCGGAACTCTGCCTGAGTTCTAAGGTCTTTAGTCGGAAAGGGTTTTCCGCAAAATGTGGGCTGTTCCTAGCAGTGCTATCTTTTGAACTTGTGTTGCAAAGACATCTCCGGGGAGTTCTTTTATGTTGTTCTTGAATGACATAGTGGCAGTCCCCAAAGCTCCGATGATCACGGGTACCGTTCTTGTCTTTGTCTTCCACATGCGCGATATTTCGATTTCGAGGTCTTTGTATTTTCTGGCCTTTTCCGCTTCTTTGGTGTTGACGTTGTTGTCGTCTGGTACAGATACCTCAATTAGCAGACATGTGTTCTGTGTTTTATTATGGTAAATAATATCAGGTCGGTTGGCGGAAATCGTACGGTCGGTAATGACTCCTTTGTCGTACATAATTAATGCTTCGTCTGTCTCTACTGCTGCTTCAGGAGAATGATCATACCAGTTGTTGCTAACTGGTACTTGGTGCTGCTTGAGGATAGCCCAGTGTATGTATTTAGCGACGTTGTTGTGCCTTTCGGTGTATTCTGTTGGTGCCAGTGTTGAGCAGCCTGAAATAATGTGGCTTATATGTTCCTCACATTATTATTATTATTATTATTATTATTATTATTATTATTATTATTATTATTATTATTATTATTATTATTATTATTATTATTATTATTATTATTATTATTATTATTATTATTATTAATGTAATGCAATATTTTGCTGTCTCGCCACTGTACTCGTTAATCTTGACCAATAATTTAAGTTGAAACTGTAGAATGCAAATGACAAAAAAGGACAAAAATTAGCTACAGTAGATTATGTATTTAGTTGATGTTCGTATTTATGAGTTTATGAATTTCAGTCCTAGATATAGAATGTAGCCACTTTTTTAAATTTCTTTTGAAACAATTTCCGAAACGTAAATCTTTTAAGTCTTTAGGTATAATTTCATAAAATGTAGGCGCTAAATAGAGATATGATCGCTGCATTATAGATTTATGCGGTTGAGGAACTACTGTGCCACGAATTTTGTACCTGGTATAATGATTATGTTTAATTTTTTGGTCGGTGTTTACAAATTTATGGTAGTGAGTGATACTGTGTAAGAAATAAAACTGTCTTATATCATACATTCGAACATCTGCGTATAATTTTTCAGTGGGATAAAGTTTCGGTTTTTTAAATATCATTTTTAGAATACTTTTTTGAAAAACATCTAAATTATAGATATGTGAGGAACATATAGCTCCCCATGCTAATATACCATATGTAAGATAAGGCTCAATCAGTGCATGGTATAATGTTCGAAGATATTTTTCTGTCAATATATTCCCAAGGTATTTAATTTTGTAGGATACAAATCTAACTTTCTTTAAAATATAATTGACATGGATGTCCCATCGTAAGTGAGGATCCAAGACCACTCCAAGGTATTTTATGCTGGGCATTCTATTAATTTGCATTTTTTGATCATTAATATTGAAGGAGAAATTTGTGTAATTTGGCAGATGTCTAGCATAAGATCCAAATGGTAAAAAATGTGTTTTAGAGTGGTTAATGCTTAATTTTCTACTGTTAAACCACTGAATAATTTTGATAAAATCATTTTCAATTACATTTTTCAGATCAGACCAGTCAGTGCCTTCATATAATATTGCAGTATCATCTGCAAAACTAGTTATTTTGCCAACACAATTAATTTGGAAAATATCATTTAAATATATATTGAATAACAGCGGACCTAAGAGAGTTCCTTGTGGAACACCACACTTAATATACATTTCTTTACTAAATGATCCTGATATCTGCACAGATTGTGGGCGATTTGACAAATAGCTTTCGATCAGTGAGTACGCGTTTCCTCTGAAACCAATTCTCTCCAATGCTTCTAATAATAATTTGTGATTAACTGTGTCGAAAGCTTTCTTTAAATCAACAAAAATGCAGATTGAAGGAATTCTGTTATCAATATTTTGATGTATTTGATTTACAATTTTAGTTATTGCGTCCGATGTAGCCCTCCCTTCTGTAAATCCATATTGATTTTCACTTAAAATTTTGAATTTTGTGAGGTATCGAATCATTCTAGTAGATAAAACTTTTTCAAAAACCTTTGCTACACTGGATATTATTGATATTGGTCTATAGTTGTTAACATCTGTTTTTGTTCCTGATTTATGTATCGGTATTATATTACCTTTTTTTAAAATTGAGGGATATATGCCAGATTCTAAGCATTTGTTGATTAGGTAAGTGAGTGGTTCTGTTATGTCCTCGGCTATAATTTTCAAATGCTTGCTTTTAATACCATCGAACCCAGGACTTTTCCGATTTTTTAAGGACATAACAGTGGTGTATACTTCACATTGCTCGACATTATCCAAAATAAATGAGTTGAAAGTTCTTTTTGGAGGCTGAGTATTTTGTACATTTGCTTGTATATTACTTGCTAAATTTTCGCCTATGTCAGTAAAGAATTGTACAAATTCATCGCATATCTGTTGAGTATTTTTTAATACTGTTCCCGATGTTGAATTTAACTCAGTGACTCACTCTTTAACTTTTGTTTTCCCAGTAATCTCATCAATAGTTGTCCAAAGCCGCTTAGGATCATTTAAGTTATTATTCAATTTATTTAGGTAATGTTTTCGTTTGGTTTGCCTTACAAGCTCTATAAATTTATTTTTATATTAGTTGTAGCAGTCGGTATTCTCTGTAGTTGGCGTTAGTTTCATTACATTATATAGTCTTTCTTTTTCTATTGCCGATGTTATTAATCCTTTGGTAATCCAGGCATTTCTGCTTTTCTCTTTGTGACTAATTATTACTTTATTGGTACTAATATCTATTAGTTTTTTATTTTCTCTATGAACAGTCCCATTGCTTTGTCTATATTATTTATAGAGTATAATAGTTCCCAGGATTCTTGTTTGACATTTGATATTAGTTTTGAATTGTCGACAAAAAATTTGTAATTTTTCTGGTTGTTATTAACGGTAGGGATGTTAGAATGTTTTTCATTTGAAGATATCAGTAAAATAGTGGAGAAGTGGTCAGTAATATCGCTTTCTAGGATTATTGGTATACAAGTAATTTTGTTGGATAGGTCTGATGGACCTTGTAGGTAGGTTTATATAGGACAGAAATCCGTTATTTGATAGGATATTCAAGTATTCATTTGTGATGGGATCATCGTCCAAAATATTTATATTGACATCTCCCAAGAAAATATGTTGCTTTAAATGAACTTTATTTTGATTTTGAAAAAAAAATTCGATATTCTTTAAAAACTCGTGGGGTTTTGAACATGGCGGACGATAAATTGCAGATACCTCAATTTTCTTATGGTTAATTCGGATCATTATGTTTAAAATTTTGATTCCGTCGCTGAAAGTGAATGTATCATGATTATATTGCAGTTTATTTCTTACAAAAACTATCACCCCATCGTTTTGGTTATAAGTGCCAAAGTTATACAGCGTGTCATATCCCTGCTGGTTGAAGCAAGAAATATCAACCACTTGCCACGTTTCAGTTAAAACTATTAGATCAAAATTGTACCATATTTGGTCGAGTAGTATTTTTAAGTAATCAATGTTGTGTTTTATACTCCTTATGTTCATATTAAAAATTCGAAATTTTGCATCAGAATTTTGTGTACATAAGTTAAGTTCATCGACGTTTTGTGCTATATTTGTTGCAATACTTGGAATTTGGAAATCATTAATGTATTTATTTACTGACATGTTTAGGTCCTCTTTAGAGATAGGAGTAGTAAAGATGAACTTGAATTTTAAAAAAGTATCCTTAAGTTTTGTTGTTCCTGATAATATTTGTACGATGGACAGTTTTTGTCGGTAGGTGAGTGGTTAATATTATAATTTTTTTATATCTTTCATTTCCATATCTACAGTTGCAGCATTCTATTGATACATGCTTACAATTTTCTCCTTCGTGACCGTTGCCACAGTTGGCACATATCTTCTCATTCCTGCAATTCTTTTCTGTATGATTAAAACGGTAGCATTTTCTACACTGAGAAATGTCGTTATTTTGATATACTGTCAAACATTGCCATCCCAGAAGTATTCTTCTATTATTGTCTTCGAAGATTTTTTGAATAGCTTTCCAGAAGTTTCCGCGTAGATAGTGTAATTGTTTCTTGATGGAAAATATTTGATAAACTTTACTTGTATGTCTCCACTCTGAATCATATAATTCTGATGTATAAGATCTTCTTCAATTTGCTTTTCATTCGGTTTCTCACTACTTTTATAATTTATTATTTTAATTTTTGGATTTAACATTATGTTAGATGTAATCAAGGCATTGGTACATCCCATTTGCAATTCTTTGACCTACACATTTGTATGTGCATTCAGACCGAGTAATTACCCGGCCGAGTAATTTAATACTCAGCGAAACCGGGTACTCAGTAAAATGCGCCGAGTATGCCGAGTACCGGCTACAAACCGAGTCCTCGGTGCATCCCTAGGAAATACTACCATATTCATGAGCTACCTTATTAGTTAACTATTCGAATCATATCAACAAGGTGACAGAACCCATATAATGTCAAGATACCGGTAGCTACAAGGTCAGTTCTTGCACAAATATTTTTATAGGAAGCAGTAATTAAACACTTTCCTATACAACAATGTATTCTAGTTTTTGGTTGAATTTAACTCCAACCGAATAATAATTATAATCATAGTCATAATAATAAAAATAGTAATAATAATGATGATAATAAGAGCCACATAAAAACTGTTGAAACAAATTACCTATCAAGGCTTCATAGAGACAAGCCTATGCATGGAATCTTCTACAAATATAAGGTATGGCTTGTCTAAGCAGTTGACTTTCTCATTTCCAAGGTCTAGTGGCTTAAAGTCTGAGGGATTTAATACCCGATGTCAACGTTAGATCAGGTCGACAGGCGCCAGAGAGCTTATACTTCTCTTGTGCGAGTTTAAAGTATACGATGGCAACACTTACGTCTACCGGCACAACGCAGCGAATGCTATACTACCGTTTGTCATTGTCATTGTGTCCGTTGTGGAGAGCAACAAATTCCAGATTTACTGGATTTACTCGTTCTCCACGGTCAAGTTGGTATAGGCGAATTAGCCCGACATGGACCTCATCGACCACGAAGAGAAGGGTGTGTTCGCTATTGAATTTTCAGCTCCGGCCGAAGTGAACAACGTCACGAAGGAGAAAGGAAAACGGACCAAATATCAGGAGTTTCTCATTTAGATTCACAGGCTTTGGTCAGACCATAATGTTAGTCTGCTTGTTATGGTCATTGGATCCTTGGGTGGGATGAGAGATACGCTGCTCTCTGCAATTAAATCCATACCAGTATGTCGAGCATCGGTTCCTTCCGTCTACACGATTTGCGGACACGGTGTGAAGAGTGGCTAGTTGGTAATGGAACAGCAGCTTGGGGTGTTGGAGCCAGGTTGCCTATTTTAATTTTCTTTTTCTTTCTATAACAATATTAATAATAGCAATACCTACCCAAACTACAAAAAATAAAACAATGGGTATGAAGAAGGCGTTCCCTGTATAATAGACCATTTTATGTTGCAGCTGTATAATAGAAATCATAAATAAAGATTCAAGCTTTAAATTTAATTTCAAATGTATCGATATCTTCAAATTTTTCTTGAAATAATTTCCAAATCATAAATCTTTTACATCCTTTGGTAAAATTTCACAAAATGTTGGTGCTAAATAGAGATACGACCGGTGTATCACAGATTAATATGGTTTTGGAACTACGCTTCCATGCCCTTTGTATCATGTAAACTGATTAGGACTAATTTATTTATTGATATTAATAAATTTATGATACTGGGTGACTGTGTGTAAAAAATAGTTGCCCGATGTATATCTACACGTCTGAATACTCTTCATTAGGAGGGTAAGATCTGTCTGTATTGCATATTGTCTTTAAAATAGTTTCTTGAAAAATATCTAAATTATATCTATCGATTGACCATAGACTCCTCTCCTAATATTCCACAGATTAGGTTCAAAATACTTGAGAGATAATTTTATATGATACAAATCGAACCATAACTGTATATTTGAATATTTACCACCTTTCCTTGCTGTCACTTTACAAGGTGCCTTCTGTCTGTTGGATAGTATTACACTATCACAAAGAGATGATTTGTAACCAAAAACATGTGAAATTACAGAAACCTGAAGAACGTCTTCTATTGGACTGTTGCGCTGCAACAAAAAACTGTAGCAACGCCTTAGAATGTTAAAATTTAAAGATCAGTTTATATCACAGACTTTTGGCAATCACAAGTACCACCTATGTAAACGTAATGTTCGTACAGTATGATTCACATCATTATTGTGTTTATGGCATGTACAATGGAAGTCAATTACCTTTGCCTAAAAGAATTGCGAGTTTAAAAATAGTTTTCAGTCTCTTCGTTACTGGCTGGCGATGATTCAGCTGTCGTACTGCCTTCTTTATCATTAGGTAACCTCACAGTAACCACTCTGCCGATTTTGTCAAAACTTGGAATAGATATGCTGTATGGGGTCAAGTCTGACAATGGTTTTAAGGGCGCTGAGTTAAGCAGAAAACAAATGTTGTTTAAATTTTCGTATCTGTTGAAAGAAAACGAAAGAAAGAATAGAAAATAACGTGAAAGAAATGAAATGAAACTTGTATCAACAAAGGATATGCTATGAATGCCACTGCAGGAGGTGTTTCATTAGTCGTTTCCTTAAACAAATCCATAGATAAAACTAGTAATAGGTATAGCTATGGACAGCTGTTTCAGGTAGGACAATAAAGGAAAGCTGAGCATAGCATAAGATCTATCGGAAAGTGCCATCTGCTACCAGAATCGAGAACTGCGAATTGTTTTTACTTTCACAGTAGCCGATTCTAGTAACAGATGGCATATTGTTCTGTCTTATTTCAATAAATCTATAGATGAGTTACTTTCCTCAATTTAGGATCAGCTTTATTTGCCCTAGTAGTGACTCTATCCCAATTGACATATTTGAATTGAAAATAAATGCGGATTTGTGTGTAAAGTGAAAAAAGTTTTAGTTTCCAGTCATTTTCCTACACAAGCCAGCTAATCCAAGTTTTTTGTCAATATTTCTTCCAATTCCGTAACATATTTAACGAAGCCCCGAAAACGCATTATCAAGCCTCCAAATTGATTATTAATTGTTCAGGAAATTAGAAGTAAAACTACACGCCAGATTTTTATGATATTGCGTTTTGACACTCATGAATCATTGATGAAGTTTTGATGGACCTCCTTCGTCAATTCCAACTCGACCTGAGCTCTTGTATGAAAAAACTGATTCCAAATATGTTGGAATAACAATACTTGCCTAAAATCATCAGCAAGGCATCGGAACACCATTTCCCTCGTTTACTTTGAATCCAGGCACGCAGCACCAACTTGTCAAAGTGAATCACCCTGGACACATTCAACTGCCACGCCACTCACTTCCGAGAGAATCGGATGCCGGCAAACGCTACTTGGTTAGTTAACATATAGCACAGGAACTATCTTTGCATTTCCTTAGAAAAATATTCACCACTCACTCTTCCCACAAGAAGCTTTGGGTGCCCGCCCAACCAACTTGTAGATACTTTTTCTTATTTCTAATTTATACGACATCTTGAGCGAAAACTTCAAAATAAATGAATGCCAATTGGCAGTAAAGTAAGTAAAAAAAAATGTCATATTTTAAGGACGTACGTTAACTCTGTATTCTCTATAAACGTTTATGTTAACTTCACTCTCTCTAGTTTTCTGTCAAAATTATTGTCACCTAACCACTAAGGCCCGTATCGTCAGTCGTCCCTACAATTGTAGGGCGTGTTTCTGGCCTCCTTGATTGTCATAGTTTTCTGCTTCTTCTCCGTGTCAGAACTCTATTTTGAGGTTATGTCACAAACATCTATTTGCATCAAATTGTGCTTGCTTCTGAGTTATATCATGTTTTATCAGCCTGAAATTTCCTACAATTTAAAAAGAAAACATATCGTCATAATAGGAGAGCGCTCACGCTGACACGGGACAAGTGTAATCTAGAAATTTTTGAAGGAGAGAAAGGGGTTTGACAATCAAGGAGGCCATAAACGCGCCCTACAATTGTAGGGACGACTGACGATACGGGCCTAAACCCCGGGCAAAGTGTACACTAGAAGCGACTGAAGTAAAAAATCATCTTATGGTAATTAAGTCCATTATGATCAAAATACTTTTCGTCCTAGAAGATCCTACAGATGAAACTATTTCTTTCTTCCTGCATAGCTAGTAAACAGATAGAAAAATATCGTCAAGTAGATTGACTCTAAACTTCCTCCGCCTTTGTTGGAGGCTTCAAAGAAAAATGATGGGTCAAGTCGTTTCAAAAGGCGAAGTCGAATCGTGATTAGGTAGGTTCACTTACGTACGATCTTCGACCTTTACATATCAAACTATATAAAGCAAATCTATCATATTTATGTTTCCATGGCAGATGCAGGGAAAATATGTGATACATATTACGTTCAACAGGTACATAGTATCTCTGAGACAATTTACAACCATTCACCTCATACAGCTTCCAACCTACAACTTTCGTCCCGACCAAACAATGTCTGCAAATGAGCAGGAATCTCTGAAACATTGTAACACTATGTTCCAGCGATTTTATTTTTTTGTCCGTAGTTCCGCCACCTCTGAATCAATTTACAAAATGGAAACGATGGAAGTATACTAAGTGACATATAAATCCGAACACCCAGTTTAAATGGTTTTATTTTAATAAAATTTTGTATAAGTACTTAATGAAGCATAATAAGTAAATGATAAAAATTTCAAAATGATTGCACTGCTTTAAAGCCCTTTGACCTTTAATAATGTGTGGATGCACCCTGATGTGCTACGCATTCTCCAACGCGCCTAGGCATGCTTCTGATCAGGTGGTTAATGTCCTCCTATGGTATCTCAATCCAGTCAACCACCAACTTCTCTCGAAGTGCTTCTAGAGTCTGAGGAGGACGTTGCAGATTGAGCAATCTCCTACCCATCATATCCCACACGTGCTCAATTGGGGATAAGTCGGGAGATCTTGGTGGCCATGGTAACAATGTGACATCATTATGTTGAAAGAAGTCTATTGTGACTCTTGCAACATGTGGTCGGGCATTATCTTGTTGGAAAGTTGGATCTGCCAGGGTGTCAAGATAGGGTAAAAGATGGGGTTCTAGAACTTCGTGGATATAACGCTGCGCATTCATGTTACCTCTGATGAAGATTAAAGGTGACCTGGAACCATAAGCTATAGCACCCCAAACCATAACTCCAACAGTGTGATGAACATGTCTTTCAACAAAAAACTGTGGATTCCTCCTTTCACCACGTCGCCTTCTAACCCTGGCACGACCATCGTGCATGCCTAAACAAAATCGAGACTCGTCACTAAAGACAATACTGTTCCATTCCTGATCCCAGAGTGACCGTTGTCTGCACCACTCAAGGCGATTACGTCGGCCGGTATGAAAACAAGCCAAAACTTCTCATTCGTCGGTAAACACTTCGCATGCCAATAGGTCTTCCGTGTTCTGCAAACCATTCATTTGCAATGGACCTGGTAGTGGAGAAACGGTCCCTTAAGGCCAATAATCTTAGGCGGCGATCTTCACGATCTGTTGTTCTACGGCGGCATCCAGTGCGCTTTGCTCTTTGCGTACGGCCTTCTCGAAGCCATGCCTGACAACACCTAACCACAGTGTCTACACTTCTTTGCACTCTAACTGCAATTGCCCGAAAAGATAGTCCAGCTTCCCGAAGTCCCACTATACGGCCCCTATCAAACTCACTAAGTTGACGAAATCGTACATGTCTCCGTACTCTAGGCATCGTAACCGATCGTAAAGGATGTCAAGAACCAAAATCCGCCAACGTTGATTCTTTACTGCGGCTGAAATATTCATTCTTAGAGCGTTAGTGAATTAAAAAAAAGCAGTATAAAAACCGGAATGTCCAACTGATAAGGCTGAAAATTTTTTCACTTGTTATTTACAGTAAGATAAATACATTCACCAACTTTTATTAAAATAAAACCATTTAAACTGGGTGTTCGGATTTATATGTCACTTAGTATATTAAACTCGCGATAATATCCGAATTTCAATTCACAAGTTTTCTGTTGCTTAAAGATATCTGCACCACACAAGTCCGTGTTTCTCATTTATGTCGGTTTATCAGTCCAAGTCTGTTGTTTATCAATCCGTCATAAGTATTGAGTCAATCTACATGACGAAATATTCAGAGAACCATCATAGACGTAGTAACACAAATTATGTGTTAGGCAAAATGAGTGCTGAATTTAAGGTTCATAAAATTGAGCAAAATATATGTGTAGATAATTATAAAAAAAGTTAAGTCATGATTTACAAAAGTGATACGTACTTCTAACACCCAAATATTGCTTGAATGTATAAAATGTTGTGGCGTGTCAGTGACGACACCACTGCAGATTCACCAGTTGGAGTTTGTTACCCACAGTCGGTAGTGTCCTCCACAAAGACCGCCTCGCGCCGTGCACGTAACGCCAACGATTGCCAGTTATTTCGAATTATGAGCACATTGTACATTGGACCTTTATCATTTAATGTTCCCCTAGTTACTATATTAATAAGATTCTTAATGATATAAGATCTTTGACTAATATTAAAGACGTAAAATTTACAACCCCTACCCCCTACAGTCCCCAAGTTTCAACCCGTACAAACATTTTTCCGAAAATGATCTGAAGCCTATGAAACGTCAAAAAACGAAGTATGAAAGATTTTCTTTCATCTCTTTACCCCTAGCCGCCACTGGACCGTCTTTCCAAAACTACAACGCTTTTTCATCCTTGGCTTAGTAGTACCCTTGTGTAAGAATTTCATCAAAATCCGAACGGTACTTCTCATGTTATGCACGGTTATAAGATTAGTGGACAGACCGACAAGTAGAGAGACGGACAGACCGACCGAGATCAGTGATATGGTTTTTCGTGATGTACAACAAGAAAAACAGTATATCTGAATTTCGAAATTTTTCGCGATTACAATACCTCCTCTTCAATTCGCGTAGGAGGTAAAGGTGTATACGTACTATTTTGTCCATAAAACGTTAATCGTAAAGTTGGCAACTGTACAGCTTAACCGACCTGAATTTTATCCAGTATACTGAATTAAGGTTTCTTTGCCAATTGTCTAGCGCTTGCTCGATCTCTAAACTTCTGTTTCCCGCTTGCAGGCGTAATTCGTAAATTGGCTGCCAATGGGATAACTGAATTTTCGAAAGTCGCAGACGACGCGACAGCCGGCGAAGAAGCGGTTATTATTGAATTTAAATCATTTCCATGGAGCCAATCAGCGATGGAAATCCGTAGAGGAATGACCGTAATTAAGCGAAATGTTTTTCCAATTTTCTTGTCGTCAGGGATCATGAATTAAGCACGGTTCATCATTAAAGTGGAAATGGGAAGAATTGGGGAATCAGTGTCAAGTACTTTTGGAGGTATCCTGGTTTGACTATTGAAGTCGATGATTGCTTTCGCTCCAATCAGCGATGTATTTCGCTGCTTCATCCTAATGAGAAATCATCAGCACGGTGTGTGAGAGTATGAAAAAGTTCGGTGTCATTACTGTCTGTCACAAATATAGGGATGATAAAACTGGATCGCACTTAAATGCTAACTTATCGAAGATTTTTGTCAAAAATGCTATCTTTGCATTTTATTGTGCATCTTTTCATCAATCGTAACTTGTAAACAAAAATAATAATACACCTCTAAAAATTGTATGTGAATATTTCGCTTTTATAGTAGAATTGTGATTACTTTTTCCTAACCGTTTTTTTCACCGAAAATTTTTCGCTTTTCTGGAAAATTCATTTCCCAGAAAATTGAGTTTTCCAGAAAAGCAAAGATTTTTGTAGGAAAAAACTGATAAGAAGCAAGGTAAGCTAAGTTCTATAAAAGTGGAATTTTACTATACAATTCCAGAGCTGCACCGCTATTTGTCAACAAGCTACGATCGAACAAAAAATGCAAAGAAAATGAATTTTTGACAAAAAGTGAATGATAACATCTCTATGTACACAATAAAGCAAAAAGTATTAAGAACACTCCTCCAAACAGGCTTTTAAAAAAAGAACGCGCGACGTTAAAGCAAACTTTAACTTTGACAAATTAGAACATAATGAAGGGTTTTCACAAAAAGGGAGTCCGGACTAGAGGAAATTTATGTTTTAGGAATTATGTCAATACCAATTCCGCTCTACTAGAAAAAAATAGCGTCAAGCAGGCTGATTCTGTATTTCCTACCCAACGATGTCACAAATTCATAAAACATTATTCATACAATAAGTCCGTAGTTCCCACAGGACTGAAAATATTGCGATCTAGCCCACCACCTTACCAACAATACGCTCGCTGAGTTGTTCGGTACGCATATTAACAAAATAATAAAATCTATGATGCATGCACTATGTCTAATAGGTTCGTTGAATTACTCGGTATAGAAACGTATAAATTGCTAGAACCAGCAACATATACTTTCCCACTCCCCCTACAACATTCAATATTCAATTATTAACTATTGCGAATTTTTTTTCTAAAAGTAATCAGGATCATGTGAAACGTCAAAAAAACCTAGTTTGTGCGATTTTCATTTTCATAGTCTTTGGCCTTTTTCTCGCCCACCACTACACGGATTTTCGAAACCTACAAAGCTTTTTCGTCCTTAGCGTAGTAGTATCCCTGTGTCAAAATTTCATCAAACTTCGAACGGAACTTCCTAATTCATAGATGGGCCAAGGATTGGCGGATATATGGACAGACCGACAGACAGACGGACAGTCAGACAGATCGATGGAAGTGAGTGACATGGTTTTTGGTGATGTACAAGTCAGAAACATAATATCTCCTTTTCATTTTTTTTCGCCAGTGGCATAGAAAGTAAACTTCGGTTATTGCCAAAGAATTAAAATCTCAACATATAAAAGCCATTAAAAAAAGCGTGGATGGGTGGTCAGAGTTCTTGCCTTGTCTAGAGAAAATTGCTAATTAGGTAAGTAGGCAATAGCGACTTTGGGAATTGGTATTTGCTTAAAAAAAGCAAGTCTGTTCTAGATGACTGATATGGAGCAGTTAATGTATCTTGCTGCAGTAAATTTCAAACATTCGCGAGATGTAAACAACATTAACTGAAACTGTAAGCCTTAGTTAGCTGCATCATGTGAAGATCTGAGTTACGATTATAAACAGTTCCTACGCAGAGCAATTTACGCGCTATGATAAAAATATTCCCTGGAGATATCAGGAATAGCTAGTTAGATATTCTAGATGATATAGACAGAAGGACACCCGGTAATAGGGTTAGGTGACTGACCAAAATTACAGAAAAAATGCAACCGTTTTGAGGCAGTTGCTTTATTGGATTTTTTTATTGCTTTTCTCTCAACTCCCTAGATACCCTTACACCGCCCTCCTTAGGCTTGCTGAGCTAGTAACCAGGGGATTCACTCGCAATGAAAGTACTAGTGTCTTACGTGTGGGTGTCTCAAAGGCATTTGATCAGTGATGCCCCATCTGGCACCTAAAATTTTTGGAATCTTTCCTTGAGGATAGGAAATTTCGGATCAAAATTAATAGCACGGCCCATCAAAGGCAGTTTCCCTCAGGGTTCGGTTCTTGGTCCAATCCTTTATTCTCTTTTTAACTATGACGTTCCTTGCCTCAACAACTGTGAAATCTATCTCTAGGCTGAAATCACTGTCTTGGTGGCCTAGTCGTATTCTGGAACTCTGATTCATGACATGCTGCAAAGTGTAGTAGATGAGGTATTGGAATTGGCGGATCGGTGGCTGAACAAAATTAATAAGTCGAAAACGCTGGCTATCTATTGTACTAAAAAACTTAGCGGCGCTCTGACTGAGGTTTCAGTAAACGGAGCTCGGGTACCATTAGAAAGTTCTGCTAAGTGTCTCGGTGTCACTCTTGACAAGGGGATAACCTGACAGAAGCACGCTGAAGTATTAAAAACCAAATTCCAGATCACATTTCGGAAACTCTACCCTAACTCAAAATTAAGTTTGATCAAAAAAGTTCGGTCATAAAAGATTGTTATTAGAGCAGTTCAACAACCAATGTCTAAATTAATTTTAGAATCAATTTAAAATTCCCGAATACTAGGTAGCGTTGCCAAGGTACCCTTCAAATTAACAGTCTTCTTTGATTTCCTTCCTTCCCTTCTTTCTTCTTCCCTTCTTTCTCCCTGACTTTACCTGGTATTTGTGCAACCAGATCTCACAGACCTACTTACAGACTTACAATACTTTGACCAAGAGCAAAGGCTCTACGGACCCTTCTGACAGATAATGACGAATAGAGAGCTCTTGTGTAACAGCGTGAGTTTGTAAGTCTGTTACGTGTGATAACCCAGAAATCACACACTGTTAAGGAAAAAAAGGGAAATAAAGGAGAGACGGAAGACAGGGCAAAGAGGAAGATAATCTTTTAGATTAGGGAGCGTTTAGGCATTGTTAACATAACTTGACAGATGTTAATATCGTCCAAAAATTGATTTTTGTTAAGGTTTTGTCAAAACGCTCTAACTTTGATTGTTTTAAATACGCAAGTTAATTTTGTGCTTGCGAACTTGCTCGACTGTGTAGTCCGTGAGTTACTCCTTTTGACGACGTCTTCAAAGTAAGACTATGGGAAAATATACAATAAGCATGACCCAAACCTGCAATCGATTTCAGCCTTGAACAGAATTAAAAGGTCATTACAGATGTTAACGAACGACACAGTGTTGCTGATTAACGAGCGATCACTAAATTCCCCGAACATTCCTGATCAAAGTCACGCTATTCAGAAACGTATAATAGGCCTAAATGTGATCCCTGTAGCAAAACTAAGTAGCTTTCATCTCTAGGAAAGTGCAAATTTATGTTTCCTGTTTCCAACGAGTAGCAGACTGAAAGTTACGGTACATGCTTATTAAAACTTTTCTGAAGCTAACCTTTCAAGCAGTTGAAAAGTTCAATTCGTTGGTTCTCTGGTTCAATACGGATCGGGCAATGGAAGCGCAGAATAAATGCTTTGATGGAATACAAACTAGCTACTGAATGCATTTATCGATTTTCGTTGCTAGACTTGAGTTTAGTGATTTCAACTTCTGCGGATAAAAGTTTTTGTTTATAGTCCCGGATCCCATCATACCGCTAAATACCAAACAAAAATTGAGTGGCGAGACTGGCAACGTAGCGTTCGATCTGGCAACACTGGAGGCGCCAGGCCTGGAGAGGAGACTGGGGAACATGTGGTCCGGCTTCAGTACAAGCTTGAACTCACTCGAGCAATTTGGTCCGTAACGTTTTTTTTTGTGAAACAGTTTTTTTCTATTGTGCTCTAAAAATGAGTGACATCAATTTCACGCCAAAGCGTCATATCAGGGCTTGCTTCAGACTTGGGCTCAGTGCAACGGAGATTCTTGTTAAGCAAGCCTACGGACATAGTGTTTTGTCGTGATCCCAGATTTTTTGGTGGTTTAAGGCATTTTCCGAAGAGAGAGCCAATTGAGGATGAACCACGTCGCGGAGGGAAGAGTTAATTTTGACTCATACCTCCGTTCATCATATCAAGAATACCAATGTGTGTTAATATCATGGTAATGCTCCTTGTCACACATCAATGTCAATAAACGAGTTTTTGGCAAACAAAAACATTCCTGTGGCTACCCAGCCTCCGTATTCACCTGACTTGAGTCCTTGTGGTTTTTTTATCTTCCCGAAGTTGAAAAATTACCTCAAGTGAACTCTTTTTGGGACAGTCGAAGACATTCAAACGGCTGTAACCGACCAGCTTAAGGCTATTCCTGAACCGGAGTTACTGCTGTGAGGACTGGAAGAACCGTCTCCAGCTCTGTGTGACTTCAGAAGAAAGTCATTTTGAGGGCGACTATATAATTGTAATTATATATGAATAAAACAAAATCACCTTCATCACTTAATTACAGATCTCGTAGGTTTACGGGTGCAAACTGCCGAAATTATATACATTTCAAAAACGTCTCACTCACTTTATTTCTTGAACGGGTCAAGTTAGCGAGCTGAATTTTAGGATAATGAAATTTCTAGATGTAAAATGTTGGTTGAAAATGGGGGGGTTGAAATGGAGAAAGCACGCAATCTTGGAAAATTTCTTTAAAAGGAATGGAGGATCATGTTATATCTCATTTTGCAGATTTATGAATATTTTAGTATTTTATAATACCGACAGACAGACAACAACAATGTTTATGTTTTGTTTAGCGTTATCATTATATTTTCAGGTAATTCATTGTTTTCGAGTCGCCCTCACCCATGTTTTATCATATTAATAGAAATTGAAGGGACCAACTGTAGATATCGATACTGTTAGGGAGTGCAGTAACTGGATAACTGCTAAGAATTACGGTTGATGATGGATAAAGATAACTGATGTCACTATTTATAAAACAAATAGCTTAGGCCATCACTAGTGACCTGGCAAAGTGGGGGATAGGGAGTCACGTTACAGCTCGAATCTCTTAATTAGGAGCCATCATCAAGCCACTACTAGCATGTATACGTAAGATAGCCGACTGTGTAGTACTGCTGGTAGCATACTATTGAACCAATGAAAATATTAGTTTTTTTAAATAACTTAGATCTTGTAACGTCAGTGTATGACATATTATACATCATTGGAATCAAAATTAAAATCAGTCATCAAACAACGGTGCTAAAATCAAACATGACGTTTATAGAAAAATAAAATTAATGATTGAGGACAAGAGACGAAACGTCAAACCGAAATTCTAACTATGCCAACCTGCAGAGGAGAAAACTGGAAGTTTTTTCACCTCCGGAAATACTTTGAATTGTGAAACTGTATAACAGATATTACCTTAGTTACTTAATTGCACAGCTTTGGCCCAATTTGAATGATTTCCCAGCTGCTATGGTTTACAACATATCAATGGTGACAGTCGAATTTGAGACAGACCGAATACATTCATTTGGTAAATTTGTGGTGCTGAATCTGAATACGGTATTTATTTTTTATTATTGCGCAGGATTTTACAAGTACATGGAATATGAGAAAAACCACCATAGGCCTTCATAAAATTGATTTTATTAAAATAGTGGTTTTAATATGAAACAAATCGACACATAATGTAACATCCGGAACTTATCCTGTATGATCCACCATGCTTGTCTGGACCATTAAACAACATGTATCACTAGACTGAAGAAGATCACCTTTGTAGTTGAAATGCTTGGAGTAAATAATATTCTGTCAATACATGAGGTTTATTTGGCCAGACATGCATGGGGAACAATTGGAATATCTACATGAATATAATATAAAGATTCAACATATTTACAAAACAGCTAGAAAACCTTTTAGTGTACGCTGTTGATGTCTGTTGACCTATTTCTCATTGGAATAGCCAAATAAAAAACGGAGCCGTCAAAGAAATCCTATATAGATACGTGATAAGCGAGCATAAGAATTGCATGATCAAACGAACATACCTGTATGTGAAGTCATCGTCGAAGTAAATATTTAGAATAGATATCGTAGAACCCTCGTAGTAGTACCCAACTGCCACGATTTCAAAGCGCGCACGCAGAGAAGGAAAGCGGCACCGCGCCCATTCCGGCTACCTTCCTCCCCTCTGGCCGCCTATAAACCTTCATTTACTTCAAAGCCAAGTTGTTGCAGCAACTGGGTGTAATATAGGGAGAGAGAGAGAGAGCTATTTACTTCGACCAGGACTTCACATAACTAAGATCCAACATCACTTACAGGTAAGTTCGTTTGATTATGTGCAGTCCTCGTCGAAGTAAATATTTAGAATACATATCATAGATGTTCAAAGCTCGTTGCAACAACATACTACTAACGCTCTGCAATAGTAAACGACAGGTTGTACACAACTACACAAATTGTACGCAATGTACATGTGTCAACTAAATGTACATTTCCATTGTAACAATTCAAGTTAAGGCTTTTAGTAACAGATAAAATGACGTACCTGGTTCAAAAATTACCATCGATTTCATGATAATGAGCAAATAACGTGATGACATAGTTATGTTTAAGGTGTGAAGACTTGGTTCATCTCAAATGCCGCTTGAGCAAAGCTATTGCTTGGCATAAGAGATTTGTGACGTATCTCAGAAAACGCACTCCAGCCCGCCGCGAGCGTGATACTACTATAATTTAGCAGCGGGAGAGGTAGACGCATGTCATGTACTGTGGGTTGTCAATTGTGACACTCTTTGCTAAAACCGACTTCATTCATCTGTGAGCCGAGGTACCATGATTAAGTTACTGTACATAGACAAATAAATACTGTGGACAGATATTTGGGCGTAAAATACGGTAAAACTTAAGTGGTTGCCACATGAGTGACCTCAAGACTTTCAAAAACTGAGAAATCCCAATTTCAGTATTATTCAACCCATTCCGGATGTTGTATGTTTCAATTAGTTTGCACACTCTGGCCTGAGGTTAGAGCTAGCAGTGTTGCTCATTTCCTCATCCAAATATCTACAGAGCTTACCAGCAACCCCTTTGGTTGGTTGAAAACAACCACTTCAGTTGAGATGACCTCAGCCTGTAAATGCCCTTCAGAAACCATCTTATGTCTGCCTCATTAGTAACATTTTGGGAAAAAGACTGATAACTCAAACAATTATATCTTGATCTCTTATCACCTGTAAGGTAAGAAATTTCAAGGTAGGAAACCAGACATGTATTTCTTCCCGACAAAGGTACTACCGTAATCTAAGCCCTCAATACATGATGGATTATCGATGCTGATTGGAATGACAGTTCTTCAGTGACGATAACCAGGGTAAGCATCAGAATCAGTGGGAGCGGCCTCCTGGGTCTCTCCATCAGATCCTTGCGTTACTTCTAGTGAAGTGAAATTTCAGAAAACCGAATACCAAAATCAGGACGATGACATGTGCAGCTCCCACTCCGTTTCCATGTCCCACTGACGCAAAAGCTCATCTGTACCAGTATTACTCCTAGATGTTATATTTGACGCGAGGGCAGTAAGATTTCTCTCTTTACACAATTGCTATAGTTTTCCCGCAACCTGGTCCAGACATGGAAACTACAGTATATTCAGATAAGAGATAGACCGGACATAAACAAGACCATGTAATCATCGAACGCTGTAACATTCGGCAGGGACGTATTAAGAGTCACGCAGTACATATTTTAAATAGTAGATGCTGCTTTGCGTAACTTTGTAGTAAATTAGCACAATTCGATGTGTATACGATTGGTGATGGATATAGGATCATGTGGGGGTGGGGTAAGAAATATATAATGATGTAAATATACATAAGGGTTTCAAAATTTTCGCTTCGATTTCCAGCTTCGGATGCCGCCTGATGTTTGGTGAAATACAGTCGAATATAATCTCAAAATGGCGTTTAAATTAGCCTAAATTAAAAATAATCGTATATCTCTTAAAATTGCTTTTAGAATATTGATTAGTATATTTTTTGATTTCTAGGTAAATATGTAACCAAATTAAAACGTTCAAAACGTAAAAAAATGTGCATGGTTGAACATTGTCAGAAAGTAGATTCTTGAATAGGTTTTGCCAAAATGGGTTCAAAAATGTCAATAATTAATTAAAAAATACAGTAGCTTTATAATTACTTATAACTTACCGAATTTGATGAACGACATCTTTTATTGGAAAGATGAGCTTGATGAGCTTTCATCATCGCTACTGCCTGAAGCACCAACGTCAATAATGAATGGCTCGACTTGTTCCTCTAAAATATTGTCCAGTTCCCACATTCTCTTTTCAACTTTGTCTTTCACGTGCTTAATACAGTTTTCCCATTTTTGCGCTGTTATTAATTCTAGTGCTTCTTTGAAAAGTCCTTTGAGGTCACAAAATTTAAAAGTTGTATTGTGCTTAGCTATATAATTTTTAACCTCTGCCCATATGAGCTCAATGGGATTGAGCTCGCAATGGTATGGAGGTAAACGGAGCACAGTTTTATTTTGACTTGCTGCCATTTCGTCAATGGCGTATTTTTGATATTCCGCCTTGTGATTCTTGACAATTCTTAATAATTGTACTTTCAGCATTGCTTCTTCAAAGTTGATATTTTTCGAGCGGAGCCAATTTTGAACATCAACTTTCCTTGAAGCCCTTGTTGGGACCTTCTCCATTCTTCGAGAATGATAAGGCGCATTATCCAACACAATTACTGCGTTTTCCTCTAAGTTCGGTAAAATTTTTGAAAACCACTGTTCAAACGATTCGCCATTCATTTCCTTGTGGTAATCTCCAGTTTTCTTAGACTCAAAGCACCACAGACCGTCAACAACAAATCCATCCTCACTGCCAATATGACAGATAATGAGCCTTTTCCCTTTACCTGGAAATCGAAGTACTAACTGGTGTAGATTTATTTCAATAAGCGAACCTTTTTCAAATGTTTTCATCACATTTAGCGAAAAAACATTGAGACATGAGTATCAGATTGCTATAATTGGGATTATTTAGTCATATTGAAAGAAAGAATATTGAACGTCGTATGATTACTCAGCTCTTCACAATTTAATTTAAAGTTATAAACCTTTAAAAAATGAATGATCAGGAACCTGAAATACGCACAAATATTAATATTAACAAATTATAACTTTATAAAGCTTAAAGTATGAACTAAAATGATTAGAAATATTAGGAACGGTACACAATATAAAACTTAGTAACTTTTTTTAAGTTTATAATATTCGACATATTTTAAGATTATATTAAAAAATTATTGAAATATCGAAAACACATAAAAACATGGCTTAAAAAAGTTCTAACAAATGAAAATGACAATAAAACATCCACGCATTTTATCGAAAGTTATAAAAGTTTTGTTACTTGTAATATGTTTTATCTGCCCCCTGGAATTAATGTTTAGAACCTTGTTCCCAAGGTTTGAAAAACATCCGATTGTTGTCTATTACTCGTATTTACCTGCTGGATTTTTTAATCCGGTGGACAGTCCACCTAGAAAGGCCCTCCTGGATGAAGTTACAGAATCATCAACCCATACTTTACTTGTAGTGTGTCCTGCGTTTACCCAAGTTTCATCAAGGTAATAAATCTTCCTGTTTTGATTTCTATATTTCCCAATTTTTGTTAAATAATCCCTCCTCCATAGCACAATTTCTTCTCTATCCAGTAGTAAACTATTACGACCCCGTTTTTTTCCATTTGAAATTTAAATGCTTCAGTAACGCATGGAAAGTTGATCGTTTGAAATTTGGCAACGTTGTATCTCCATTTACCTCCTGCAGTACTTTATCTATAGTAGGTATTTCATTCCGAAAGAAGAATTCATGCACTTTCCTCCTAATCGCATGCTTATCAGCTTCATCCAATGATTTAACAATACTTTTGCGATGTTTACTGGTTATTGGCTCAGAAAAGGTGTGATTTTTTTTGTATTGTCTTAACACATTAAACACTGATCCGCGACACACCCCAACTTTGTGAGAAACCTTCACAACAATTTCTTTGATGGTTGATGCCTCGTTCTCCTCGCGCTCGATCTTATATATATTCAAAATGACCTCTTTCATTTCTGCACTCAGGTGTCTTTTTTTAGAGCGTTTCCTAGGTGGACTACAGGAGTTTACAACTTCATCGGCAGTATCTGTACTACTGGGGCATTTGGCGCAAGCAGTTGATAACAATAACAATCAATAACAAGGTATAACAATAACAACGACAAACTCAACAACTTAATAAGATAACAAACGAAAACGTCCAGAGAAATATCAAATTGCAATGATGCACGCGACATACGTAACACGTCTGAACCTGAATGTGACTCTGCCTTGATACGACTGCTCTGCCGCTCGGCATAGGCATTTAATTGCGAATTGACCAATGAGGGCTCCTGTTTTACGTCGAGACGGCGGCGTTAGCGTGAAAATCACCCGAACCTTTTGTTTACATCCGGTCTATCTCTTATCTGAAGATACTATAGAAGCTCTCGATTCTAATGATGTAGGATGGGGTATAATATGCGACAGCCCATCAATTCGGTAGCAAAGCATTCACCACAGAAGAAAACTACCAGGGATTCTTGACTATTAGCATGCGGGTTCTTCTCGGGTGACCAAAAACTAGAGACTCCTCCCTGGCTAACGAATGTCCAAGTCCGAGAAATTATACAACTAAAAATTAGATAACTCAATACCTCTGACCGTATCGGCCAGTTTCTTTGAGCCTCAGCCGAGGTAGACCTTAAGTTATATTATGTTAGTGGCATAGTAGTGTTAAAATTCCCTTGGGAATTTGACAAGGCAAGAAATTTCACTCGTTAGTGTATAATCGGCTGTAACGAAATGAAAGACAAGCTGACACCAAGATCCCGATGTTCACCGCCAAGTTTCGGTCTCTGTCTTGGTTGCTGTCCATTATTGCCTTTACTAGGTTTAGTAATGTCTGCATCGTCCGCTCAAGTAAAGTTACTTTCCTTCTGTCACAATTTAATACTGAGCCTAAAAGTGCTCAATTTTTTCTTAAGGTATTCCAGAAATGGTTTGGAAGAGCTGTTCATTGAATATGAATCTGGAATATATTCTATAACTCTCCCTAGCGGGTACCAAAATCCCTGCATATTCCAAATCCAGATTCGTTAAGAAAGTATTTCTACGGAGAAGTCTGATCCCAGTGCAATAACCTAGACTTAAGTGTTACATCCCTATAATCAGACAAAGTGTCTTGAGGTAAGGAATCAAACGTGTTGAGCCATCAGACTTGGGGGCACAAAAAAGTTGGATGGGTGCTGATTTTCAGTTTTTACTGATAGCACCGCAGCTAAGCAATTCATAGATGCCTAATGAGATTCAGTTATGGCAAGGAGCTAAACCAGTCGCCATTTAAATGGCAAGTGACCACTTGAGTCCAACTCAGGACTTTAGCGCCACTCCATTGATGATGAATATGCGTTAATGTCCACGCTGATCTACACACCTCATCTGCAATAGTGGGTTGATGTTGTCAGTACGTTGTCTGGTCTTTTGGCCTTCAGTTGCTGCTCAGTTTATCTGATTTCTATTTAGAATTGACTTACTTGGTCAGACCTACACCGAAGTGCAAGATATCACTGGAAGGCTCTGTCAGAGCACTCCTGAGTTCTTTGCTTTAATGTGAATATCTGCCAGCATGCATCCCTCTCCCTTCTTTGAACTTGCAGTTAATAAACCGCTCACATATTGCTGTACACAGTCCAAGCACGCATCCATGCGTGCGACAGTTTCTATTATGGTTTCCGTTACCTCACAGTTCACCTAAGGTGGCTAGAATAGAACAGAATTTATTCATCTATCGTCAGCAACAAGATCTGCCCTCGAAATGTCAGCCTGGGAACAACGCGCGAACATTAATTATCCATCGTGGTGATGCGTCATTTATTGAAACGGACGACATGGCATTTAAGACAACACAATCCAGAGCACCCTGCTGTTCGAGTGCCACCTATGTAAAATGTAACGTTAATCGGGCATAATGAAATTTAACTTCCGTTATTACTGAATATTAGAACTTTGGTGGTTTCCTAACCAGAGATGTTTACAGTCCTGTTCCATAGTTATCACCAGCCATGTGGGATTTGCTATTACAAGGAAAATGTAACGCTAGTCTACCATAGATGTACCTAATTTCTATATGTTGTTAATGAAAACTAGTACTTCAGCTGTTTCGTAACCTGTCATGTGCACATTATTGGCCTGTTCGATGGCTATTCCAAAACATAAAGAATTTGCTATCTCAAGCAAAATGTAACGCTAGTCTCGCATAGATGAAACCTAATCTCTATCTGTTATTAGCGAAAAATGGTACTTTAGTGGTTTCCTAAACTCACATGCGTATTCTGACAAAGATATTCCAAGGTTATCACAAACCAAATGAAATTTGTTATCACAGACAAAATGTAACGCTAACCTCGCATAAGGTGAATATTCTTTTTCTGGTGATAGGAAAAAGATATACATTGGCGGATTCCTAACCTGACATGTTCATAATTACACACCTGTTTCACGGTTATCACAAACCACGTGGAATTTGCTATCACAAGCAAAATGTACCTCTAGTCTCACATAGATGTATCCAATTTTTATTTATTATAAATGAAAAATGTTATATTGTTACATTGTTGTCACAAACCAGATAGAATTTGCTATCCCAAGCAAAATGTACCGCTCTAGTCTCACATAGATGGACCCAATTTTTATCTGTAACAAAAAAAATGCTATATTGCTACATTGCTATTACAAAATATATGGAATAATTTGCTATCTCAAACAAAATGTAACGCTAGTGTCGCATATATGAATCTAATCTGTATTTGTTATTATTGAAAAATTGTAGTTCGGCGGTTTCCTAAACTGTCTTGGGCATTCTTATTATGCTGTTCCAGGGTTATCACAAACCAGATGGAATTTGCCTTCACAAACAAAATGTAACGCTAACCTGGCATAACATACCTAATCTCCATCTGGTAATAAGGAAAAAATATATCTTAACAACTTCCTAGCCTGCAAACTTACAGTCCTGTTCCATGGTTATTACAAACCAAATGAAATTTGCTATTAGAAGCAAATGAGAAAGGATTGTTGCTACGTTGCTCCAAACGATTTTAGTGTTATTATTTGTGCAACGAAGTTCAGTATTGAGTCATTTTTCCAAACATCTTCATTCGTCCTTGGTGTGGACTATCACAAGCTAGGTTCATGTTGCTATCCCAAGCAACCGAGTCTAATGTTTCAGCGTTATCCCAAACGTCTTTGTTCGTCCTAGGTGTGGAGTTGGCTATCACAAGCTAGATCCAGGTTGCTACCCCAAGCAACAGTGTTAGAACGTTATCCCAAACGTCATTTTAGGCACAATTAGTAGCGCCGGTGGGGCATCCATACTAATATTCATTTAACTTGCACCTAAAACAGATCGGTTAGTTGACAGTTACCTGATGGTGACGCCCCTTCAGAAAAACAGGTCTGCACGTCACTTTTTTTTGTTTTGGTCCGCGACGAAAGGAACCTTCAGGTGACCGTCGGTTGGTGTCTCGTTCGACAATGCACATCTATCGGCCAACCTTCTGTCCTGTTTTCTAATTCTAAATGTTGAGCGGATCCTCGACACTGCACTGTACGTAAAGGACGCACGCCGATTAACGTGCTGACGGCACGAGAACAAGGAATGAAGGTTTACAGGCGGCCATAGGGGAGAAAGGTAGAGGGAAGGGGCGCGGAGCCGCTTTTCTTCTACGAGGGTACTACCATATGTATTCTGAATATTTACTTCGACGAGGATGGAACAGAATTGTTGGAGAGTAAACCATCTGTATTGCGACAACGTTTTTGTGACTGCGGGTTTATACCTTTTACTTTTTAAGCAGGAGCAGCGTAGGTAAAAGCCTAAATTCCGAGGCATCGCGGCTGCTGTGAGGAGCTTAGAGGTATTTTCTTAATCCGATTTTTGAACTGCCTAAGAACTGGTTAAGGCCTCTCCAGGCAATCTCGATACCTTATGGACAAAGGAACAGTCGTACCGGCCAGTTCTGGATATACTAAGTTTGCCACGGTTGGGGAGGCTGGAGTCAGGCGCGTCTGTCTGACAGGCTGATAGCGCATCATGGAGGAGAGTTCTGAGGAACACGGCCCGTTGACATCGCGCCAATGCCCCGACGGTACAAAATAATTCCAAGACTATCTTTCAGAGAAGAGTAATCGATCAGTCCGACAGCCCTCCACTGAACAGCCATGGTACAGTTCTGTTTCAATTGGCATTAGATCTCGCGCATTTATCTCCGTAATTTTTTTTTACAGATTTTCGCTTCTGTTAATTTCATGGTCTCTTCATATACAATAATAGTGAGCAATCATTTGAGCGTCCCATATTATCCGCTAGTTTATCCTGGTGAAATTCCCTTTGGATTTTCAATGCTTTTTCTCTAAATATTCTTGTATTTTTCCAGTAATGGGACATTGTCTGAAGTTTTCTGATAGCACAGGATTCATTTTAATGTCGAATTTTGTTTCAAAGCATCTCAAATATTTGAACCTACAAAAAGTACTCATTTTATCTCGGCTTCTCAACGAGGAAGGACACTTTTGACAAAAATATTTAAAACAGGTTCTTTTCTTTGACAGAAATTCCATCATTTTTGCATGCATCAAGTTTAATATGAATTGGAGGGAGAAGCGCATTTGATAAAATAATCATAACAGAAATTGATAATTTTTTCTATTAATCATTATCTATAATCGATCAACTTCAAACAACTGTATCCATGCATGCCTGTGTAACAGATAGCTATAATAGGCAAATTAATCCGGTAAGCAGAACCTAACGGATATTTATACCAAAAAATTATTTTTGACGTACATACAATGTTGCGTTCACCATGTTCCATGTTTCATGTTCTTACGTAACATAATTTAATTAAATGATAAACCAATGCAATTTGCCTGATATGCTCCGTAAATATATCGATAGATAATGTGTTTTTTTGTTTTATTACATAATGTATTCAGCGACAGATAAGCTGAGTGGATTCGATGTATGTGCGTATTTTGAGGAATAAAAATGCTTTATGGTAGCTATAAAACCAAAGCTACCGCTTTCGGCATTCATGACACAATGTTTTGGCTAATAGCCGCAATGTACCGCATCGATATATTGTGGCAACACAACGACTGGCCCGTAATTACCGACACTAACTTTAGTCCAGTTTAGTTTTTTTTGCATATTACACGGTTTTTCAAATATTTCTATTAATCGTACTCAGTCAGTTTTTAGTGGCACACCAGTAACTAGAGTCTCTCAATATGAATATCTCGAAGTCTATCTAGATCTCGATCTAGATAGTAAATGGAGTAAATGTGAATATGTGTTAAAAAGTTAGTGAAATATTTTAATCTATGAGATGATTTGTTTGCCTGACTCTCAGCAGTCTCATCAGTCGCTAAAAGTGATTTATGATTATTCCTATAGTCTCTGCACTATTAAAAAGATACTCTGCTTGCGAGCAGATATGTCATACTAATATAATTAATTATTAACTAACCCTATTCGATATCTTTGAGTAATTGTGCAATTTTCCTTTGTGCTGTTAAGCAGCTCATTTTTGAACTGGTATAATTGAAACTCTTTATCTCCTTACCTTCCGAGCAAAATTTAATGACTTTTAACAATGAGTCACTAAAGGGTAACTAAGATATTTTGATCCTACTATTAGGTGTTGAGCTGATATGCCTGGTACAATTTTTCCTATAAATAGATACATATGTTTTTGCTTTTATGCGTGGTTATACGTCTGCTTTCAATGATGAAGTGTCTCTATTCACCCCTTTTTTGGAGTGTATAATCTAAAAACTTAACTTTGCTGGCCTCTGGGTACAAGCATTTCATGTACCCTAGATTTAGGCCCGTATCGTCAGTCGTTCCTACGATTGTAGGACGCCTTTATGGCCTCCTTGATTTTTACAATAAATCAAGGAGGCTGATTTTCATAATAGTGTGTCAATATCAGTAAGGTACTTGTATGTACTGCTTTAGATTTCTAGTCTGCTGTTAATCAGAAGTCAAATGTGATGTTAGGTTATGTTTCTTTTTTGACGTTTAAAAAATTTTAGAGAGATGAATCAAATACCCAAGGATATTTTCTTGCAAATAATGTTGATCATTCACTAATAATTTCTTATATTGAACAAATTCGTCAGGCTGTAGTATCTTCAAGTCCCATATCTGGTAAGAATGATCTAAAATCAACAATGTAATGCAAATGGATGTGCATTTATATATATTTGCCTAACAGCTTACAACCCAGCTGTTCCTTGATGAAGGTAGTTAAGTAAACTTAAACATTGCATATTCATATACTTATCGCATTATTTTTTTAGTTGTGGTTCGTTCTCACAGACTTTATGAGATGTTGGATAAGAAACATTGTATCCCAAGTGCAATTGCATTGTCGATGTCGGAGATGGCTGTTCACAAATCATTGTTGGACTTTGGATTGCGTAGTGTCAGGCTACACGTATGTATAATGGGTGAATGCTCTGAAATTGAGTTTAAACATGCCCTGCCCTATCTGGTATTTTTTTTATATTAGTGGGAACCTTAAAATAAAAATTTCAGACTATAACTCTAAAAAATATCATTATAAAATTGTAGCCCACACCAAAGTGCAAAATGTTTAATGTTTCTTGAATCTATGCATATTTTTGCAGATATAAACCATCGTGATATTGCATACAAAACTCCATATCTATTTAGGAAGGATAAAGAGGCAAATGATCTTCCTAAGAATGGATTCATGCATCCAGGCACTTGAAAGCATATATGAATGAGCCAACCTTACAGAAATAAGTGAATTTGCTTTTTGTGACTGACATGTGTTACACTGCAATTTGTAAATTAAAGGTAGGCATAAGCCTGTACAATCATAAAAGTTAAAAGCTATCGAATTCACGAGGAGCTTTGTTATGCCTAGGAAGAAGGTTCTCAAATATCTAATGGTTAACGAAACTCAAAGTGCCTTTTTGAATAATGTAATCAACATTTCTATTTGACAAAATCTCACAAAGCTGATGCCAAGGGTTAAATAAAAATCCAGTGATCTAGCAAAAATGCTATAGGAAATACATATTTTAACACTTATGGTTAGATCAGTACTTAGGATTAAAACATAAGAAATCACCATTACTTATAATAGTATGTTTTCAGATCTACTTGCATTGCTCAAACATACATCCAATCCTGATAAGCCCAGGGTACAAGATATTGTTCCAAGACAATAACTCCAGTGTAAGGAACGTTATTTGAGGGAAAAAAGTCAAAAACAGTCAATATATTTAAATAGGATATTTCGAGAAGTTTGGTACCTAGAGTTAATAACCTTTCCAAAATGATCCAATGTACACCCAAACTATAAAGATTTCTTTGTAATTGATTAGATATCCTTTTAGCCCTGTTTACATAGCTTGTAATTTAAAAAATAGCATATAACCTAGTTAACGTCAAGCTAGAGAAAAACATTTTTAAGAGAAAAGAAGGATTAAAAATTGATGAAATCTATATTTCTAGATATTTTTGAATGAACCTATTGTATTTCTGTGGGTATATAATGTAGAATATAAAATATACATTTTACCAACTATTCTTTTATTTATATTCTGCAAATACCAGCTGACAAATATGATACATGAAATTGTCAATGAATTCATAGACAGTATGTTAAAACACATAAGTATCAGTAATCAAATGAAGTCTTTATATCTAAAAGGTACAACCAATAAAAGGAAATATGAACTAATATATAGTCAAAAAAACATCCAAAATGAAAAATTACAATAGGGTATTACAATAACCTTTAATAATTTTAGATTTACTTACATAAAATATATATTGTTTCCCAGCTGAATGTCAATATTTCAGAGAGTGACTTTTGGTTCCATTTTAAGAAGAAAACCTTGTATAATCGTATGTCCTAAACGTCTTGACTTTTGAGAAATGGGGCGGTAAACTTTTTATAAATCATTTTTTTTTTGTTACGATCTGTAATACCACTTTAAATACTTTATTGAAATTCGGCATAAATGTATTATTAGAGGTAATTTTTAATGTACGAATTTTCTTTTAATTTCCACTAGCGACGTTCGTACCGATTTCACTTGCCTATTTTGGCAGACAATGATAGTACGCAACTGATTTCTCTTAAAATAAAAACTACTCTTGAAATCCCGTCATTTCTAAGCAGAACTGATCCCTTAGTTTTTTCATCCTGATGCATGGTATTCGCTTACAAAAATAAAATAACGTTTCTTTGCATGATCTTAGTATCGTTAGTATGACAATGTAACTATGTCGAGAAATAGATTGTATTTTTCGGGTGAAAACCGTGCGTCAGACTAAAAGAATTCAATTTTTAATGCTCGGCCCAAGATTTCCACCCAAAAAATAACAAATTTCTTTGCATGGTAATGTTGTCATATTAACAATATTGTAATGATCGTTTTTATAAAAACCGTGCAAGAGATTGAAAAAATCCAAGTGATTTTTGGATTGAAAATTTTAATAAGAGAGAAATAAATGGCATACTATCAAAATAGGCAGGTAAAATCAAAAGAATGCCTCTTGACACGTGTATATGTATGCCAAATTTCATTAAGTGGTATTACAGATATTCATAATCAACGATTTATTTTTTTGACACCCTGTGTTTGAAACGTTAAAGCATTTAGGACAAATGGTCATATGAAGTTTTCATCTTAAAATGGAACTGAAATCACCTCCTTTAGACATGGACATTCAATTATTAAGCACACTAAATTACAGCTACTAATACTACAAGAGATAAATACAGACTTTCGGCCAAAGATTTCATATTTTTTTTGTACTGTGACTAACATAAATAGCAAAATCTGCTTTTCATATGAGTATCTTAAATATCAAACCTGTTCAGTTTTTGATATTTCTTCCTCAAACAGAAAATGTTTTTATTTCCTATGCAATAGTTTTAATAAAATTTCCTCTTTTATGTTAAGGTTACAAGTCTAACGAACGAATTGGAGAAGAAACTGTATTTAGGTTTCCTCACTTTTTTTCAAATACCACATTCTACAACATCAATATATGGAGCAACATATTGTTCTTTGAGCCTCAGCGTATTGATCCCCTTGTTAATGATGATGCCACTGATGTACTTTTTTAGTATGCCCAGTCTCCATTATTGATAGCAATTTAAATCCAAAATTTATACCCAGCAGTTTAAATACAAATCAAATTCTGTTCCTGAGAGACAGGTTAGGTTAAGTTCATTTTTGTCTAAAATGAGTCTTACATGTTAAGTTCATGATAAAGCTGGGAGTTTTAATTTGATATTTGCAGCATCTATCAACCTCTAGCGATAAGTGAATTATGAATGCAATGCAATTATCTTAAAACTACTTATTAGGGATTAACCTAGGCTAACCTACCATTTTCAACATATTGGGTCTTTTCCACTTATCTAGTTATTTGAATTGTTTGGAATTTATTTAACAGGAAAGTAATTCCCCTGATGAGTCAAAATTTTCTTTTATTTACCCATTTGTAATTAATTATGGAATCTTATGCCATAAAGTTTTTCTGATTTTACTTCATGCTGCAACTCTATTTTTCTGTTTACTCTCTGTAACAATTCATTTTTGGTAATCTTACATGACCATGGCATTCTGAGCACCCTGAAATAGTTAATGGTCAATAATAGTACTTATGATCTGCACAACACACACACGTTATACATACTTGTAGCCTGACATTCTACACAATCTAGAGTCACACAATGATTTGTAAAAAAGCATTTCTGACATCGACAATGCATTAATTGGACTTGTCATACAATGTTTCTTATCCATGGCGGAAACACCTCTTAAACTCTGTGAGAATGAATCACACCTGAAAATAATACGATAAGCATTTAATATCAATAAGCAATTATTTGTTTTGTAACTTACCTGCCTTCATAAACAGAATTGGTTGTAAGCTTCTGGACATTTATAAATACAAATATAATATTATATTACAATATATCCATGTGCATTAAATTTCCTAACCCAACAATTTCTTGAAGATGTGGAATTTGTTCAAGGTAGCGAAGTATTGACTGATCAACATTATTTGCAAGTAAATAATAAATTATGCTTCTGCAGTTCTGCCTTCCATTCATGAGTCTAAAGATTTCTTATGCGTCAAAACAACAACATAACCTCTAGCCAGAACTGTCAGCATGCCGGAAATCTAAGGCATGACATACAAGTACCTTATGGAAGTATGTTATCGAAATCAAGGAGGCCATAAAGGCGACCTACAGTTGTAGGAACGACTGACGATACGGGCCTTACTTTCATTTTGTAGCCCTCAGCTTAAAAATATTTCTATGCATTTCTATATTTCATTCCATTCAATTTTCATCGTCTTTTTTGGTCAGTAGCCTAGTTATTTCAGGCGTAGAGGTGGTTGAGTGACAAGCTTATTTGACTTGGGCTTTCCAGTTTACATAACTTCCTTTTCTGAAAGTTTAGTTTTCTTGCATAACCTTATTCAGAAAGACCTGCTTTTAATGAATCTGCATGGTGAGAGGCCAACGATTGTGTCACGAATTGTTCAAACAAAGAACTACGCAATTATATTTTACGGAAATCGGACTTTTCTTAAATTGGTTGAATAGCGGAATTACTGCATATCTCACCGTCTTGAACAAGTCTCTCAATGAGCACAACTTCCTAAAGCCTAAGGGTTGTGAGATAAAAATGGTTGAAGTTGAATTATAAATAACATAATACATTCACCCTTTTTGCAGGCCAAGTACACCGTCGACCTGAGTTGATCGGGAACTCGAAAAAGATACAAGAAAGAGATCCAAAAGTAACTTTGCATTAGTTTTTATGACTTAAAATGTTCAAAATAGCCTCATTCACGAGACGACCGTCAACGACTTATATCAGTTTTTGGTGTAGCTGATTTATGTTGCAATTCATTGAGCAAGAAATTCTTAGATTTTACTTAATGATAAGACCAGAAGGCTGCTTGACAATACGGCTGTTATGATAGAAATTGTGAGTAAAAGTCCAAATACAGCATATGGTTTGACATCTTCTTAGAGAATACGTTAGTTAATGCTAACATGCTTCTGTCGAATTAAATCGCAAAATAAATATTAGCTACACCGAAAATCTGGTATAACTGGCTGATAAAACTGTTGTCTCTTTAATGTGTCTATTATCGTTTATAATCATCGCGGAAATATTCCAATGTCAGATATTAGGTTATTTTGGACGTTTTGTGTTATACAAATTGATGTAAAATTACTTCTAAGCCACGTTTTCGCATCTTTTTCGGGTTCTCGATCGTCTCTGGTCGACGGTGTACTTGACCTCAAAAATGGTGGATGTGCTATGCACTTTATGCTCTAATATAATTCAACCATTTTATCTGACAACTCTTAGGGTTTAGAAGGTTGTGTCCATTGAGACATTTGTTCAGGATGGCGAGATATCCAACATATCAGAAATTCAACCAATTTAACGGAGAGTTGGTTTTGCCCATTTGGAACCAGCGCGCCACTTTGTGATTTCTACACGCTCTAGCCGTATATGAATAATTTGCTTACCTATGAAGATACCTTCTTTATCGGATTTTCTCCATTTCTTTTGATTATCTATCGATCATACCTTCTTCAAGGCCATTCATTTAACCTTCTGTTAAAATTTGATTTACTATCAAGATGCGATTTAATATATCAAGATACCTTCCTTTAATTGAATACAGACGCGTCCAGCCCCATTTTGTTTTTCTTTTCCGCTGTGATTTTGGTTGTGTGTGAGCGTTTTTTCGTTAACTTCCAGATTTTGGGATATTAACGCCCCGAACAGCAGGTTATGGAGTAGTACCCTTTTATTTTGTACCTTACGTTTAGTTGTGTTTGTTTGGGTACTACGCGTCCATTTTCTAATTTGATTTTACACTCCAGCGGTAAGTTCTCTTTTATATACCATCGGACCACTTACATTAATGCATGTCTTGAAGAAGTTTGTTCTATATCTGCTTCCCTTTAGTGGAAAGGCATTGCGGAGAACCACCAATCACACTCCTCCGTCTTTGTTTTGTTCTCCTTGATAAAAAACCCTGATGTCAACAGGTAACACATCATTTTAATTGAGTATTTTATAGATATTAATGTATTGATTATTGCTGACTGAAATTCTCAGAGCATTCTTGATTTTGTTTGGCATTTTATGTATTCAAATATAGGGTAGTGCCTACATGTCACCGTCTCTTAGGCTTACTACATTACACTGCTCATGATTTCAATTTTTGAGCTGCAATAACTTTGGACCAAGATTTAACTTTCTGAGGGTATATCACTTTAGTACATTTTTATCTTTTTACCTTTGCTTTACTTTTCTATCTCAGACATAGAGTAGAGAGTAGATTTTTAAACAGTCTTTCTCTCTCTAGCGTTTTTTTATGCCGTAAATTTTGGAAAACGAGACAAGCAGCCCCTACTTTGTGACGTTCACTGCCCACTGCTGGCCATAAACGCTCAGGTAAAAAATCAGTGGTATTGCAGCTCTAAAATCAAAATCATGATCAATGTAATGTAAGTAAGCTCAAAAGAATGTGACATTTAGGTACTACCCTATATTGAATACGTATGATGCTAATCAAAATCAAGAACACTCTAAGAAGTCAGCAATAATCAATATATTAATATCTATAAAATACCCAATTAAAATGTTGTGTTACCTGTTCACATCAGAGTTTTTTAACAACAAAGTCGGCTGCAATACAGCTATAAGGCAGCTACAAAACAAAGATGGAGGAGTGTGAATGGCGGTTCTCCGCAATGCCTTTCCTCTAAAAGAAAGCGGGTATTGAACAAACTTCTTCAGGAAATTCATTAATGGACGTGGTCCGATGGTATACAAAAGAGATATTACTGCTGGAGGTTAAATCCCATTAGAAACTGGACGGGTAGTACCTCAGCCAACACAACTAAACGTAAGGTATCAAAAGCACAGCGGAAAAGAAAAAGAAAATGGCACTGGATGCGTCTCTACGCAATTAAAAGAAGGTATCTTGTTAGTAAATCGCATTTCAAAAGAAGGGATCACAATAGTGAATCAAATTTTAACAGAAGGTTAAATGAGTGGCCTTGAAGAAGGTATGTTCGATAGAAAATCAAAAGGACTGGAGAAAAGCCGATAAAGGGGGTATAATATAATAAATATAATAATAGCAAAAAACAAGCACACGACTCATATTGAAACAATTCCAGCAATGAGCACCAAGCAATGTGGAGATATTATTAGATCCAATGCTTCAGCTAGTGATCTGAACAAAAGTAACATCATGAATGCTAACGACACAATTCATACCTCGCATACTTTTATAGCACACAAGCTCATACTTGGTTCATATTTACAACATCGGCTGTTTCTTGTTCAAATAAGTGTCTCACAATCAAGTAAGATGTGCTATTTTATAACTAAAAAATTCTAAAAGCAGTGAAGCAGTGATGTACACGACTTGAATTCAAAAATCGTAGAGACTATTATGAATCTGATTATCGTTCCACTGACTAAACTTTTAAATAATTGTATTCGAAATAATACTTTTCCCAAAATTCACAAGATACCCAAAGTCATTCCAATACCTAAAGCCAGATCGGCTGAAATGCTCTCCAACCATCGACCAATTTCTCTAATCTTGTACTTTGCTAAAGTTTTTGAAATACTACTAAGGATCAATTTACCTCTTATCCACTATTACAGCAATCAATTATCACATTGTTAACGAGAGTTTTGAGAACCACATCCATATCAAGACCGACCTTTTTTCTTATCTAAGGCGTTTGATTGTCTCCAATAAAGTTTTTTAATTAAAAAATTAGCTTATTATCATATTCATCCCTCTAGCGTCAAGATTTTAGACTTCCTACTTATCCGACAGTGAGCAACTCGTACGTTTTAATGGCTGTAATTCTGATGGTCTATGGAGTCCCACGAGTTCCGTACTGGGACATACATTAATGATATCTCTAATAGTCTGTCAGATACGCACAATGCTGCTTTGGTCTGAAATCATGATGACACTACTTTGGTAAATATGTTAATATCCTTGTCGAAACTAGATCATTATGCAAGTCTGACCTTGGTGATTGGTTTGCTGCCAATATGTTATTGATAAATAGTTATAAATCTCAGTCTATATATGTAATCGTAAGCTTACTAACTCATGAGTTGGAATCTGCTGAATCAGTGAAATAGCTAGGAGTACATATTGCCTCTACTCTGACATCGGAGGTGGATTCTTGCTGTGTGCTGGGCGCTTTTTCCGGAGATATGGTATATCTCGCCTCCGTAGACTAAAGGACAGATTAACTAATAAAATATTATTAACTTCTTATCACGCATATTTCTATTCTTAAATGACATATGCAATTTTCGTCTGGAGACATTCTCCACATATATATGAAAAAGTGTTTGGCATGCAAAGGCGTTGTAACTGATATGTCCCTGGTTCAAAAATACATACCGAGAACCCTGCAAGGCTAAATTCATTAAATGGGCGACACTGGCCCTTCTATGCACGTATATTTTGAGTTGCCTCTTATATGTTAAAAGTAATATTAGCACCTTCTCCCACTCATAGTGATAATCATAATCAGGCCACACGAAATAGAAACAGCATTTGTCTCAATAACTACCGCCTAGAGTTGGCATAAACATTTATGGCGTTCAATTTTTTAATCTGCTGCCTAACAATATAGAATCATTAGATATTGACGTTCTCCATGGGAAACTCAAAGATTATTTAATAGGAAACGCATTTTTAAATGTTTACTTATTGTACTGTCCAACTCTTTCTGTTTTCTTTGTTTTTTTGTCTAAATGAGTATAGTTAATTGTATTATATATTTTTCTGAACGATCTTCATCTATCTCATGAAGACATTTTTTTGTTTTGTTTTATTAATTTGTTATATAGTAATAATGTGCTATGCACCATTCCATTTTTTAAAAGGATTTATTCATGTCTCATGTACTTTTTCCTAAACATTCTCCTAGTATAGTATATATTGACCCATGTAAACACTTTCTGTGTATTAATATCAATAAATTATTACTATCATTATTATTAGTATTGTTATAAAAAGCCTTCTTGGGGTGAAAACTGTGAAATTTATTTATCATTTTTAAAAGTCATGCATTATAGAGCTTGTTCTTTTAAAGGTTCTAAGGATAGCAATTTTTCCATGTATACGAAGATCGCTTAATATGTTAGGCTCGCCATACCACGCCACCATAAGTTATGTACATAAGTTCATGTCCTGAAAATGAAATATGTTAAATCCCTAAGGACTACCCACTACACCGTTGTACCCATGTCAGTACATGCCAGATGGATGACATTTATTTTGATAAGTGTGTTCCCTTTCCTAAGTTTCATGTTCCAAAGATTTATTCCAAGGTTGATACAAGTCGGCTATTTTCTTTTATTATTCAAAACGCAAGCACGTAAAACTTTATGATAAATGTAAAACCTGTTTCAAAGTTTTATCGTTGCTGACAAGGAAACGTTGGGTTGTCGGGGGATGAAGTTTAGTTTTTGTTGAAATGGACAGCGTCATAGGATACAAATACAAAGTCACGTGAAACGAAGTTGAAGGTTTTTTGAGTACTCAACGCAGACATTGCAAGAATTCCGCTATTGTGAGCCACTTCAGTTTGATGAATGAAAATCGAGAACGAGATCCCAAACAATGCACAAAAAAATTGGAGATGTTTCCAGCAAAAGAAAAAAACATTTTCACATTGCTAATAAACTCAAGTGTGATAATTATGAGGCAAAAGCCGGACCTGATATATGTAATGCTTCTGCCATTTATTTTGCTACTGTTTACATGAACACAAAAGATTTGCCCATTTCAAATTATTGTGCCAAGCACCTTCGAAAAAACAATTCTCATGTGTCAACTTCGATTTCATAAATTCTTTAGATGTACCCAAGTCATCTGGGCCTGACGACCTACCACCAAAAGATGGAAAACTGCTTATATTACACCCAAGTGGTGATGCTCTGTTAAAAATTATAGACCAATTAACAAATTCTGTATTTTTTCGATACTTCTGGAAAAAAACACTTACGAAGTAATATCAGGAATCGTCCACCGTCACATCATCATGCGGTCCATTGAAGCCAACTTGTTGTCTTTGGTTAAATACTCTTGTAATGCATGGATAAGTGGTGGTAAGTTGACTTTAGCAAGGCATTTGACAAGATAGATCACACTGTTGGAAAGACTTACTGAAGTGGGTGTCGAGAATTCACTGTGCCAATGGATAGCCACATAAAGAACAATGAGAAAACAAATCACTACGTTAATAGCAATAAATCTGAACCATTTGATGTAACATCCGAAGTGCCACAAATAAGTCATTTAGGACCACCTTTTCCATAATATATTCAAATAACGTCAGCGAAAATATCAAAAATTGTAAATTTCTATTATACGATGCCGACTTGAAAACTTTTTCTGTAAATATATCCAAAGAAGGTATTAATAATCTAATCGATTACATGAACAAAAACAACATTTTCCCGAACTTAGCAAAATGTAACTATATGCGCTTAATCAAAAACGTTAATAAAACAGATTACCAATTAGGTATTGCTGATCGTAATTATGGTCCAATCATACCACGGGACGTGATCGTCGTTAGACTTCGCAACCCTGCGAGTGACAGATAGATATCCCCGCCAGTCAAAAAGGCAATCAAGCAAGAAAGATTTGGGTTACGAGACATTATTTGTGAGAAGAAACTATTCATAATTTTTTGTCTATGTCCATAGTAATTGCATTATGCATTACGGAGATGTTGGGATTGACACGTCTTACACATATTATATGTGTTTTCGGATGGAGAAGAAACTTATTATCTCACAAATTAATAAATGATTACTATTATGATGTAAATGAAGATGAGGAATTGGTTGGAATGTATTTTATATTCTATTTTCTTGCAAAATACAGACAAATCCGCACTATTCAACAGGTATGTAGCTATAATGATAACATATAAACACTCAGTATATTGAACTTAACAAATTCGAGATTGCCAGGTATTAACAATAATTGTCCAAACCTGCTATTAAATTTAACAGCTAGAAAATCGACCAATTATTTGTCGCATTCCCATTGTCTATTGGGATAACGGATTGTTAAATGCAAATTTATAAGAGAAATCAAAATACATGAAAGTTGTCCTGTTTTCTCTGTACAAAAGCATCATGTTGGAATCAAAAAGTGGTCTTGTTCATAATACAGTCGAATTTTTACGATATATTTAAATAGAAATTACTGATATTCAGATACCTCTGACAGCTTCCGTCAAATTGCATTTCGATAAGGTATTATCCCATTGGCCCACGTGACCGTTAAATATTAATGTTGGTGAAATCCACCCTTAGTATATCTTAATATATCATAATTTTGAACACGTTACTCATATTTTATTGCAACATAATGGGTATGTGTTGGCTTTGGTTGTGATCAAACTCTAATAGATAAATAAATCTTTATGTAAAACATATTTCCGCAGGACTTTCATTATCTATCTGCTTGATAGAAAACAAAAAATATTGGTAAATAAATATAACAAGCTTTTTCTAGTAACATGCATTGCTGTTTTTCAATGTATCTCCGTTTACGTCTAACTGAAACGATGCAGCAGTCAACCTATTACTGTTCAAACATTCAAACACGACAAAAGATACCTACAGGATAAAGTAAAAGAGAAATAAACAATACATCAAAAGGTGAGTCTATATATGTATACAATTTGGTATTGGAATGCAGGTATCTAGAGATTGATCTAGACTTTTTGTGCGGCACATATTCAACGATGTAAGATAGCTCCCGATTAAATTTAATGAACGGACGCTGCAGAAAATAGTTTCCATGTGCAGTGTCATAAAGTTGGGCTGTACCCCATTATTATGGATTCTGTACAAGATATGTAGTGGTGTTTAATAATATATCTACGTTCTCAATAGATGTTTGGCCATCCTCTACATGTGATAGAATTACCATGTTGGTAGTTATGATGATAAGAATGTAGATAAATATTATCTATTAAATATCGTGTACCGAATCGACAATACGCTATAATTTAGTGCAAATTGGAGGTCCTGTATCAAAGTAACTATTCGTTTTTCTACGTCTTGAGATCAGCAGCAGACTAAATATGAAAATAGCCTAACGCTTTTCGCCATAAGGCTCCTGTAGGGTCTTTCGTTGACCTCCTTAAAATTCTGCCCAAAATATCATAATTATAATATAAACGGTGCGTGTAGGGAACTCAAACTACGGCCATCACGATCTTATGGTCTCTTTGGCAGTTTATTAAGAATGTATCAATTACTTCAACTCCGTTTTGACCTAGATACTGAATTTTGACACATCATACTTACGGAAATTAGCTGCCGACCTTTCGTCTCTCTGAATGACAGGTTCCGCTTCTGAAAATCACAAGCACAAGGTTGTCCACCACAAAGGCGTCCTATCGTCACTCACACTGCAACCTTTATCAAATGACTAGACCTAGTCCATACTGATAATTGTTAAAAAGCATGAAACAACGTTGTATACGCTGGATTATAATATTTATTCACGGTGTTTACAAACAACGTTCGAATAAATACGAACGCTCCCATAGAAAGGAATACAGGTTCCTTGTGCATGGGCCATGTGACTATCACAATACATTAAATCTTACACAAACAACCTAAAGATGTAATGATAATGCATTTATTAACAATATATACAAATACATGCTTTGTGTGCATACATTTGAAACATATACATTTTATCAGCGTGAGTTGAAAGTAAGCACAATGGAATATATCAATATTTAATTTGAAGAGAAAATCTTGAATGGTAAAGGTAAGTAGTAGTACATTAATTTGTTGTCTCCAGAAATATGGAAAAAGTTTATTTTAAATAAGTATTCTTCAGGTCGACAGCTTGATGAATTTTAGGTCGAGGAGCACATATTATAAATTTCATCAACTCATTTTTAAACTTGTTAATGTTTGCCTCTTTATTTCAGGTGGTAGAAGGTTATAAGATCTTGGACATAGGAAGGTCCAACATTGTAGCGAGTTCCTTTCTGGTTGTGGAATGTTCATTAAATCATATCAATTTCGATAAATACGATGCTTGTATATAAAACAATTTTTTTTTTATTTTTATGTTGGTCTGTGGCCATAGAGTAAAGACATAGTTGTCTTATATCAAGTATTTGAAATTCAGCATTCAAAGTTTCCGTTGGATACGAAATTGGTTTATTGTGTATTGTTTTTAAAATTAGTTTGTGTGCTTTCCCTAGAGCATCAATGTAAGTTTTGATGGCTGCTCCTCGAATTATGATACCATAATTTATATGACTTTCGGGTACTGCATGATAAAGAATTTTCAATTATTCCTCCGTTAGAAACTGCTTATAGTTTTTGATTCTGTAAAGATGAAATTTAATTTTTTTTTAAAACGTATTGTATAATATATCCTACATGTATATCCTAACGAAGATATTGGTCTATATAGACACCTATGTAGATATTTTACAGTATCTTTCCTTGAACATTTTTGGGATATGACGAAAATGGCGTAAAAAGTACGTTTTACTATATATATACATAACTTGAGACGTGGTCATTGTCGTCTAAACCAGTTAGGTGAAAAATTAAAGTGTGAGGATGTTGCTAATTGTTGTTTTCGTATAGGATGAGGGAAACGTCCAGTAACATGGTGAGAGCTGGATACATGGTACAATGGTTAAAATTATATAAAATATGACAAGACAAGTTAAAGACAGATTAAAAATTATTCAAAAAACTATATAGGTGAAAAAATTAAAGCTTCCGCCTTTTGTTGGGTACTTCGACAAAATTTAAGCAAAGAGGACTCTTTATACTTTTTTCAATTCTCTCTAGCTTTCAATGGACTTTGCTGCCATCATCATCAGGAGCTGCAATTACAATGATAACAGTAGCAACAAAAGTGTAAAATGAATTTAAATTGAATCAACTTACAGTAGTATGTGAGGATGTTGCTAATTGTTGTTTTCGTATAGGATGAGGGAAACGTCCAGTAACATGGTGAGAGCTGGATACATGGTACAATGGTTAAAATTATATAAAACATGACAAGACAAGTTAAAGACAGATTAAAAATTATTTAGAAAACATTAGAGCATTACGTCGTGAAGCCACTTGATGATTGCACAAAATGGTGGTCATGGAATAATGAGTGAGATGAACCTTTGACAGAAGGCCGAAGGTTGTCAATGTCTGTGTTGAAAGATGGAACGAATTGTGGGCGTGTGCCAAAACGTTGCCAAATCACTTCAGATGATGTGATTTTCAGAATGTTATGTAAGAAATTGTTAAACCGACCAGAGGCAGTTGAATAAACTATATTTTAATTAATGGGAATTTTAAATTAACAATTATTAATAAATCGTGAGAAGAGAATTATTAGATTTTGAGTGGAATGAAATTTGTTGGTGGAATCGGCCAAAACACAGATTATATTTATGGTTGTGAAAAGTCTAAATTTGGGGAGATATGTAAGTTTTCCAATTTTTCGCAGTTTAGCAAATATGAGTAAATGACACTCAGTTGTTTAATATCTGTCTTTTTGTTGATACAGTTGTTATTCATGAAAATGCGGGACATTTCCAGGAATAAACGTTTGGAAAGGTGTTTTTCTTTATCAAGAACTTTGATACTTGTGTAATTCATAGAATGCCCTGTTGTGTTAACATGAGATGCTAGAGCGCATCTTTCAGGATGAAGCCTAGTATCACTTTTGTGTGATGTAATCCTTCCTTTTAGAGATCTGGAGGTCTGACCTATGTATATTTGGTTGCAGTTGTTGCAATAGACTGTGTTAGTTAAGCCAAGCAGCGGGACTTTGTCTTTCATTTTTGAAAAAATGCGGTTTATAGTGAGGACGGATTTGCAAGCGATTCGAAAGTTCAAAGGACTGCACAATCTGATTCAATTTAAACTCATTTTACACTTTTGTTGCTACTATTATCATTGTAATTGCAGCTCCTGATGATGATGGCAAAGTCCATTGAAAGCTAGAGAGAATTAAAAAAGTATAAAGAGTCATCTTTGCTTACATTTTGTCGAAGTACCCAACAAAAGGCGGAAGCTTTAATTTTTCACCTAACTGGTCTAGACGACAATGACCACGTCTCAAGTTATATATATATATATATATATATATATATGTTCATTTTCACAAACTGTTTTCAGATGAGTCCCATTTACTGCACATTTATGGTCGGCAAGATGGAGACAAACTAGATCTATTCACCATGCATCTACCGAATGTTGGCCAGATATGTTCAAGAACTGGGATATCTAAGAACGGATTAATACAACAGGAGGAAGAGGCTTTTTCCACTTCTACTGATCTTAGCCATATCAAAACTACCCCACAATCTTCTTATTTGTTACAGTGGAAATATTCCGGTATGAAGGTTTTGCCTACGTGCCTGCTCCGGTATAATGAAAAAGCAAAAGCCAACATCGTTAATGTCGCATATTGCAGCTGATCCACGGCTGTCACGCTTCAGCATAATTCTACCAGCTACGCCGAATAATAAGCTCAATCCATCAACGCCCCTTTATCGTTCCTCTTCCTGGATTATTCTCGCCTATTTCTCTCTCATCGTTTAAATAATCTCGACATAAATCCAGGAGGATGTATTGATGGGCACCCAAGCAATCGGATCCTTTTCATCATCCTTCCGTAACTAAACTGACCACATATCTTACAGCTAATTGCTTCTACAAGAATCCATTTTGCTTGGAGTCCATCAAAATGTTATTACTGTATTACCGAATAGAAAAACACGGCATCGGTAGATAGTGTCGCTAAAGTTCGGTAGATTCAAAGACAAAATCGGTAAGAAAAAAATCAGGACCGGTGAAATATCAGCGGCGGATCAAGGGCCTCTGGGTCACTCAGCATCATTATCGATGAAAAAAGGTGTATGATTGTATTGCGCGCACAGATTTTCAAAATAAGTCAGCGCAAAGCACTATCTATCACACCATGGTAGAGACCAAGGCTAGACGAGAGCGTCTCTGGACAAACGAACCAAATCATGGCAACCATCCTCTATCCCGTTTGTAAACACCTTGAATAAATATTATTATAAGCCAGCGTATACAACGTTGTTTTATGTTTTTTTAACAATTATCAGTATCGTATAGGTCTAGTCATGTGATAAAGGTTGCATGGTGTGCGACGATATGACGCCTTTGTGGTGGACGACCTTGTGCTTGTGATTCTCAGAAGCGGAACGTGTCACTCAGAAGTGTCGGGAAACTGTCGCTTCTTGCTATCGTACGTATAGTCGGTGGTACTGCGATTGGCGAACTACTCATAGGTGACAGTATCACCACCATTTTTTTACATTGGTAGAGGCTGAAATATCATTCAAAATAGACGGTGAAAAACCATGAAATTGTGAAAAATCATACATCATTTCTATACCATTGTACTTGCGCAAGCCTCCCAACTAGCAAAGTAGTGCTATAAGCTTTTGATAAAAGAACCGTTCAGCCATAAAAGCTCTCTATAATTGTTGCCTGAACACCAAAATGCTGGCTTAATGTTGTGTGGAAGGCAAATTTGCTTTCTGCAACATATTTGCTCTAAAATAAGGTGTTTAAAATATTCTTATAGCATAGTTACACAACACCTTATAGAACAAATTTTTAACTGTTGCATAAACGTTTATACAACTATTTTATACGGCATATTTGCAGGTTAGACAAAATGGTTGTGCTGTGGCATCCATGGTAACGTTTATAAAATAAACCCGAGCCTTGTTGTTGTGCTGTGCAAATTTACTACTTTAGCCAACAAATTGCTCCCAACGGAAGCACTTATACAACTGTTGTTTAGTAACTGTTAAATATGTTGGTATACAACTTCACCATAACCTAACTTTCTGCTGTCATATTTTAGTTAAAATGCCATAACCAATGTTTTAAGACTAATAACGCATGGATGTTGTTTAAAAATGTTTTATAAACTGTTCAAACAGAAGATCTAGATCTGGTACAAATTCTAGGTAAATCATTCGACTCTGTCGGTATTTCATTTCTGACATTTGTCAAATTGTTGTATAACACCTGCAGGCAACACCAAAATATTCTAATAAACTAAAGACAACATGGACGATGCCATGATTATACACAACCACCCGCCATATTGGGCAAACATTTATTCCGCTATTTAATATTAAATAATTATGTTTCAGTTAGAAATTACAGATATAAAGTGATGAACATTAGTGTGATTGTGTCTAAATATAGAATTTGTGGAAGATTTAATGCAGATAAGTTCAGTTTTCCATCTTAAAAATCTAGACATACTTTTGATCATTATCAAAATATGAATCAAATACGAAGCCCGTAGAAATTGCGTAACTAATTTGCACGATAATCACAATAAAATTTGCTGCGCAAGTAATTCAATAGCCCTTTACCACAGTGTTAGAAGTTTATCATATACCTGTCTATGAAATTCACAATGGCCAATATGTAAGTAAACAACATGACTGTAATGTGTTAGTTATATATTATTCCTCGTGTATACAATACATAAGAAATAGTTTGCTTGCAATAAAGTAGAATCACGTAACAGAATAGTTATATAGTTGACAAAAACTGAATCTTGCACTAACGCAAATGCCCTATAGCGGCTGCACGAGGCTTACACTTTTTTGTATAACTGTTGCCTGAAGCCCTTATACAATGTCTTAAATGACTGAAGTGTCCTATTAGGTGTGCCCATTCCGCTTGTATGCTATACATAGAACTGCTTTCTAAGAGGGTTTTGCCAATGTCTTTACAGTATATAATGCTGTATAATCATTCTTGCAACTCTAATAGGAGTGATAATTGTTAGTTGGGTAACAACGTTAATAAAATAACAATGTTATTATAAACGTTCTAACAACGTTAATACAACGCTTACAAACCCAAAAAGGACGCAACCTTGTGCAGAAGTTTCATTCTTTAATTTGTTTTATAACGGCTCCCATATCTTTTACCAAATAATTGTTTAAGCGTCTTTAAAGTTATTATAAAACATAGCATGCAACAGTTTCAATGGATACAGTTATAGGGCTAGAATAAAACAGTTTGATAAAAATTTGTTTGTATAATATATTGGACACATGTAGCAAATATTTCATTTCATTAGTTACTTTGGGAAAGTCAAAATTTCCATTCTGTATTTTTTCTTATTCTGGCATGTATTGTAATAAAATAATACAAGTGAACCATCTTATACTATAATATAGACATTAAACTAATTAGTCAAGACATTTTATAATTGCAAAAATGTTTTTTTTATAATGCACTTGAAAATGACCGCCTTAAAGTAAAGTTGAAACAACACAAAGTATGGCTTCCATGTTATAAGCATTTATCACCTTGAGAGTTCTTATTACGTTTTTGCTTTGTAAGAGATTTTAATGAATTATTTAATTTATATGTATACTTTAGTTAAACAGAAATATATTGCAAGGAAACAGGGTTAGTATTAAAACGGTCATGCGTGTATACATTGCTATCTTGGTAACCGGTAACTAGCATAGATATTTTATAATTTTCGTCTGTCCGTGCTATTATATTTTATAATTATATAATTTATAAGTGCTTTACTGCTGCTCTTATCACGCAATCTTGTTTTAATAAGCATAAAGCATATTGCACTCAGATGATACCTTCAAAAATTATTATACAGGACATTCATTAGGAAAATTCCCACCAAGGATTTATCGAAAACCGCTGATTAAAAGAAAAACGCCAAGACACGTCAAAAGATTTGTCAGTGGCGGCAACTTTTTAACCAAAAAATACTTCGCACGCTTTCACCTTTCATCCCCTTAAAAATTTTAAATGACAAGGGGTATCAAGCTTGTTTGAAAGGTCTTTCAAGTCCTTTTTTTGACGTTTGATTTTTCAAAATCGCTCGATTCTTTTCCAAGAAAATTAAAAAACCCTTCATTTATCTTAATTTGTTCAGATGAAAACAAAAACACACGAAACTATCACTTTTTATTTCAATAAGTATTCATAATGTTGCCCGTTATCGGCCAAACAATGATATACAAAAACATGTTGTGGGATATCATGGCAGCTTTCGATGATGCGTTGACAAGGTTCATCTGAGCTTTTAGGTTGGGGAGTAAACACAATAGATTCAAAATGGCCCCATAGAAAAAAGTCTAACGACGTCAAATCAGGAGATCTAGCAGGCCGGTCTTTAGACCCCTTTCGCCCTATCCATTTATCTGGAAACTCGTCGTCTAACTATTGCCGAAACGGAAGATGGTATTGTCCAATCAGAGGCGTTGAGTAACCAAAAAGCTCGAAATAGATACCCATGGACATTTGGTCGGACGCACAAAAGCATCATACTTAGTTTATTCAATAGCAAGTAGACCACATTTACTTTACGGCCAGAATCATCAGCCATCTAGTGGTCACGTGGTGACTGGGCTATTAAACTTGAACTGAGATCCCTAACGGTTCCAACTAGTAGCAGCGTTGGCCGCAGTGGTCGATTTTGGTGTCATACTCGTGGATGGCGCTTTGCGCTGTCTTTTCTCCGGGTTAGAAGAAAGGTGTGATGTTATCGTTGCTTTGTTCAGAGACGAGAGGACAAGCCTAGACCATGCCGATGAGTAGCTAAGAAGTACGAAACAGCTGTCCATAGGGCTGTCTTTTTGGTCGGCAGACAAAAATATCATGTTTAGTCTACGCAGCTTTCTTTAAGCATAAAAACAAACTGGAACGACTATAAACCTTTGCTTATTATCTATTATACGTTTCACACAACTTAAAAAAGATTATCATAGTGCAGGGTGACCGTGAATTTGGAGCTTTCCTTCACACGCCGTATATTTGTTTACATTATGCAACGAGCTAAGGATACAGGTCGTTTTGCAAGAATGTAGACGCGGGCACTGTGGGACACCTAGACCACCTCAAATGGTGCAAACTGAGGAAGAATTATTGAATCTTGTAGAAGAAATTCCTTCAACAAGCACTGGGAAAGTGGCTAGTCAAGACCAAATTGTGGTAAACGCTGCGTGATGATGGATTGCACCCTTTTGTAGAAGCCCTCCAAGCTGAAGATTTTCCTGCAAGAGTGCGTTTTTGTGAGTGGTTGCAGTCTATATTAGTCACGGACAAATCAACTTTCACGCATAACGGGATGGATAACATTCAACACATTTTCAACAAACATTGTCTTTGAATATTTGGGCATGTTAAATGGTATGCTCTTTGGACCTTTTATTTTCCCGAATCCGCTGGACGGTTTACAATACCTAGACTTTGTATGGAAAATATTACCAACGACGATAACTTAGAACAATAGTTATGTGACACAGCCGTACTTGAAATTTCTCTGCAAATTCACGGTGAGTACTTTTTCATTCATGATTTTATCTTTTTCGCTACTGATTACATTAGCTTTGTTATTTCAAGCCTAGTATTTTATGAAAAGCAGTCCCATCTTTCTGGACAGCCTGTATAAGTCTGTGGCTTAAAACCCAGCCAGTTCCATTCTTTTTAGTTTTACTGCGATGATAAAATCGATGAAAAGGACTCCTCTGTCAGAAAATTAACTAAGTCATTTTCTAAGTTCAAAAAATATAAGTGGATTAAAACTACAGAATTATTTGCATGACTAACAGAGCTGACCGTATTCCACACATCCATATATCAAAACGATTTAATCGTCTTTGGGATAATATACAAATGTTGGTTGGAAATACTTATTACGTTTATATGCGACTCAGTTCGAACTCAGAATTTAATGGCATTCTAAATCCGGTATTCCGCCGCGTTTACATGTAGTTTTCCGATTGATTTGAATCTCTTTTAAATCTTTGTTGAAATCGTCGAGCCAAATGCCATAAGCATCATTTATCGAAGAGATTTAAGACCTAAATCACTCTACAAAGTTGTGGAACTATCAATAATTTTCAATAATAACAGAATATTAGAAAAACGAAAAGATGTAATCATTTGGGACCAACAAGGACAATATCGGCCAACAAGCCAGATATTGGGATAAAAGACTTTTACAAATACATAATTGCATAATTGATGTGATTATACCGTCGGGTGCATCTATAAAGGATAGATAATCTGAAAAGATGTTAAAATACCAGGACGGAAGAAAACAATTTTTTTTAAGATTTCTTTATACTCTTGTGTATACATATTTAGAGCTGAAATTTTTACACTGTCACAGATGAGCCCTAAAGTTTATAACAATAAATATTTCATACCTAAATGCGCTGAACTGCTTATAAAGTTAGGACGCAAAATGAAGACAATTATGTTTCAGACTGTCTTAGACTAGTTAGTATGTAACTTGTGCTAAATGGCTCCACTATTGATGACTGCATAACTTTGTCAAATAAGTAGGTCACGTAATCCAGTTTCTTTACGAAGAAATATAATTCCCTGGATATTTTTTCTAAAAGTCTTAATATAGTATATGTATGTTTGCGAAATCTTGTACGATTAAAACGACTGTGAGTTCAAAACAATGGAAAATAAACTCGAGAAAACGAAAAAAACAGTAGACAAATATCAACCAACTGTAGCGAACTGACCGTCTTCAAAACGAGGTAAAATGCAATACATTATTTAAAGTTTCAGCTTTGTATCTTGTATGGTTTTCAAGAGCATTCAAATTATTTATAACAGAGTTGATATGCTATAAAAGTACACACAGCGTGAAAAAACATTTATTTTTCCAAATATAAAAAAGATAATAACAAAAAAGGAGCTTTGTGGATTTGAACCTCCGTACTGCGATTCAGAAATCACCGCTCTCTCCCAAATGTCAAGCAAACGTTGATGGCATATCAAATCTATTATAAACAATTGGAATACTATTGAAAATTATACAAGATACAATGCTGAAACTTTAAATAATGTATTAAGGACCAATACCGAGCATTTTTCCTAATTTTGAAGACGGGCAGTTCACTACGATTGGTTGATATTTGTCTACTGTTTTTTCGTTTTCTCGAGTTTATTTTCCAATATTTTGAACTCGCAGTCGTTTCAATAGTACGAGATTTCGAAAACAGACGTATACTATACATTTCGAAAAAAGGTCCAGGGAATTATATTTCTTCGTAAAGAAACTGGATTACGTGACCTTATTTGTTTGACAAAATCATGCAGTGATCAATATGCAGCCCTTTAGCACGTGTTACGTACTAACTAGTCTAAGACAGTTTGAAACATAATTGTGTCTCCATTTTGTGTGCTAACTTTATAAACAGTTCAGAACATTTAGCTATCAAATATTTATTTTTATAAACTTTAGGGTTTATCTGTGGCCGGGTAAGAATTTCAGCTCTAAACATGTATACAGAAGAGTATGAAAAAATCTTGAAAAAAATTATTTTATTCGCAATAAGAGATGATGGACACATCCGCTTTGTCTTAAAATGTGTATAATAACCTATGTTTTTCGAATATCGTAGCTAATCTGTCCAGTTACTCACAAATACGAAATGTTTGAATTTGTTTTGAGGAAAAAAGGTAACCCTTCGTTTTCCGCATAAAAACAACAATTGGTTTGTGATATCTGTCGGTAAGGTAAATTCGTGTATTTTGCTATAACATGCTATTTGAACAAAACCTTTTTATTGCTCAGTAAACTAGTAGTAATGGCCTAAAGACAGGTGGTTTGGGATAAACAATTAGAAATGGTCAAAGACTACTTGACCAATCGACTCCAATTTTGTTGTGGGTAAAAGTATGAAGCCTACGGATATAGAGAATTTCAAGTAGCTGCGTGGAATTATCGTCGCATTAGCAGCAAGTGCCAAAACCTGTATTTTGCCTCGTTTTTCGGCTATTACTTCTTTGCTATTAGACGGATCTTCTTACGTGTAGTCTTATTTTGTAGGTCTCATAAATACCTAAAAGTCTTATTTGTAGAGTTTTTTCGTTCCTGCCAACAAATTCGATTGAATCCCAAAAAATCGTTTTCTCATTCTTTGCTGTCGAATGAAAAGTTTTCACACAAAAATTGGTGTACCCGTTTTATGCGTCCATGTTGAAAATAACCCATTGAACAACTTGCATCAATAAAACCAGACTTTACAATTATTTCGCAAACCAGGGGTATTTTCGTCTAATATTATTAGACTATAATTCCTCCAAGCATATGTAGAACATCCACCATGCTAATGGAGTGTAGGTCGTAAAATAATAATAATAATAATAATAATAATAAATAATCATAATACTTATTTACTCCTTAATCACAATATCAAATCAACCTCTGGCGAGCGCTTAGAGCCATATCGCCAGTCGTTCCTATAATTGTAGATTCCTTGATTTTCATAGTTCTCTGCTGTTCCATGTCGGCGCTCTATTTTGTGGTTATGTTGCAAATATCTATTTGGATCAAAGTGCTTATGCTTTTGATTTATATCATCTGTTATTTGGGCCTGAAATGTCTTAAAATTCAAAAAGAAAACATAGTCGCACGATAGGAGAGCGCTGACTCTGACACAGAATCGTAGAAATCTAGAAATACCCCATCCTTTCTGAAATGATGGAGAGAGAAGACTATGAAAATCAAGGCGGCCATAAAGGCGTCTCACAATAATTGTAGGAACGACGGACGATACGGCTCTTATTGATGGCACTGGTGATGCTGCCAGCAGAACTTGAATGGCCATCTATGGGAGACCATCGTCCAGCATAACCTGCGGTATTACTCGATTTTTCTATAAAAGGCCAAACACACGCTTGCGGAGCCATTTAGCGAAGAGCAGTTTGTTATAAATTAGTGGTGTAGTTATGTTATAAATGTGTTTGAATTAGTAATAATTTGTTGGGGTGTTGCGAGAGTAATTGCGAAAATAATAACTTACGTATAGTTCCAGGTATTTTTATTCAGCATTAATCACTGAAATAGTCACCGTTTAATTGTATAACATTTTTTCAACGATATGCTAGAATATCAATGCCTCTGAGATAGATTTATTGTGTTTGTGAGCTCAAAAACTATTCTAGGGTCTTTAAAATTCCTTGATTGTATTCAATTCTTTCATGTTAAATTATTTTGTAAAGCCCCAAACAAATCTGTAGGGCCTAAATCTGCGGAATATGGTGGGTGGGGTAGTAATTCCCATCCTAAGTCCATTACATTTTTCCGCGTGACGTTTGTCATATGCGGTCGAGCATTGCCGTGGAGAAAATATGTCGGTATCATTCTGGACAACGGGATAACTTGGCGTAATGATATTGAAGCGTTAAACGCTAAATTACAAATTATGTTTTGACAGCTGTACACATTATTATTTAAACGTTTGAAATTAGGTTTGAATAACAAAATCTGCAAAGCAGGACGCTGCGCACTATTACTGACGCTTCATGGTATGTCTCTAGCGAAACCCTTCACAGATATCTCGATGTCCCTTACCTAAGGGCACAGCCGACGTCAACTACGAGCCGTGATGAAAGAAAGGCAACACCGCGCTCGGACGGCATGGTAGTGCTACCTGTGAACGTCGGCCGGCTGCGGCTGTGTGCTCCGTCTCCGTGTAACGTTCAAGAACTAAATTTAATTTTGGAAAAGAGGACAGTTCGATTCAATACAAATCATCTGAATATGAAATAGCTCTAAAAAATTTAAAAATACGAAATAATCGTGATATATATGAGTCGCTAATGCAGTTAACCTAATTAAAAGTATTTAGTTTACGTTTTTTTTTGTCAGCACACTGTGTTCCAACAGGGCCAGCTTGGAAATGTGGAGTTACCTGTTTGTTTTTAATACCTTTACTTTCAGTTTTACTGTTATTTTTCAATTTTACATAATCATTCAAAATTATGTTTAAAAAAATAGACAAAAGCTTAGATAAAATATCTGCATAATTGCGGCCACAGATGCAAGTTAAAGAAAATTCACTGTAAATAAAGACTGAATGCTGAGCAAGGTTAACTGACAAAATAAATTTTTGATTATTGCTTTTCAAGAAGAAAATTTCCAATCTATCTACATTAATAATAGATTCAAAAATGGCATACATATGGTAGAATATGATTGGTACATAACTGGTTGGAATTAACAGTCCTCCTCTTTGCAAATAATCAAAATAAACATTTGTTGTTAATGAACCTTTTTCTTTAACTATTAGCGATTTGCTTATCTCGCAGTTTAGGTTTTTAGAGATAGCGTGTGAAGCATATCCAGATATATAAGTCTTAGTACTATCCTCTATGTCACAATTGGCTAAGTAATTTGTCTCAAATAATTCATTGAATATATCCAAAACTTCAGGATTTTGTTTGGTATCCAAGAAATCAAAATTTTCTTGAGTTTCTAAGCAGTTTTGGAACCTTGTTTTAATTTCTGCTAAAGAAAATGACGATTTCTTTTCATTGAAAATATGCTTCAGCCGTATTATCTTTTCAGCATTTAAAATTTCATCATATGACACATTGTAATTGCAGCCACATAAAAGTCTATAATTGCCAAATCGTTTTTCAAATTATCAGTGGTGAATTTTCCAGGCAATACATACTCAATGTCAAATTGATTAAATGAATATTCAATTATATTAAGTAGAGTCAGCGTGCTTTGATATAGAGCTGTATACGTTTCTGGTGTCAGGTGTCCATTATTATTCTCTAGATTATGCCATTTTTCTAACCATATCAGGAATTTTTTCAAAAATTGTACTCTATAATCATATTTATTGGTAATAGGCTTACAAAATTCGTTTCGCTTCAATTCTCCTTTTATTACACTTGTATTACTGACAATATCCCACCAATTCCTGATTATTTCCAAAAAGTGTGCAGCATCATTAATCTTTAATTCCTTCATAGCAGCTATTGTTGAGTGATGGAATAAATTATCTACAAAATTTACATTTTGCCTTTCAAATGAATTTGGATGCAATGTTTTATAATTTAATTTATATGCTTTCTTAACTACAGCTTCTTCTTCTTCCAATTGATATACAGCACGAATGTTTTCAATTTTAGCATACTGAATAATATCAGTATTGTCAAAATTAGGATATACAAAAGTTTTGTCTAGGTTTTTTAAATTAATCCAATTATTTCTGATTCCGAATATATGCACAACATCATAAGTTAAATATATGTTCTTATCAGGATTATGTGGATTTGGAATAGAATAATTTTCTGATGAATCCTTTGGTAATTTCCTGAACATTGCTCTATTAATTCGGTGATTATCAGTAACAACACAAATAACTTCAAATCCACATTTTTGAACTAAATTTATCACATGTTCAACCAAAGGTGTCATTTCATCACCTGTTAGATTTGAAACTGTTAGTAATTTGATAATTTCTGTTATGTTTCCAAATGCTGAAGGCTAAAACAGTTTTAGCCATGTCATTTTATTTGAAATTGGAAAAATACAACCAGAATTTGCACGTTTTCAATAGTTGAAATCCTTAGCGTCCTGAGGCGCGAACAGCCACAGTCACATTTCTTAGTTTATTTTTAAAGCACAGAAACACTACAACTGGAGTCTATTTCTCATATATTATAGTCACCGATCACTTTGAACACATACACACACTTTGAAGTTTAGAAAACAAGCTTATCTCTTAATTACAGCCTCTGCGATTCCAAAATCACAAATTGAAAAGGTTATGTTTTCTCAGCGTTTTGAGCGGCGGGAGTAACACTACCACCTACGTTGCCAGATTTCTTTGTTCACGGCTCGTAGTTGACGTCGGCTGTGCTAAGGGATTACATTAGGCAACAGGCAGAACAGCGCTTTAGCTTTTGCTGAATCGCACAGCAACCCTGCGCCAATCAAAGGATTAAGCAGTCGAGCAAGTTCGCAAGCACAAAAGGTTACGCGGCCCGTACTATAATCAGAATTAATTCGTGACTTCAGAACAACCAAGGTTAGAGCATTTTGACAAAATTCTTACAAAATCAAGTAATTTTAGACCATGTCAAAATCCATTAACTGATTTTAAAATGCCTAAACGTTACCTGTCCTAAAAGATTCTCTTCTGCCTTTTTGCTCCTTCTATTCCTCCCCTCCTGTCTTTCCATATTTTCCTTAAAATTTTCTGGTTTCTGGGTTAACTGACCTGACAGCCTTACTAACTGACTCTATGACACAAGAACTTATGTCCTACGGACCACACTCTGACAAACAACGATGACTTGGGAAAACATGTAAACGCATCCGTCGATGTTCGTCGGACAGTGCGGGACCCAACTGCCAACTTTTCACACTTTTCCTAAAGAAGCTAGTTGGCGAGATATACAGGTATGATCATGGTCTGTAATAGATTCAATTTGTGGGGTACTCAGACTTGAGTCTTCTATAAGTGAAACTAATTCGTCGTTATATGGGCCCGAACGATCTTAATCTTTAAGTTTATAATTTCCTTTTCAAACTAATTGTACACTGTCCTTTGACATTTTCGCTAAATGCTTGGCATATCTGTTTATTAGATTCCATTGCTCTTGATCCAGCGCGGAAATCATACAATTCACAATAGTGTAATTGTATTGCACAAGCGCAATGCTAACGTTCTTCGTCATTTCTACGGTATGTCTAAATGAAAATACTACATTCTACTTTCGCGTCAGAAATACATAGATTTGTCTCTATTTATAATTTACATACATTGCAAAAATGCAATAGTTTGTCTAGTGACTATACCCTATTCGTACTCCATTTACGCCCCGGCACAACAAAAATGCAGCACGGCAAATAAGCGTTGCAATAGCTATTGGTTATTCGGCCATAAAAATACGAACAAGTGCAGGATTCGACAGGATAGAACTCAGGCTCGGGATATCGCCGGTGTGCATGTCGTCAACGGATACAGCAGACAGCAGATGAAACAGAGAATATTTTTCCGAATGCTGCCTTCAGTCATGCTTCCTCTTCAGTGATGTCTCCCCCCGAAAACGTTACAAGAAGGGACATTTGAAAATTCAGGCAAAATAAATTGTCCATAACGTTTATAAGAGCGAAATTTTAAAGCATCCTGAAATCAAAATTCATGATATTGAAAGACGTGTGGCGAACAAAACAGTCTTATATCCTAAGACAATGTTCAACATGGTTAAAGAATATAAAAAAAACAAAAAATTGTTTCCACCACTCAAGAGGCTTCATTACACTTTGAATGGAATACCATCAGACGCAAAGTTCATCAATTTCTTGAAAGGCAGGAACTTCGGACCATAGACAAGGTATTACAGGAGGTTAATAGTGATGAAGACTTACCTACTTTCAAAAGAACCACATTTTGTAGTTTACTCAAAGAACTTTATCTTGAGTATAGAAGACGGGGCAGAAATAATATTTTGATGGACAGCCAAGAGATTATTTAATGGAGAAGAAATTAGTTAAAATCAATAAAGAAATACCGCCACCAGGCCAGGAAGACTTATTACTTGGATGAAACCTGGATAAATGCAGGACATACAAACTCTAAAGTATGGGCTGACTCTACAATTAAATCAGCAAGACAAATCTTCTCAGATGGACTAATCACTGGCCTAAAGCATCCTCCAGGTACGTGTATCTATCCAATTCGTCATTTGTATTGTAAAAATGGTGTCAAGTCGACTGAAACTATGAGTCCACGCTGAAAACTTAGCTACACTAAAGTTAGCTATAACACCTTAGATACTCTGCTTGTATTATTATTAGTTTTCTTGAATATTATATGAAATAATTATTTTCAGGAAAAGGAAAATGATTTGTTATCTGTCACATTGGCAGTAAAGATGGCATTGTGCCCACTGCCCTATGGGCGTTTGAGTCAAAGAAAGCAACCGACTACAATGAAGAAATCGACGGGAGTTCATTTGAACGATGGTTTGAAGAAACTGTCCCAAAGCTGGACGACAATGTCATCATTGTACTTGATAATGTTGCATACAACACTAGCAAACTAGAAAAAAGGCCCACAATGTCCACAAGAAAGGCAGAAATTCAACAATGGCTGCCTGTCAAAAGAAATATGGTCAAAGCAGAACTTATTCATCTCGTCAGGCAGCACAAATATAAATATAATCTTAATGTTATTCACGAAATGGCTAAAAACCAAAATAAGACCTTTTTAAGGCTACCCCCTTATCACTGCGAATAAAATCCCGTTGAAATGATTTGGACAAATACAATAAACTATGTGGCTTTCTGACGTGAAAAATTTGTTTTATGAAGCTGTCAACAGAGTGACGGCAAACCGTTGGAAAGATTGCATCCGTTACGTTCAAGAGACAATCGAAACAAATATGTGCTATGATCGATATTCAAATTGAACCTGTAATAATTATTATTAACCATTCGGACGATGATTCAAGTACTTACAGCGAATAAAGAATTAGGAAAAGCATGTGCACTTGTTTCTATAAAAATAATCATTTATTACAATATCGCTTTTGGGCATGTTGCGTTTTGTCTAGGCGTTAATGGACTACGAATGGGGTATAATCACAATACACACCCACTGAAGATAGGATATTGCGCATGTGGGCGGAGCTTCGTGACGTCACCTTGAGAGTTTTCAGCTCGTGGTTACCAGTGGCAGGATTGTCGTAACGTTACTGTAGTACACGTGTATGGTGGTTAATACTATATAGTGCGATTTATTGGTGATTTTTGGTGGTTTTGTGACTTGTTATACTAGTTACACATACTTTATATACACTGTGTGGTTGATAAATTGATAAAAATGCGGTGTGCTGTTATGGGATGTAATTCCGACAACCAATCGAAATGGAATTCTTGCAAAGTCAAGTTTTCCTCAAGACTCAAACCTTAGCAAAAAATTGCTACATCTTACAAAAGGAAAAGACAAAGTCAATGTAAAAAGCGCTAGCGGTTGCTCTAAACACGTTTTGAAACATACCTTTTTGGGTTACACCCCTAAGAGATATCGTCCTCTAAAAGATGATGCTATTACTACGAAAAATTTACCCAAGTCTCTATCATCACCTGGACCTTCTACATCTGTTCCTGGGGAAAAGTGGAAAAGTGCTTACGAAAAAAGGCAAAGGGCTCAACTTATCCCCTAGAGCTTAAGAATAGAATAAGGTCATATATTTTGGGGAGAAACGAAGGCGCATACTCAAGAGTATTGCACCGCAGAGTCAGAGGATACTCATGACATTCCACTAACCGCACCATTGACGTATCAACTAAATGCACCTGAAAGAAATAGATGAGCTCGTACAGCTAAGACGAATCCAACGACACCTCATATGTGAAAATATATCAAGCCGTTTTAGCTGTAGCCTACGAAATAGGAATTACAAGGTTGACATCTTTTATTAAAATCCACCATTTTGTTTTGTATAAAATTTTAATGTAACCAGTGGCACTCGCAGGGTTAAGACGAATGCAACGACACTTCATATGTGAAAATCCGCCCAGCCTTTTGGCGTGTATGCGAAAAACTGCACGTTATCCATATCAACCCAAATGAGAATCACTCTCAGCGTGACGTCATGCGCGCCAGCGGACGAAAATCGAACAGCGGAGCATCCGGCTCTGGGGTATAGTCAAGTATCTAGTGAATATGTGTTCTCGTTAAATAATATAGAGAGAGAAGAATCTGGTCAGCAGGAAAATATCCCCAGGAAAGTGCCTACCTCAACAAGTCAACTCCCGATTGTCTATTTTTCGACTAATTTCCATTATGCGACAAATTATTGCGACTGAAATATACGGTTGGAATCATTTGCTTTGAACTAATTCAGGTTTTTCGATCCGTTCAGCGCATAGTAGTTAATTACACACGTTGTCCCCAGGCTTTTCATGCACAAATAATAACTGCTTTCAGCGATCCATGAGCCCGTATCCCAATTTGGATTTAAACTAAGGGATTACTGAATTATAATCCAGAAGTGACGCACCCTTGTTAACTAAAGGGAAAGTATCAAAGTCAGAACTTGAACGTTCGAGAATTAGCGGAGATCAAGGCCAAACGGGAGTAGAACCCAACACTTTATATAAAGAGGATAACATTTGTGAGAGGAAGATAGAGTACTACTGCCATCTTCTGTTCAATTCCCGAATAGATTGATAAAATGTGATTCTGTCAGATGTTCTAGTATGCACATTTAAAAAAAAGCGTTGTCGTTGCCCATAATGGGGCCTGGAAACGGGTAATACTGTTGTTTCAATGATTGGATATAACTACGGCAACTATAGCCTAGTCATTATGAACATATTGCGGCATATTCCGTGGATATAGAAGTACCACTGATTTTTGAATCAAAATAAGTCCACGACTTCATAAGAAGACTACCCATGTATTCTTGTAATTGTTTGTACAAGGGGGGTACAAGGGGAAAGGTGAAGAGTGTTTTGTAAACAAACGTTTGACTCCATAAGATGTCGTTAGGACGACCTTGCATTTTGAGGTACTTACACATGAAAACTCACGGTGGATTACTTCCAGTTCAGTCTGCCCTAAACTACACACACTTTTCCTTATGACTATGACTTTAACCACTAATTTTTCTCAAAAAACTCGCTGTATATTAGCTGCTTGAACACAACAAAACAAAGAGATTACAGCCAATAAATAAACATGGTACTAAAAGAGCCAGAGCCACGTGCTTCATAGTCCTGTCAGTTTAAGCAAGAAAAGTCTATGTAATACTGAAACGAGATACAGTCAGAGAAATATGCATTAATTATGTATGGACGGCTACTGCATATGGCAATATTATGAATGAGAGAAATCAAATAACACTATAAAGTGTTTTGCAGCCTGAATCTAGGTATCTAAAATTACATAACTATTAATATTGATGTTTGCTGATATGTATATAAACAGTGAGGGCTTGTTTGTTTATTTTTCACGACTTCAAACAATTCCCTTAGAACGCGTAGTCTAACTCTTATGAAGTCGTTGAAATAAGTCGATTGGATATCATTTACCTCTATGCAAAAGTGCTTTTTTGTCCGTTAGAGGGCGTCAGAGCTATTTTTAAAACACATTATTTTCAGATATTTTTGGAACCCTCTCAATGACTCTGTTTTTTATTATTTAAAAGATCCTTTTGTTTTCTTCATTTTTTATGAAAACGACTACCTCTCATACGTTAGAACTATTTGGAGCTGGCTTATAAAAAAATTTCTTATTACATCAAGTGTTAAAATCTAGTAGGGATCTACTTGGCGAAAATGTGGGATATAATGTGAGTGTCGGATTATTTTTAACAACAAGCTTCATGAAGTTCAAATTAGTCAGTAATGTTTGAGTTTATTTTTAATTGTTAATTTGTTGTTTGTTCTTCATACATTTAAAATTAATCAACGTTTGAGATTATTTTTGTTCAAGTTGTTGTTGTTGTTGCTTGTTTTTCTCGTGAATATGGTATACTATTTTGACGAATAGACTGATACCGATAGGTTGTTAGTATTTGGTTTCTGGGAAAGGTTTTGCAGAAAAAGTATTCGCGTGTATCAAGAGAGATATCCGAATCGACGAATTCCAAATCTTCAGGCTTTTGCAAGCTCAGAACGCCCGTACTATGCAGAACGGCAGCAAGTTGTCAGGCGTTTAGGGTCTCGATAATAGTGAACGCTTTCCCCATTTTTCCATGCTGATAATACGCTTGGACCTTAAAAGATACACATTTATCGGGATTTTGTGTCCTCCAGGAAATATTTTTCTTCAAAGGTTTCGGGGGCAGACACGCCTTCCCAGAAAGTTATCTCTTGCCGAAGATCGCTTATTTCCTTAATATAAATGCCTGCAGGCGCCATGATTATCGTCATCGGTTAGTAAGCGCATACTCTATTTTCCCGATTCCTTCTAATCGATATTCTCCAAATCTACAGGTAGACCGTGCATTCTTGGATTTTGACTGGAATCATTTTGATTTGCCACTTTACAAATAAACATTACGGTGCCTATGATGTTTAAAGCAACTGAGCATGTACCACAATTTGAAATATGGCCTGGATTGCTTTTCTTGTATTGTGCTGTCAACTTCAAAATGGAACCTTTGTTATTTTGCTAGTTCTCTCATAAACTGTTAAGACATATGTACAAGAACTTCGGTATCAGTCTCCTGCGTTAACGTTTTTGAATATCATTTCTTTATAGAAATATAACCTGTTATTGAACTGATAAAAAACTGACCAAATTGATCTTTTGGAATATTTTGCAAGAAGGTTGATAAACCCATAGCTTCCATAATATTCGGTATGGAAACTTGATATCGTTTACGACTATTCGTACGTACGATCTCGACGGTACTAAGCGAGTTCGGTGTGACTGTGTCTGCGAAGATTTTGGAGAGATCTTTCCTTCGATGAAATACTAGAATACTAGATGAACAATGTATAAGAATCGCAGCTAAACTTTACACCAAATCCAAATTGTGTGCGGTCTTTGTGAATAAAATATCCAAATAGCTACTTCTAATAACCGCAGGATATTGTATTTAGCAGAGCTCATAAATTATCAAACGTGGGACCTGTTTATAATTGCCATTCATACCATGCAGTTAGCCGAGGTTTAGATTTTAAGTTAACGTTGTCTACATCGCGAATGTTTGAAACGTACTTCCGGAAAGTGAAACACTCATTAACATTGTATGAGCATCGATTGTGTTCTAAAACCACGTACGTTGCATTAAGTCAGGGAATCGCTATAACCTACTCGCTAAATAGCAAGTTTCTAAAGCATTCTAGTGACAGAAGTAAACGAAAATTGTTTCTATTTTTACCTATGTAGTGGTAATAATAATACTTATTCAACAAAAGACATTTTGTAAAAAATCAAGGATGGAAAAACGAATTCATAGCACCTTCAGGAATGTAAAAATGAAATCTGTATACACATTAAAAGCAATAACATAAAAAAGTAAGAATGGAACATATCGTCAGTCTCCGCACGCACAGGACTAAATGACAAAAAAAACTCTAAAATCGAGTTACGCCGTAATCTCACATATTTTTTCACGAAGTGACGTAACTGCATATCATTTTTATTTTTTTGTGATTTAATTTTCATTTGTACTTATCATATTATGTAGAGAACAAAACAATTGTTATTTTTGAAACATTATTTTCCATACTTTGATACAAATGTCCACTTTTAAATTGTTAGCTACACAACAAAAGAAATAAGAGTCGTCACGAATAGGCGTAAACGCAAAAAAAAAAAATTTTTAAACTCATTTTGCTTCTACAAAATTAAACAATCTCAAAACAGAGTTCTAGATGATTTTAGTCTAAGCTCTCTAGCTCTGCTGTAAAATTAGCAAAATGTTAGTTACGCCGGTACGTGCGGAGACCAATGATATACACACTCATGGATCTACATTACATGGATTTGACAAACAAAATAAAATTGACAATCGACTTAATAGTTTGAGGTATAGCGTTGAACAGGTTGGTACTTAGACAACCACGGACGTACATGCAAATCATATACTTCCTATATAGAACATATAAATAATTACTTTGACATATACACGGTCTTCACCGACGCGTGGCAGTTGATTAATATTTTTAAAAACACACACGCATGTCTAAAACAAATAGACTGGAAAGGGTTAGAAGTTTTACATTTTTAAAAACCTCTATATAAGACCTTGTTCATGCAGACCTCTGATTGCCCTCTTATGGGCATGGTAGGCCAAGAGCAATTGATCACGTCTCAGAACTGACCTTTAATTGATCATCATAAATGCTACTGAGTGTAGCTTGGAGATTGATGATTAGCAATGAAATCTCCAACTCAAACACGGCTCTCAGGTGCAAACCTAGGAATTTTATGCTTTGACAGCTATTTGTGATTATGGAGGAATTTGCCACCTGTAGCATCAAATTGTTATAATTTCTCTGTCTGTGTTTTAACCTCAGACCTACTATTTTTTCTCCATTCCAAAGTAATCTATTCCCATTGAGCCAACCGTTTATACGATCAGTCATGCGACTATATTTTTGCTCAAGTTTGACTGCCATTTGTCTGAAATGAGTATCGAATTGACATCTGCATACATGATGTATGTGGCTGGCATTGACAGATTATCCAAGTCGAAAATTAAGGGCGCTAAGAGTGATCCTTGGGAGACAATGTTGACCTTTCTATCTGAGGAGATACCATTTGCTGAAACAAGTTGCCGTCTATTGCCCCTAATGTCATATTTAGCCAATTTGTCCAACAAAATGGTGTGATCTACACAATCGAATGCATTGGAAAGGCCACAAAAAATACCTGGCAGCTGTAACAAGTACAATTTTATGTGTTTTAAGCATTTCTTCAACAACCACTACAAATGTTTATCGTTTGTGAAAATCCTATCTTCTACGAAAAACAAAGCGCAATCGTGGCCATGTCCGCAATAAAGATACAGGAGCAGAAATAGGAAGATTGGTAACCCAAGCGACGTATGTTTCGGCTTATTGGTTCCATCAGGCGGAAATGGATATGTATCGAAAATACCTAAGAGAAAACCTATGCTCGTCATATCTGCATACGGTTGTAATCTCAAGGAAAACAAGTCTGGAAAGGGAAATACAGCTAGAAGCTATCAACAAGAGCCAGCAGGCACATTTGTGGCTTCGGTCAGAAGACATCGTCCTTACGATGCATCAACTAACGTCCCCATGGAGTCCAGCTATAGCTAAATGCCATTTCTCCTATTACTTTATTGCGAACATACCCACAAATGTCCTTTGTTTTTCATCTAAGTTTTCGCAAAACTACTTACCTTCCTATTTTCTGATATCTTCTTAAACCACGCTTAGCCTGAAGTGCTAGACATACTGGTCTAGAGTTTCACTGACGATTTCTCATAAATCGAATCGGTTAATCCTTGGCTTTTTAATAAATTATAAATCTTGGTTTTATATTTTTTAACGTGAACCACTGAAGTTATGATATTGTGGAAAAATATTGGGGACGAACATTTCCATCGGAAACAAATCGTTAGCCTGTCAAAGCAAGACACGCATATTAGCTAATGTTATTTTTTGAGAAGGGACGTGACCTTTATAAAAAAGGGTGCAGCAGATCAAAATAACAAAAGAGAGATGCTGTTTGTTAAACTGTAGGGCAAAATAGCATACACTAGACAGGCATCATGGACTGGAAGGATTATTTCAGATATTGAACTGTCTGGCTTTATTACCAGAGATAACTGGAAACCACGCTTGATGGAAGACTCTACTGATAACAATTTTCAATTATACCGCGTGTCTCAAATCCGACTCTCACCTTTGGAACCTCGGAAACAGTAAGAGGTATGATGATGTCAGTTTAATGCGGGCATTTAGATAACTTAAAAACGGCACTCAGAAGAATCCCAATTCAGAGCATTTCCAGAGATAGATGAAAAAAATAACCAAAATTTTCCAAAATCGTTTAATTTTCAATATATATATTGCGCAGTAACATCGCCAGTTTTTGTCTTTCACATGGTTATACAAATTTGTAGAATTTCAATATAATGTTTCTTCTCTTATCCTCATCTATTAACTTTAGTTTTCCTTATGGACGCAATATTGGATCCTTATACCGGTGAATAGAGTTTGCAAGTTGGTTTCAAAATATGTCATACATTATTATTGTAATTATTAAAAGGAACAAACAATATTCCTTAAGCAGGCCTCGAAATTATCAGATAGTAGTTGACATCATAAAATCATCAGCTAATATATTATTTTCGTACGTTTGGGGTGCTGCCGCCCCGACTACATTATCCATGCTCGATGCTGTCCAGAGGAAGGCGGTCCGACTGATCGATGACTCTTCTCTAACAGACAGTCTCGGGACTCTTTCGCACCAGCGAGCTGTCGGCGATCTGGCTCTTTTCTACCGTTACACCAACGGGTTTTGCTCCTCAGAGCTCTCTTCCATGATGCCGTCGCGCGATGTGCCTGCCAGACAGACCCGCCTAACTTTGGCGTCCCATCCTAACCGTGTCGAACTTTGTAGATCCAGAACCGGCCGATAAGACCGCTCCTTTGTTCCGAGGGTGTCGAGATTGTGGAACGGTCTACGGGGAGAAGCTTCTCCCAGTTCTATTAACCTTAGGCAGTTCAAAAATCGTATTAATAAAATTTCTTTGAGATCATCATAGCAGCCGCGGTATTCCGGCATTTAGGCATCTGCCTGCGCGGCTGCTTCGATATAAAAAAATAAAAAAAAAGAAGGGTGGATTTCACCATTTAAGAAACCATTATTCTGCACTAATCGGGTACGAGTACTAAACAGTCCGTCAAATATACCCAATCAGCCTCAAGATCTGTCCGTCAAATTTTTGGCAGCAAATAGCATCAAAGTATTTAAAACAAAACACTGTAAAATATGAAATTAAAAAAAAATGCTTGATGACCGAGTAAAAGCCAATTTTTTCAGTTTAGCTGAAGGCTTCTCCATTTTTATTGCAACTTTTGTAATCGATATGTGATTATATTAACTCAACATCACCTGCTGGGTGTTAATAGGTTATCCTACATTTGCAAACTTGGACTTCCAAATTCTTACATGAAAAAGCCTTTTCACTCAAATTTTTGTTAGGTGTTGCGTTTCAACACATTCATACACTTCTTTCCTATTCCTCAACGACATTTTGACACCACTGGTCCGAAACTGTTCAAGATTTCATTCATACATTCAATTGCAGTTGCAGATTTTTTATTTTGATTTCAGTGTATCAGTCACACCATCGGTGATGGTACATGGTACACTCAACATAACCACGTATTTTGGGGTTAGTGCAGATTTAACTGTACACGACAGTGTAATATATAAGAAAGAAAGATTTTGGAGGGAGCACTTTTTATTCCGCAAACCCATTTTTCAGAAATAACACAACAAGCTCAAAACAAGTGACAAGTGACCACAAAACATAGACTACAGTAACGTTGGAGAATATACCAAAGAAGAATTGACATTTGAAATTAGTGTCTCACAATGTTAGTGATGGGAGAATACATTTGCGATCAGTGAAATGCATTGGAACGGTTAAAAAAGATGAATTGAATCGTTTTTACGTTATCTACACTGGAAGACTGAAATATCTGCTCTATTTCGGTACATTCATTTTTTGTGGTATTGTTGCATAAAGTAGTTTGTTTACGAACCAGTTCCTAGAACTGAACGCAACTTAATGAATAGAACTAGAAAGCACATCACTATTTCAAGTAATCCAAGGAAGGATACATTTTCATTTCATCGCACTAGTGATGGGAGAATCGAAAGCCTGAAATTCGCTTTGCTTCTGTGGCTCAGAGATAGTGTTTTCTTCTAATAAAATTAGCGCAGTTTTTGTGTTTAAAATACTCTACCTTAGTTACGAGGGATGTCCTTTAAGTTTTGCATATAGAAACAAAGTAGGCCGCGCGGATCGAACGAGTCTTAACCTCACTCTTAAGTAAACTTAAATTCAAAGTTTCACAACAATACGTGAATTTTTAAGTGTCACCAAGTCATTAGAAAAATGGAACTCAACGGAGAACATTTTCGCGCCATAATTTACTACAACTTTCAGAGACAATTATCGCAACAAGAATGCCTTGCTGTGTTAGTGTCTGTTTTCGGCAACGAAGCGCCACATCAATCGACAATTTCCCGTTGGTATGGAGAACTCAAACGTGGACGGGTGAGTCTTAGCGACGATCCCAGGGTGGGTGCACCAAAAACGGCAGTCACCCAGGAAATCGTCGATGCTGTGCGCAAACTCAAGCTAGGAGGTCCCCTGTGGATCGCTGGTGTCGGAAACCATACTGCCTGTCGCTAATCAAGCCGAGACGTTCGAGGTTGTCCAGAAGCTCACGATTCATGCACCTCCTATCACCTTACTTCCGCTGTATATAGGTATGTAGGAGCTTTCTTATATTGGTTCATCAATTTGATGATACAACACATTTGCCAAAGATGATCATAATCAGGATAGTAAACTATGACGAAGGTCCACTGTATGTAAGAATTTTCAGATACTTCATTTGCAATTTGACAACAGACCATGATGGTGTTCACACTTTTTAAATATTCTTCAAGAAGTCTAGCTCCAACTATCATAAGTACTATGTTTGTGTTCCTAGTTTAAATTCAAAACCAGCAAATGTAAAAGATTCATGTCGCACCCTCCACCACGGGACGTGATCGTCGTTAGACTTGGCAACTCTGCGAGGGACAGATAGATATCCCTGCCAGTCAAAAATACAGTCAAACAATAAACATTACTAGTTTTATGATTTTTGGACTTAAAAGACATTATTTGTGAGATATTTTTCATAATTTTTTTGTCTATGTCCATAGTAATTGCATTATGCATCAGGGAGATGTAGGGATTGACACGTCTTACACATATTATCTGTGTTTTAGGATGGAGAGGACATAATGTTTTTATTGCTTTGAAGAAATTCATTAACCCATAAATTAATAAATGATTATTATTATGATGTAAAGGAAGATGAGGAATTGGATGGAATGTGTTATATATTCTATTTTCTTGCAAAATACAGACAAATCCACACTATTCAACAGGTATGTATGATAACACTCAGTATATTGAACTTGACAAATTCGAGATTGCCATGAATAAACAAACGTCCAAACCTGCTGCCGAATTTAACAGCTAGAAAATCGTCCTATTATTTCTCCCATTCCCATTCGCTGATGGGATAACGGATTGTCAAATGTAAACTTATAACATAAATCAAAATACATGAAAGTTGTCCTGTTTTTTCTGTTCAAAAGCATCATGTTGGAATCAAAAAGTGGTCTTGTTTATAATACAGTCGAATTTTCACGATTTTATTCGATATTTTAATAGAAATCACTGATCCTATTCAGAGATCTTTGACAGCTTCTGTCAAATTGCATTTCGATAAGGTACTTTCTCATTGGTCCATAATATCAACGTTGGTGGAATTGGGCTTTAACATACTTCATATTTAAATCGATTTTGCATTTGAATAATATCGATCTATGTCTGAGGTGTCGTGTAGTGATACGGAGAGTTGTAAACATTTGGACTATCACTAGTTGAAACCTGTGGAAGTTTATAGGCATGTAGTACCAGCAAAAATGTAAAGTGTGTTCAAAGAGTATGGATGGATCAAAATATTTAGAAAAATACGTTTTCCAGAGAAAAATGTTGTGGAACAAAGTTGTAAGGTTTGAAAAGATTTATCTAATGGTGACCTTTACATGACTCACACCTTCAAGGTCATTTGAAAATCAAGGCAGTTTTCTGAAATGAAGCTCATATTTTTGACATCGAAGATGTTAGGAGCGGGAAATTTTTACGTTACAGTATGCCTTTGCTCATTACCTTGAACATGATCTTCATAGATATTTGAGGGATGCTGAAAGTAGGAACGGAAAAATATCACGGCAAATGTGTTTCTGAAGAAAAACGTTGTGTAATAAAGCTGTAAGATATTCTTTACTTCCACGTGAGCGGCACGGGTATTACGTATCTTGAAAAGTGACATTATGCCGATTTCGTATTGGTTTTTTGTGACATTATGTAGGTTTTTCTAGAAGATGTTAGCTTAGCACTTAGTTGTACGTGTTGCCTAAACGCCATGAGGCTTCAGTTATCAATGTTTGGCTCTGATGTGAAGTAAAATCTGCTTCAGAGATAGCATTACTGGAGGTCTACGCTGTGAGTTGTATGTGTTGATGATAATTCCATCAGATTCTTGTCAAAAATACACTTACTTGAGATTCAAAGCTAGAACTATGAACATAACCTCTCTTCAGAAAGCACAATACAAATAACCCGTTGGGCACAGCTAATAGATATACTTCACTGGCAGCATATTCACTAACTTTCTTCTCAGAGATGAAAACTACAGACAACTCGGCTTCACAAAACATATGCAACCAACAACGCGCGTAGTTTAGTTGAGCCATTCCTCCATAGATGGACGCTCACAACGATCCTAGTGAGCAAACGTGGAATGACCGTTTGCACCCTAAAGACTACCTAATCTGCAGGATGACATTTTATAGTTTTTTGACGTCTTATAGGTTTTTTACATAATACCTGTACCCACCCGCATGTTCAGTACAGTAGTCTTTAAAATGCAGATTATCTTGATGCCCTTCAGTCACGCGTTTTAAAAACTGAAGCAATATTGAGTCGTTGATCTATTCGAAAAGCAGAAAACAAGCTGTCATTTTCAAGGCCAACAAAATTTTTTTTTTATAACTGAGGTTTGGCAATGTTAATGTACGACGTACGACGTATTTTTGGAATCAAAACCTGTCACCCATGCAAAATACCCAATAAGGTGTCTGTAAGAAAAGGTAACGTTGACGATTGACGGTAAGAGACAAACCTTAATATTGAAATTCCAATCATTCCACTTGGTCGAAGAGAAAAGGTGGCCACCTTGCTGTGCTATAAAAATTCAGTCTCCTTTCGTCTATCATCGGAAATACTCTGCATTGCGAAACTTTGCGCAATTTTATTAGCTACTTCGCCCCTGACGTGCTATCTCTGACATGTGAGAGTAGAATCTGGAACACGGTATAGGCGAATGTGAAAGATTGTATCTAAATAGTTATTAGGTAAGGCAAATAGTGCTGCACAAGATTTGATACGCTAAAAATGGCAAAAAAGACGAATGAAGCGATTCTATTGGCTAGGCTTGTACGTATTCGTGAATATTTGAGCTATGGTGGATTCCTTGACGAAATACTCGTACTAGCTCTCATTGTGGTACGTACAAATTACAAACCAATTCCGAATCATTTTAGAATTATAGTTTTTCCGCGAGTATGCAATATTTTCAGACAACATCTTGATTGAACATTTCCGCATGATAGAGTCTGTTGGTGCTATCCTCTGCCTAAGAAAAATTATGCTGTATAAAAGGGTGTTAGTAGATTTATGCACACACACTGTGAGTCGCTGGTGCTGTACTTCGATCTGATGTCGGTCGTTTAGCGGGGGTTACTTACTATCCAGACTGTGACAGTTTCGGAATAGTAAGACCTATATAACTAATTCAACTATCCTCATAATGCTAACTTTGCGGCTCCCTAATTTCATCATTACGGACACACACCACAAACAATTTTCCTAAATTGCTTGGCGAGCATGGAAGCTTTCAGAAAACGTACAGAATTTCGGAAGCGTCTCGTCCGGTCTCTCATCTCCGGACTGGTGAACGTCATTTGCATATCTGACAATGACGTCGACTCGTCTATTCCAGGGTACCCTGTTTTAATATTGACGTGTCTACGTATACGCGGAGTCCACCCATTTGGACGATACTTCTATAACTTCATTAGGGCGTGATACGAGTCTAGACGAGACGGCTCCACATGGTATTCGCATCATCAAGATGCCATTCCAGTGAACAGCACCACATAGTAACAGCAAGCGGTAGATACATATGTAACAATTGGCTCAATTACAGCAGCGTTTATCGACAGCACATGGCTGCAGAGGCGGGCGTTGCCTCGAGAGCAATGATGTAATCGATTTGTGGTCAAGTTATCGGTATTTCTCATGGGTTTGTACAACATCCTTAGTTTCAGTTGCCATGCCTCAAGCCTCGTTATTTACACTAACAGTTAAATTAGCTGCAGCAATTTCGCTTAGATTTTCTGGCCAAATACCATTACTGTACGCCTGATGGTGTTAATTTACAAGAAATGTCCATTGGTCTTGTTTACGAACGTTTATAGTTCACCATTATAATTATACTCAGTGGTATTAGAAGTGTTACACCCAGAAAAAAATAATTTCTTTTACTTGATTGTTTCATAATGAGGTAGTCTTACATCAAGAATGAAACGATAACATTCTCACGAAATTTTATTGACAATAAGAAAAAAATATTAATAATGTGTTGGGCGACCTCGCAGCTGAATACACTCCTGTATACGTCTCGAACTCGAGACATGTTATTATTTTTAACACTAGTAAGTGAAATGGCAATAACTAAAAATATCTGTACTACTCAGCTCTCAGAAACTGTTTTCTTCACTAAAACTAAGAGCTAATATTTTATCAAAAAAAAAAAAGATAAAACGTTGACATTGTTGTCACAGCATGCTTTGAATATAGTCATTATGTTGTCAAAAAACAAGTTGAGGAAATAATTTTTTTCTGGGTGTAATACTTCTAATGTCACTGAGTATATAAATTAAATATAGCAGAGGTCCCAGATCTGCCCCTGCGGTACGCCAGATGAAACCACGGTACTAGAAAAGACACCCCTAACCGTCTTAACTACCTGATTTTTATCAGCCAAGTAGCTTTCGAAAAATCTTAGCAGAATATCAGATGGCCCAATGTATTTCACCTTGCTCAACATGATTTTATGATTAACTGTATAAACCGCTTTTGAGAGATCAATCATCACTAATAAGGTCTTAATATGCCTGTCTAGGTTACCTACGATATTGTGAGTTAGATGGAGCAAAGCTGAAGTAGTGCTATGGCTCTCACCAAAATCCTGATTGGTGAGGTTATTTTGCTCTAAACGTTCCACTAGTTGAATGTACACTGCTTTCTGTAATACCTTAGAACAAAAGCACAGCAAACTAACAGGCAGCAAAAGACTGTATGTGGTTGGATTCATGGCTTAGCCTAACCGGATGACAATTGCTTCCTTCCAAGCTTCAGGAAAAATCTCGGCCTCAAGGCACATATTGACAGTATGTGTTAAATACAATAAAATTTCAGGTAAGCAGAAACTTAGGATGTTCAAGTTCATTCCATCACTCCCTGTAGTAGGTGACTTGATAAAGGTGACATCTTGCCCGTAAAAACGCTTTATTATTATACTATATGCCATGAAGAAATTGACAACATTGATCTAAGATCTATATCGTGCAAAATACTTAATAGAAGTTCAAAATGCATGGTGTAAAAAGCTCTACTGAAGTTTAATGTTCCCATTGTGTGCCTCACTTGGTTAATCCCTAGGGCGGAAGCCGAGTAGTGAGGAGCAATGAAATGATCCCTTAACAATTTCTGTTTGTACATTATATGACTGAATTGAAATGTCGAGGCCTTTAGTTTTTGACATCTAGTGTATGATATGCTACAGAGGAGTGTCAGAAGCGACAGCATTTAAAAAATCAGGTACGTTGCGTTTGGTAAGATTTCCGACACTGTCAGTGTGACAGATTCAAACCATAATTTTGGTAGATCATGCAATAAAAAACGCGTGATGAATTTTGGGGCTGTTTTTCTCGAGAAATCATCAATGGCAAGTTTATTTAGCATTTAACATATCACATAATTGATTTGGGAAGTTAGATTTCTTCGGGAGTGAAACCATACATTTTTTTGTGTTTATCGAAAAAAATCGTGTAGGTGCTCATGATAATAGGTAGGATAGTTATAAAGTAGCCAAGATTCCAAGATCAAAGAGACCGACAGTATCTCTGCATAATCTGTGTTTATGATAAACGAAATCTTTTGAATATGCTAACGCCATTATTATCTGTTGTTGTTGTTGTTCTTGATTCCCAACTTGCCTACAAGGAATCTTTCTGACATTTAACATCAATTTCCTCCAAACGTGTATCGGGATGTAAGCCTTGGTAGGTATAGTTGTAGTCAGCATTCCTGGCGGTCAATGTAAGACTACCAGTCTATCTCCCTCATATATATACATGCAACCTACCTCTGTGTGTGAACGTTTGTTCGGTAAGCTCAAAGACATACGTTTTTTAGTTGTGTGTCTCCGTCTCGAAAACTTTGTCGATACGTATGAGTGCCCTTCAATCATATTTGTCAGAGTGACAACTTACTTGACATCGGCGTGCAATTTAAATTGTCCTGTTATCAATGTTCAATATAAAATTGTATAATGTCCGGAAATACGATCAATGGAGAAGGCCGACAGCTCGTGCTAAATTTATTAGAGTATTTTCAGGAAGAGTCTGAAAACATCAGTCCCCTGTTACCCACTTCATGCGTACTGGAGAGAGTAGCAGATGCGTTGAGGCTTAAGATCCGCCCATGGTACGGAGACTTGATCTGTTTACTTATTTCATATGGCGTTGATGACGTAACCGCCAAGAACGGTGACTACAACTATAGTATACATGACTTTGCACCCAGCTTTGAGTGCCATTTGATGAAAGCGATCTCTACCAAGGCAAATGTCACACGAACAGTATTTAGTGTGGTACACACCACACTGTTAATTCCGTCAGTGTCACTTAATTTCTACGTTACTTTATGGATCTATAATAACTGACGTCCTTGCTGCAAGCTCAATAACTATCACATTCCCTGACAAATACTGAGGCACCATAGTAAGTACTCATCCTGCGACATTCGCCTAACAGTATTAAATATACAGGTACATAGTGGCATTACCATTTGAAATGTCAAGATCATTATTGTTAATAATTATAAAGAGCTAGAAGTGTTAAGATATACCAGAACAAATGCTGTTTTCAGAAACAGTAATCTCATGGTTTTGTAGCTGCTTGGTGTGTGTAAAAGTGGCGAAACAGTATCAGGCAAGCTTGGGTAATGGGGCACTTAAACGAGCACTATTTGCCGCCTGACTATATATCTCGGACATATCTGCTATATCTCGACTACACGTTTATGTGTAGATGAATGCAGAGAATTTCTCATCAAAAGGGCGTCAAGCAAGAATGAATAACGAAATTGTATGCGTCGCGGCAGCTTAATTTACTTACATTACCTCAGTAAGTGAGTAGGATTCCAATAAATCGGCAATGAGGCAACAATGTATGAAAATAACTCGGAAATGGCAAAGATGTGTAGCCCGGTAATCAAAGTAATATAGCCCATTCAGAGGCGCGATAAGAAACTAAGAGGATATAGTGTTATTTCGTGCATGGAAGGATTGTATGCGATGGAGGAGATTTATATTTTCACAACACTAAAAGGTATTGTCCATTGCTGTTTGTTTATGGGGTAGACAGAGCTTGCTACGCGAGCAGTAGAGGCAGAAGGGGCCTAGAAGGTGATAACGTTTGATGCTGGAAGAGGGCGTTGAATGCCAAATGTGTGAGTTTAATAGCAGCGAACTAAAGTTTAATAGAAAACTAGCATTATTAGGTCTTATCCCATTAATAATATCTTTATAGATCTTGAGCAAAAGAATTTTCTGCTTTTCAGATTCTCAAAATCAAGTGGTATTATTATATTCCTCTTGTTTTAGACATTCCAGAACGACGGCAAAACACTTCTGTTCAAAATTCAGGAGAGTGGAATCTTTTAAACGAACTGATAGTAGAGAGCGCCAGAGTGGTTGAATAATGTCGCTTTCTTTGAAAAAATTAACGACTATGGTGACTTGCTTGGGACTACTTCCCTCAGGTGGCATTAACATAGGTACAAGAAAGTAGTTAAATGAGTTTAACAGTGATTGGATATCAATTATTCCAAATATCAGCCACACGCACCAACCTCAGGTGGCCTTGACACACTATGAACGCGCGTCTTTTGGTGTTCTAAACGCTCACATAATAACATGGTTTTGATTAGTTCGGGTTAGATGTTTAGGCGCCTGGCAAGTAAAAAAATGATTTCTTATTTATTCATTCATGTTTGTTTAGTTCGACTAATTCCCACTTATCTAAGTGGATGAAACCATAGTCATTTGCCTTCAAAATAGCATCAAAGTCAGTCGCTCAGATATAACAGTTTGGCAGGAATAGGTCATTTCACTGGGTTTGTGTGATTGTTACAACCGACCAGGGCCGGGTTTCTTTTGGAGCCGCGGTGTCCTGGCATTTAGGCTTCTGCCTTCGCGACTGTTTAGGTTTAAAAAAATTTGAATCTCTGTCAATATGGCTTGTGAAGTAGCTTGTTCAGTTGGTGCTCTATTTTCGGGCTCAGTTGGCCGTACTGCGCTGAGTGGAGGTGGATCCTCATTTAGTAATGAAGGTAGTAGCCGTGGAGTTTCAACATCAGGTGTTAAATATTGCGTCGGTTTCACTGTTTGGAGTTTTTATACTTTTTCCAGGCATGCGCAATGAAAAAATGTTGCTTTACTCTCGCAACTGTTCCCGCCCACCCTGTTTGCTGATCACACTGTCACAGATACGAGGTAACAATCTGTACAAAAACGACTTAGGGTATCACAATCTCTATAATTTGATTACGCGTACATATTGAAATAGAGTAATGGTGGATTTCACCAGGATTGTCAAGTTGACAACCCGCTATTTTCCACCTATAGGGTAATAGTCCGTCAAATATAGCGAATGAGCTTTAAGATCCATTCAACAAATTTTAGCAACCAATAGCTATGAAGTATTGAAAACAAAAGATTGATCAAGTATGAAATTACAGCTTATCACTGAAACATTACCAGCTAATTGAATACTAAGAAATTACATACAAGCATAATTCAGTAACAATTTAAAGAAGTGTTTGATTTTTTAATAAAATTCATGTTTTTTTTACTATTGTTGATTGTTTATTGATGTTTATATTACTTTCTTCAAATGATATGCGATTACTGCTTTAATATCACCTACCGTGTGTTTTTTCTATAAACCTCTTGCAAACAGCCATTAAACACCTCTTGGTGACAAAGACTCTAACAAAAATTTCATAGATATTGCTCGTTCCCAAACATTTATTCATTTACTTGCCGTTGATTATGTCACCTTAGATTGATATTCGCAGAATTTTTGATATCGTTACACCCTTAAAGTTGAATACTTTTCGTCGTTCAGGAAGTGAACAAACATCCACACTATATTTACAGCGTTTGAGAAATACCCAAATATAATAATAATAAGACATCTTTATTGGGCGAAGCTTAGCAACAGCTATTCTACCATTTAAATATGTGTCGTGAAGCTGCCAGCAAACTTAAAACCCGCAAAATAACTAGAATATACTATAATTTTTTTCACTGAGTTCACATTCTAGGTTATATTAGACATTATTTGAATAACGGCTTATTAGCTGATGTTATTTCAAAACACCCGATATCGACAAGTGACACATAATAAAATTCTGTGGGAGCTTGGTCCCAGTGGAGCAAACTCTGCCAACTGTTGAAATATACTCTACTATGCTTTATAAGACTATACGTGGAATTTTTCCCAAAATCGTTTCACAAATGAAAATTTTAAAGGTATTTCCATGACGCTCCGTCGGTACCCCGAGTTATACATTTTGACAGTAGGAATATTCGATACGATCCGATATTTAGAAGTATCGATACTTTTGCTTTCCATATCCGATATTTTGGGTCGATATTGTTATATATGATACTTGGGTGTATCGGTACATCTCACGAGTACCGTCATCTTTTTTTCGATCGGGACTGTGTCGTTACTGTGTCTGAAAGACTGACTGACTCCAGATCACTTTTCTTCTTTGTTTCCTTCCGCTGGTGCCACTCACTTCACGACCCCACATAATTTATTTTGGATTCCAGGGTTGCCCCAAAAACCAGGGACTTTTTATTTCAAAGGGGAAGATTTTGGTGATAGTTTTCTTGGGATTTATTTTGAGAAAACATATTTTACTGGGGAGTTATTATGTAAAATTTTATTACATACTAAATTAGACAATGTTATTGTTATGCATGAGTCTTTCGATTCGAAACAAATACTTTTACCTTTTGGGGTATTTAGCGACATACCAAAAATATGTCGTTAAAAAAAAATATTTCAAGATCGAAGAATAGCCAACAAATCGTCAACATATGGTAACAAGAAATAAATGGTATTTTTTGAGGATTTTTACATTTCGACTGGGGGAACTGATTGAAATGACCTAGCAACCCAGTTGAAGCGGGCTTCGGGGAATTACACACACATGACACACAGTGTTTTCAGATTGATTGATCATAAATTATAGTTTAAATCAAAACATTATTGTGATAGTGATGCCTCCTGTAAGAAGCGATTTATGGAGCTATTCTGTAAAATTATGCTTAGGTGAGAAATGTAAGTTATGCAATTGTGATTTTTTTACCTATTCTTATTAGTGAACATATATGAAAATCTATTCATGCAGTTGGAAAAAATGAACATTATTTAGAGGGTTGTAGATAAAACAACTTTTCGGTTGTGTATGTTCCGTATCGAAATATACATTATGATATCGATAACTTTATTCCGATATTTTAGAGTATTGATACTTCCTAAAACGATAAGAATCGATGCATATCGATACTTTTCGTGGATAGAAACATCCCTCATCTTGACAGCATGCCGTTCTTGTCAACTGGGCTGCGGGGTGCGGTGTTGCCTTACATTTTGCTGAAATCTTATGTTAAATAGAAGCTTCAAATAACATATAATCGACTATGAATGGATATGCATAGAAACGCACATCCTCTTTCCTTATTCCGCTTGTCCTGAATTGATTTGTGTGCGTTCAAAATGATGACTGATAGATTACCGTAATTATCGCATCACCGGACGAGCAATAAGGAAACCGAACTGTTTTCAAAATTAATACTTAATTAAAATGTGAGGTTAATTCATGGGTTCAAGGGTTAAACAGAAAAAGATTCACAATCCTATACGCAAGAATGGAGAAAGGAGTTTCCAGAATGATTGCAAATTACTTTGACAAGTTGTAATATAGGACTATGCCCTTGAAAAACATATTGTGTGCGCGCTTAATACAATAATAAACGTTCTCCATAGACGGCGCTGCGTGATTCAAAGGTCCTTGATCCATCATACATGCGCTTGGGACGGCATTTTTCCCTATACTGAATTGATCGACACTGTTTACCGATTCCGTTTTTTTTTTCGATTCGGCAACGCTGCAGATCACTTCAAAAGCACCCAGAGGTGCTATAATAATAATAAAAATAACAAGAGCATATATCAAGTTTTGCAAATATTTTCGTAAATAGGACATAATATATATTATGAATAATATCTAGATGAATAATAGGTGGTTGCGGATGCATTTACAAATATCGATGTTGTAGGACCAAGGAATGCAGAATGCGCTGTTTATTTACATTTGGTGTGGATTTCTAGATCATAAATTTGTAATAAATTGTTTTTGATGTAACAAAAGGTGACGAACCAGTTGGAACACGTTTTATATCATTTTTTTTAATTAACAAAATCGGTACATTTCTACAGGTACGTTTTATGTACACACCCTGTATGTGATATAGAGACAAAACTAGATTGCCATGCAAGGACAGTCGTCAAAAACAGTGAAAACATCCTATTAAATATAATAGCTAGAAAGTCGACCTATATTTTATGAAATGATAGAAACTGACAAATCTATGAAAGTTATCCTAATTCTTTAGCTCAAAGAGATAGTATTACATCTATAATGTACACTTATTTATAAAGCAACTGTTTTTTCACGATTTTGTTCAATATTTCGATAGAAATTACTTATACCTGTATTAGGAGACCTTTGACAGCTTCCGTCAAATTGCATTTCGATAAGCTGCTCCCTTGTTGGTGGAGGCCTCCGTCAAATTTGAATCTTTGCGAAATTGCCTCTAATTTTATTAATATTTAAGCTATGTCATAATGGAATTCGTCATAAATACTTACTTTTGGTTGACAAAAGGCCTCGTCGTAAGCGCACTTACCCGGGAAAGATGACACAGCACTGGAACCGTGTAGGGATTTCTTACCCGCGTGGCCCTGCCTTTGTACTTTTTACCTACCGTGCGTACTTTTGATAATATTCGAATTGTTACAACCGTACCCTACTGGACCCGTTCTACATAGACAATAATTCCACGGATTTCGGCATGAATTGAGTTCATGGCCGAATTTCAAAAGTGTAAAACACGAATTTGACATCAAATCCATTAAGTTCTTCGTGGATTTCGTCTCGAGATTATAACTTATTATAATTTTTGCCAAGTTGGACTTCAAATTCCATGGTCCTAACCTTGTTTCCTTGCCAGATTCCATTGATCAACTTCTCAATTCAAGTATAAAGCGGCCTGAAGACGTTCAATAATATTATGCTATATTTTGGTTTGTGCAATATAATTGAATGTATGTGCGCAATAGTGAAATGTTGTGCAATATATTGTGAGGTGTCGTGAAAATATATTGTACAAACGGGAATATATTGTGCGGTCTGTTGGCGACATTGCACAATATTCCATCAGTTGGTCTCAATTCATTCTTCAAATAATTCTCCGTCCATTCGTTTAAAGTTGCTAAAAACATTTGGTTCAAATATTCTGTTCATTGAGTAATTTTTCGTGGGTGTACTTTTTGCTATCAATAAACCTGTGCCCTTTTTCTTTTCTTTTTTTGCACTTGCGGCCACAGCAATTACCACGCAATACAAGTCACTTTCTCGCAGCATGCTAAGTACATGAAATTCTGACGAGGGCTATTTGCACAATGGGCTTGTACGTCTGTGCTCACGATTGCGCCATATATTTATTATACAACCTTCAATATCGTCTCCAGACAGTACAATTTTTTGTACAAACCAAAATATTGTACAATAATATTGACCGTCTATGGGCCACGGTATATTGTGTAAGTCACATTGCACAATAGTATTGAACGTCTACAGGCCGCTTAAAACTTTGATAGAACTACAGTATTTAACAATACGGTTTCTGTTTATGACATTTGTAAAACGAGTATTACAATCCTAACTAGCCTACCCTACAAACAATATTTTTGCGTTCTGGGGTGAGGAATACCCATGTCTCTCTCCAAGTCCATTTAATTTCACAAAATATTTTTTTTGAGCGAGCCTATTGATAGACGTGACTTTTGAGGTTAAACAATCCAAATTAAAGTACCCCATCATGTGTTCATGAAGTGATGATTGATGCGCTTTTTCCGCACTATATCTCATAGACGCAGACGGTCAGTCGGCATCAAAGAAGGATGCAATAGACGTCAATTAACCTTCGACCGAGACTGAAGAGGCGCCAGCTCGCAAGGAAAGGGCGGAGGTCGACTGATGAAGGAGCATCTCAGCCTCCTGCGCTTTAAGCTCTAATGGGTTTTGAGATGCCTTTCATTTGGCCCAGACTGATAAATGACGGGTAGATGTTTTGTAAATGATTTATGCACTATGTTTTGCGGTTGATGAAATAGCTGGATAACACATTTCTATATGATTATAAATACGTCTGCAAAATATGCGGTCAAAAGATTCTATCTAACTAATTGACTCAAGTCAGCATTACAGATCACCATTGAGTCCAAAGATAATAAATTCTGTCCAGTGAATTCTTAGAATATTACTTACTAGCGAATTTAAGTAAAACCTTGTATCAATATACTTGGAGGGCCATTTAAGCTTATCCGGAGTACAGCGACTAAACCGTTAGAGGTAGAAAAAAGGGTCTCAGACAAGATTTGTCTGAAATTACGTGCTTTGTAACCTAAAATTATTTATACAGGATGTTCCGTTCAGGATAAGATTAACACAACTTCGTTATTTTAAATGGAATATCATATGTTATTGTATTTTTGAATTATATGCTTCATTCTTTTATATTTCAAATTTTCATCGTTTACAGTACCTACCTTGGAAAAAACCCAGATTTCTCTGAAATTTCACGGATGTTTTCAGCTTGAAAAGCAATATTTGAGCAAATATACTTTCTTTTACCACAGCGTATCACTCAAGTATTTGAATCCGCATATTATATTTTTTAAATAGCAACACCCGTCTTCTGACCACAGCTAGCAGCAAAATTAAATTTTCTTTCGACTGCTATAGCATTTCATCGATCTGTGGCTTTTATCTGCGGGTAAGATCCCGTTTTTCAGCATTTCTCTAGTTACACTATAAATAATAATAATAATATTAATAATAATAGTATTCATTGCAGCACTTATATAAAGATGAGTATTAAAAAACGACACCTCAAAAGGCTGATGATTGGCATTGTCATTTTTCTCCGTTGCGTACAGCAATTACAAGGAGACTAAAAATCTCTAATTTTACATCAATAATGTTATAAAATTGAGGTACCAATGTAAATAAAATACAATAGTAAATTTGTAGCTTCAAAAGCTTGTAACTGGTGCATCTTCCCAAATTTCTTTTTAAAGCTATGACTAGAAGTAATTTGTAAAAGTTTTAAAAATCTATTTAATAAACATGGTGCAAGTCAATGCTTTTTTAATGTAGATGTTACCGGGCCAGGAATATTATAACAATCATCGTTCCTGAGAAAAACATGGCGAACAGAGGATCCCTTTTCTAAAACCTTATACAGAATTTGTAGATTTATATCTTAGAATTTTATACAGTAGAGCACCATGAAAAAGCAATAAACGGTACTAAAATATCTCATAGTCACCAGTGATTGATGTAACAAAATCTTTTGCACCGAATCTGTTAAATTTGATTTTTTTGTTTTATATTCTTCTGTAAAGAAGCTATAATAATCTGTGACACCATAATACAAATGTGTAAAAATCAATGAGTAGTATGAGTATGAGGAAGTATTAATTTAGTGTAAATTGTGAATATGTTTGTGTTTATATCTCAAAAGCTTTTATATTTATAATAAAATAATTTTTGACTTTATTCGTCACGTGACATTCAACATTCAAATGTGCTAGTACGATGATCTTCACCTACAGATTCCAGAACCAAAAATTCATTTTCGTCAGTAATTATGGTACGGGTGCGGTTTCTGATAAACAAAAATTTCCTGGACTGTTTTGACAGAAATAGGCTGCAGATACAGATGTCGACGATTCGGAAAAAGTTGCGCGTATACTATTGACGCTAGCAAAATGAGCTTGTGGTACTCGCCAAGAACAAAGATCATAATCATCATTTCTTCACGTCTTGGAGAAATAATTCTAATTTTTACATTAAAATTGACATAATTCAAAATTGATGACACTTCTGACAGGTCTTACTTACTATGATTAGTTAAGTATAATCAGTTTTCTAACTGAAACGGCTTAGCCGATATCCTCCGCATACCGGCCTGTATAGGGACAGTTAGAGAGTGAGACTTAATACGGCCACTGAAGCACATGGACAAACGGGCGTTTGGAGCATTAAATGAAATTTGTAATGAAAACAACAGCCAGATGTTTTCATGTGATTACCGGCCTCAAATATGGATGCTCTTCATTTTACTCACCTTGTGATGTAATGCCTAAATCACTCCAGGAGCATGGTGTTTACATTTGAGGTGATTACTGGGTATAATGGAATATTTTTATGTTCAAGCTTGTTCGAAAACGGTTTTCACACTTTAGATAGATTTATTAATCAGTACGAAGTATTTGCCTTATTGCAATGAACCCGACGCACACGCCATGGACATGCTAATATAGGACATACAGATTATAACAAAGGTATGTGACGCATCGAATTTCTGTCTGACGAATGACTCATCTAAATTTTTTATGTTGATGATATCCGCGATGTTGCCAAATCTACAGTTTTTCAGAAACTGATAGCAACTTTTGTTTTTCTTATAGAATGCTACACATTTTGTTTGATATTTGAACTTAGCGAGAAATTCTGAATACTTTTTATCAAACATACTTTGACGTGGACCTCATAGTCTTCGAAATATTCTCGGCCAAACTTTAATATCTAAACAATAAAAGATATTTTTTTCACCTAAGCAGTGACCGGTATCGATCGGTCATTTATGATACTAGGATACCTTTTATTGCTATTTCAAAAACAATGAGGTCTACGTCAAAGTATTGTAGCGTTTTTCCCGCTTTTTTTGGGTGTGGATTAAAACACTGGAGTCCACAAAAAGAAATGCGCTAATTTATTTATCTTGATCAGATAGAACATTTATGTACCCCACTATTTATGTCTGACTAATTCTTATGTCGCGGCACTGACTGATCTATACTCCACTCCGCTCTACTCTACTGTACTCTACTTCCCTCTCCCGACCGCCGAGTTATATAGCCCGCATCGTGGTTCGAGAATATTCTGGTGAGCCACATAGCCGCATTCCAGAATCGTCGAGGTTATTTCGCGTCGATCTAGAAGGCGAGTCACTGACACGGTCCTCACAGATGTCGCCAAGCGGCTTGTGCGGTCGTGATCCGCGTAAAATCAGAGATCGTCCATGAAGCTGTGGCGAGTAGGAGAGTTTCCCAGCAGATGGCGCCATTTATTCTTGTCACAGTATGTTTAATAAGAAGTGCTCAGAATTTCTGGATTCAGCAAAAAGAAAAATTCTCGGTAGACTCACTTATTTTTCTTCACAGGCATCATTAATACTCCATTCATGAGGTTGATTCTCAATCATGCTCACAGCTGCTGCGACGGAAATAATGTAGCCCCCTTACTTTTTTAATTGAAGCGGCATTCTGCAAATTAATCGACTGGCCTAAATAAGGGTAAAGAAACGTGTTTCCTTTCATGTCTAGTACACGCATACCTATGCTTATAGTGAACTATAAACCTCATTAGGGTATAATTAATAACCTGTGTTTCCAAAGCCTGGAGTAAAACTTTAAAAGGCAATCTTTGGGGTATTATGTCGATGGACCTTTTTAAATAACATATTGCTTTGCGGTATGAAACCATATGGAAATGATTGATTGTGACTCAATAAGAAATAACCCTGGTTATGTTGTTAAAACTATGTCGCCCTGTCTATCAGAAATGAAGCGGACCTTTAGAAGAACCGCACATCTTAACTGACATTGAAGGAGTAACGCATTTTGGGAGAGCATTTATTTAGAGAAAACAGTTTGCAATGAACTCTGTAGTTAAAAGGCTCTGACGCACCATTTAGTGACTTCTTCAAAATAAAAAATACAAAAACATTTGAAGATGAGCTGCAAGAACAACTCTGATTCTGCCCAATAAGTTTATTCATTTCAGCATCGCAATGTGATTGGCTCCTGGTGGCTCCGAGCCAGTAGTTTATCGAAAACCGACTGGAGCTAAATCAAGTGTATCAAAGAAAACCTTCTTGGTCAGACTATTAGCCTGCTAGTCATTTTATGCATATTCGATTTGAGGTTACACTATCTTTGTATTGGTAGCATATCAAAGTTTAATCCTTATTTGTGTAGATTTTTATTACATCTGTTTTATTTTTAAAGCATTGATAATAACATGAAAGGTTGAAAATGTAATTTCTATTTTTTTTCGAATTCACTTTGGAATGGTAAAAAGTCTTGAGCAATACAGAAGCTTATTATAAATTACAATCTAATGGAATAAGCCCTATTCGTACAGCTGTCGCCAACCTGTCAGTGATCGTGTCCAAGATCCCGCCAAACAAATTCTATTCTACGTTATCTAGACGGAATTTACAAGGCCTAATCCCAGACACTCTAACCGACAAGTCTTCGACCACTGTACGAATAAACCACAGATTGCTCACGAATAAGTTTAGTATGGTCCAGCTTACATGATTGTAAACAGTGTTTGTGGAAAAAATTACGTAGATTCAATGCAAACTTCTCTGTAGCTTTCCCTACCTATGCTTACCAATACATCGATGTACACTTTTTTCTTTGGAAAGGATATCCCAGTATCCAATTGTACTGGTTGTATTCTTATCCAGCAGGGTATAAATACTATCTATGTTGCAACGTAAATCATTCAGTTACTGTTAAAACAGAGATATGTACATTTAACAATGCGAAGAAATGTAAGTAATTATTTGTTAACGGTACAGATTATGAACAAATCCGAGATAATTCAACATCCTGGAGTATTGAAATACGAGAAATTAGACAAGTTTTACATGCTTTGAAGTGAAACCTTTTCATCAAAGAGCAATGCTTGATAGTGGAGATGATAGTAGAGCACGTTCGTTGAAGGCCACTCGGTTATTCTAAGTAGCCGAATACATTGTGTGTCCCGAGCAGATTCTTGGCTAAAAGCAAACAACTATAAAAGTAAAGGTCACACTGCCAACTACGAATTGTTTCGATATTCGCAGTAACCCCCTAATCTCCGCTTTTAGGAAACCGAATCAAGTTGACCACCACATAGGTGTACTAAATACTCACCATGCTACCAGCATTAACGTACTATGTAAAGTTGCATAAACGAATAGCGGATTGATTGGTCTAGAATAATTTTTGCGTAATACCGTTTATGCTGGTAGAATGCTGAGTATCTACTTCTTCCCTAAGTGACAATGGGTCGCCTATCTGGTGAATGATTTTGTTCGGTTTCATCATTCTGCATTCATTCAAAATGTGGTTTGCTGCTATCGTACGTAGGTGTCGGTAGTACCGCGTCAGCGTTATTTTTCGCACATGAGAATACTAAGTTTTCGCTTGTTTGCTGTCCATCATCTGTCTCCAAATGACTAGAACTATACCATTCGTATGATTGCTCAAAAGCATGAAGCAAAGTTGTATACGGTTAGTCATGGTCTCACGGATAGAAAGTAAATATATCCTATTCAGCCTGAGCAAACACCTACTTGAATATTATATAATTACTGCTTATATATCATTTAGCCCAATAAGTAATTATTTGATATAATGGATTTTTTGAGGCATGCTGAGGTTATATTACAGACTCTTGTGGCGCTAAAATAAGTAAACGCGACTGTAATGCCCTTTCCTAATACTTTTTTTACTGAAAACTGTTCCAATTGGCACTTTTCCGAATTCATGATGAACTCTGGTTTGTCCCTAATGCGTTGCATTTTTCAGTGTTGCGTTGGGTATAGCATTTTTTAAACAAACCTTATATCGGGACTGGTCACTCAAAGAAATAGGAAGTGAAATGGTTAGGTGGAAAAGTACGGATTGTCAACTAATGGTGGTCAATCAAGCGAACCTTGCCGCTTGCTGGCAGCATCAGAATTATGATATACTTTTTTCTGTACTTACATGAGCAATAAAATATTATAATTATTATTAAATAAATCAAAATTACCTCAAAACTGCGTAAGTAAAGACAAAATGTTGGGTATATGTCCGTTGGCAATGCCGATGACTATAATATATTGACTCTTATGGATGAAAAGATCTATTCAGCTTTAACTGCATTTGCAGTCTACATAAACCTTCACCATTTTTGCAAATCATCTGGAACAATATAACAACTGTATAGATAAAGAATACAAAGTTACCTGGAGAAGGGCCACTTCGCCAAAAAAAAAAAAACAGATTCTTCCCTGGTGGCTGAGATAATACCTGTGTGACTGAAATACTACCTGCCGTTTGGGTGCGATCACCCATTCTTTACCTGCGGCAATAGTCGAGGAAGTACCTTCACATCTGCTTGGATTCTGATTCTGATTCTACTTAGATGTTTTGCATAACCTTAATCAAAAAGAAACAATATTGGACGTAATTTTAAGCCTGACAACATGCAGATTTTGTAAAGCAGGCCTTTTATAATAAGATTATGCCAAAAGAAGAATCAACATATTTTCCTGGCCAGATCCGAAGATATTCTCCAAACTATAAGGCATGACACAAACAAATAAAAAAGCTATTTCAAGGTATTTGGATTTTGTTTTTCCATAGAGGAGCTCCGGTCGATGTGTACGTAATGAAGCATACTATATCCACCAAACATTTACTTTTGATTCACGAGTGTACAGTAACAAGCTATGACAAATTTGATGTTTAGTTTAACTAGTAATAGCACACATTTCCAAAACTATTTGAATACTACTAGGAGGAATACGTCAATCAATGATTCAACATATCTCTGCCGTTTCGTGATATACAGAGTCTCCAGAAGTGTGGATTCGATAAGATTTCCTAAAAATTTTGAGTCATAGAAATAACCTTGATGTTGGCTCCTGTACTCCAGAACAGTAATTGAGGTTTTAATGAAATTTTAATACAAGATCATTATTATACCAAAGATGAACAAAGCATCCTTAGCGAATATAAATGGCTGAATTAACTGTATATTGACGTTACGGAGATGAATGATTGCATAGGTTTCTACAACCGGTAATATGTTTTTGAAAAATGTACAAAACCACAAAAAACAAAAGTCTTGACAATACGAACATTGTAACATGCTAATAATAACAACAATAACAATAATATTTATAAATCATCGCTCTTCCTAATCTTTTTTCTTCAGCTAATAATTAAAGCCACGGATGACTTTGAAGAGCTTTTCTGACATACAAGCTACCGCTGTAGCTATTTTTAAAACAAACGTTTTTCAGTGTCGTTGTCACCATATGCTTTGTATTTTGTATTCTATATTACACCTAATTACAGATAATAAAATTAAAAAACATGGTTTGTTTTTACTTAGTCCAGCAATCTTTACGTTACACTCATACAGTACTAGTACAAGTTTTGACAAAATCCGCAAAGTGGTTACTGAGGTTACGCATTGACAAAGACTACAGAACGAGATGTGGAGAATCGCAACGATATATAGGCTAAAACCTATTTTACAAGACACAATATTTTTTAGCAAATGATGTTTATCATCTATTGTCGACGCCATAAAAATAATTATGACATGAATCACCATGTATAAACACATTTACTCGATGAAGTACAATAGTAATATCCTGTATAAAGTGCGAGGCTTCTTCCAGTAAGGTACCTAAAAAAGGATTCGAATTCTAGGAAACATGTCAGGATCAAGTTCAAAGATCAAGGTTCTTTCGCCCCTTCTATTAGTAACTCAGTATTTACTGGTGTAGACAGCCACGCTTTTTATATGTTCCTGCAGAAAAATATGCGTGAGAACTTTCAAACTGGAAGCTTAAGCCTGATCAATTTGTAGTACGCACTTACGTCTTGACTACTGATTACGACTACCTGTTGGAATTCGCTGGGCTGGTCCGATTTGTCGACTTGTGTACTTCATCGAAAGTTTCGAAGTCAACTGCCTATAAATCTGAATCAAGTAAAAAAGTCTTCCTAATTGGAGTCAGCTAAATGCAGCTGGAACAGCATCGTTTCATCAACCGTTCCAGTTCTCATATTGCACTGAGATTCGCAACGCCAACCACTCCCTAGGAATAGGAAAATATGAAACCATTGTTTTCAGAGCATACATACCGTTAGCGTAAGGGAAAAAGGAGATAGCGAAATGCCATTAAAAGATTAAATGTTTTCGCAATAAAAACAAGCCGGGAATTGGTAATCCTACACCTTTGTTTGCTGACGTAAGCACCGTGTCGAAGGTGGGGCCCAGTTCTACGGTCGGGTATAGAATATAGGAGACTTAATTCAAGTAAAACTTATTTTTATTTTTTATACTGAAGCTGCTGCAGATACGAAGTCTCAATAAGGACTAAACCGCAAAACTCAAGTTTTTCAACTATTGACGAATTTCAACCAATAACAGTTTCTTGTTCTCCGTTTTAAAAGCTACGTGTCTGCGATTTTAAAATAAACTGAAAGTAGCATTATCCTATTCAAAATTATTAAATACAAATGAGGCTGCATCCAAAACTCAAATTTTCCCTAATATCACCTCGTTAGCCAGTAAGGAGTGTCGTCATGAGTCGATACTGACATTCTTCATAGCAGCATAGCAAAACTTACATTCTCACAAAATTGTAAAACTTGCGAAGCGTATTTCCGAAATGCTTTCTTTATTTACACTTTTCTTGAATGGAGATTCTGCTGGTTCACGGAATTTAAGATCATTGCTGAGTCACACTGCACTCGAAATACAGGGTGTCCGCAAAGTTCAGACTTTCATTCGCACGGCGTTAAAAAAGCGCTTTTTCCTAGTATCATATATAACAAAGCGGTAAGACCGAAATATTAATCTCCACAAAATCAACCAAACCTAAACCAAACCTAATCCGCTCCTGTATCTCGATCCCATACGCCGGCAGTAAACAAAACATTTATTTCCCAACCGTTCGGAAGGAACTAAAACGGCACACTCGTACAGCAAAATCGAACTTGTCGACATGATTTTAATTTATGGTGAGTGTGCACAAAATGCTACCGTGGCTTCGCGAGTGTAAGCAGGTCGCTTTCCCAGATATTATCATTCGGGGCCGCATAAATTTGTTTACCTTGTGCAAAGTGCTAGGGATATTGCAGGAATAGCAAGGTGGGCAGAGCAAAGGTGCAAACTGAGGAAGGATTATTGAATCTTGTAGAAAAATATCCTTCACCAAGCACTAAGGAAGTGACTAGATAAGTTTTACGTCATCAACGCCATATGGAATAAGTAAACAGAACGAGTCTCCGTACCATGGGCGGAACGCTGCCCAGACTTATCTTCAGCACATCTGCTACTCTCTCCAGTACATATGAACTGGGTAACGGGGGACCGACGTTTTTATTCTCTCATCATACTCTAATAAATTTAGCACGAGCTGCCGACCTTCTGCATTGATCATACTTCCGGGCATTGTAGTATTTTATATTGAAGATAACAGAAAAGCTCGATGTTAAGTAAGTTGTCACTGACAAAGTTTTCGAGACGGAGACACACAACTAAGAAACGTAAGTTTTTGAGCTTACCGAACAAACGTTTACACAGAGGGGTAGGTTTTGCATGTGTATGTATGAGGGAGATGGAGATATATAAAGGGATACTGGTATACTTTATCTGAAGTCACTTGAAACACTGTGAAATACCGGGTGCGTTTTATATATCTATATTTAACACGCTCTGTTGCTGCAAAAATCGCCAAATTTCGCAGCAAATATCCCCCGTATAAGATCAAAGGCAGTTTCACCGGTCCACGTGGAGTAATGCACGCCTATGCGTGGACATAGCCAATGAGAAAGCGTGTATTTCAGAGCTCGGAACAAGTGCATGTGGCTACTGAAAATTGAAACAGTTTAGCCAGTGCCGTGTAGCGGTGAATAAACGTGTTTTCTTTAGTCTGTCCGTGTTTTTTCATAGATTTTATTAGTTTGTGTGTTTTTGACTTTTGAATACTCAGTTTACTTGTTGATTTAATTGTTGTGTTGATTGTTCTTGTGTGTCCTAAGTATGGCTCTTTGGAGACCTTGGGAAAATGCTCCAAGCCACGAGGAGATGGTTGATGACCCTGTGCAGGCAGAATTCTTTCATAAAGATTTAGAGGAACAGACCCAAAGAGTAATCCTAAATATGTATGATTGTCTGAAAAACGAAAATCCAGATTCCTCGCAAAATCAAATTTTAAACAGAATTTGTATCCTGACAAAAATCAGTCGGTCTACCATTTATCGGGTTATAAAAAGGGGAGATGTAGTCAACCATTCCTTCCACAGAAAGCGCATAGGGCAAAAATTAAAAAGAATAGACGTGGGTATTCGTCGTATAATATACGGATTTTATAAAGAAAATTTGGTGCCCACGTTGGAAATGATACGGGATAAATTAAAAGATTATCCTGAAAATTTTTATAATTACAAATGCTTAGACTCACTGCACTGTATTGTAAAACTGTGTGGTTTTCAATACAAAAAATTAGATAAAAGAATGGTGATTATGGAGTCGTCTCGAATCGTTGAATTGCGCCAAGAATTTTTGCACAAGGTTAAAATCTATAGAGAGCAGAAAAGAAATCTGATTTCCCTGGATGAAACGTGGTATGATACCCATGATGTTGTGCAGTACGGCTGGGTTGACGACAGCAACAAGTGCATTTTAAATGCACCATGCAACCGTGGAAAACGAATCATTATTCTCCATGCTGGCAGTGAAAATGGATTTATACCTAATGCCTTGCTGTTATCTGCCAAAAATATCAAAGAATCATGTGCCGACTATCATGAGGACATGACCTCCGTCTTATTTGAAAAGTGGATAGAGCAGCAGTTAATACCAAACATTTCCCCAAATTCAGTGATTATTATGGACAATGCGCCATACCATTCCCGACAGAAAAACAAAATTCCGAATACAGGCACAGAAAAACAAGACATTATTTTGTGAAGGATAAGGGAATGGAAATACCACAAAAATCAACCAAAGCCATATTATTGGATCTTATTAAAAGACAAAAATTTGAAAAAGTGTTGTTGACAATCTGCTTCAGCAAAATGGCCATGAAGTATTACGTCTACCTCCCTATTACTGCATTTTTAACCCGATTGAGTTGGTCTGGGCTGCTTTAAAAAAAAGTAAGAAAACATAATCAGACCCCTCAATTAAGTGAATCGCTATTGGCCACAATAAGAGATGCAGTATCTCATATTGCTGCCACAGACCTATGGAAGCAGTGTTCTAGGCATATTATTGAAAAAGAAAATGAATATTGTGTTTTGCCTCCTGTAAATCCGCACGCCTATGATACGTCATGAAATTACAAAGGACGCGCCGACCAAAGGTTTTTATGCTATTTCAAGTGACTTCAGATATACCATACAACTATAGCTGAAGCATCATGACGTGTAGGCAACATGTACAACTACGGAACAAGTACACCTCAAGTGCACAACAGTTAGTGCTGAGCTGACATCTTATAGAGAAACCTGCATAATGTCACAGAAAACCTATATAATGTCAGAAAAAACTGACATAATGTTACTTGTCAAGATATGTGGTATCCCTGCCAATGAGATGGACGGCCTACAATACATAGACTTTCTACGAAACATTTTACCAACGGCAACAAGTGGTGTTCAACCGAAACTAGTATTTCAGCCGAAACCGAAATTTCGGTCCAATTCTGCTTTCGGCCGAAACCGAGACCTCCAACTGAGGAGAATGATATGAGAGGTTGGGAGGTAAGACAGTGTATCTCCAAAAAAAAACAAACTCAGTCTTTATCAGTTAGAATTAATAATAGCATTTTATTAAAGAAAAAACTCTATGTAATAAGTAATAATCAGTCTTTATCAAATATTATTAAGACTCAGGTAAAGAAAACGGAAACAGCACTACATTTGTCTCTTAAAACACAAAATAAATAATGTCTTTTGTTTCAAACATTTTCTAAAAAAGACAGACGATAAAAAAAAATAACTTATATCATGTTGTACCAATACTATATAGTTTAGACGGAAACCTTGTTTAATTTGAAGATTTCTATTGCGCAACTACTTAAACACCGTTTAAAAGTTGGTGAACTGTGTTTGACTTGAACGTTCAACTTTTGGAGGATAAATATCGTCTATTACATTTTGAAATTTATTGGTCATGGATGATATTTTAAACGATGATATGGGTATCCTTGAACTAATGAGTAGTGGTTTTCTAGAAGAATTATTCAAAGTCCAAAAACAAAAGCTATTTCCAAGAGATTAGTAACCATGGCATTTTCTAAGAAATGTAGTTTGTACAGTTTTGCATATTCTGCATGAAATTTAGCCTGAACGGGAGTTGCCCTAAAATTTATCTAACATCTTAATGAAAAAAGTCCCTAGATTTCTGTAGGCTCGCCAAATACAAATCCAATGTTGGTGTGCAATATGCCATTAGAACGTAATCTGAAAAACACAATTGAACAGTCCGATATTATATGACATGAATAACAATTTTTCAACATTTTTCCCTAGCAAATTTGACCTTTGGTCTGAATAAATTTTATGCCAACTTTGATAAGGCTTTATAGAGATGGGGAAAGTAATCTCTAGCAGTTTGTTACATATTCTAGATATCGTAAGGATAAAAGGGCAGTCGTTCCAGCTAGAAATTGCAATCCCGCAAAACGGGATCCCGCTCCACAGGCAATAGCGGTGGCGTAATGGTAGACGTTACAGGTCTACTAATCAGTCGCAGGGCGCTGCGCGGGCTCAAATTCCGTCCTAAGAGAATTTTTCTTTTGCCTGGGGATGTTGTGGTTTTACGTAAGTGGTAAACGGTGCCTGATTGTCGAACGTGGAGGTACCACTCGGCGGATCTCTAAGGCGGGGCCAGAATGTGTGCATGTTGCAAGCACACGTGTTCCCTCGCTAGAGTCCGTGTGGCATCTCCATTTCCCCTGTATCCACATATAGCGCCGTGGTACCCATGCGTGTTCAGGCCTTAGGCCTTCGTGGTGGTTCAAGTTAAAAAAAAAACTTATTGTCCAGAGGGATCCCGTACCGCCGAAACTCGAATCCGCTGATGCCGCAAGACCAAAAGTTGAGTCTGAGTTTCGTATACCGCCCAACTAGCAAAGTAGTGGTATAAGCTTTTGGTAAAAGAACCGTTCAGCCATAAAAGCCCTCTATTGTTGTTGCCTGAACACCAAAATGCTGGCTTAATATTGTGTGGAATGCAAATTTACTTTCTGCAACATATTTGCTCTAAAGTGAGGTGTTTAAAATATTCTTATAGCATAGATATACAACACCTTATAGGGCAAATTTTTAACTGTTGCATAAACGTTTATACAACTATTTTATACGGCATATTTGCAGGTTAGACAAAATGGTTGTGCTGTGGCATCCATGGTAACGTTTATAAAACAAACCCGAGCCTTGTTGTTTTGCTGTGCAATTTACTACTTTAGCCAACAAATTGCTCCCAACGGAAGCACTTATACAACTGTTGTTTAGTAACTGTTAAAGGCTGTACATATGCTAAATATGTTGGTATACAACTTCACCATAACCTAAATTTCTGCTGTCATATTTTTGTTAAAATGCCCTAACCAATGTTTTAAGACAAACAACGCATGTACGTATATATTGGTTCAAAATGTTTTATCAACTGTTCAAACAGAATATATAGATCTGGTACAAATTCTGGGTGAATCATTCGACTGTGTCGGTATTTCATTTCAGACATTTGTCAAATTGTTGTATAACACCTGCAGGCAACACCAAAATATTCTAATAACCTAAAGACAACATGGACGATGCCATGATTATACACAACCACCCGCCATATTGGGCAGACATTTATTCCTCTATTTAATATTAAATAATTATGTTTCAGTTCGAAATTGCAGATATAAAGTGATAAACATTAGTGTAATTGTGTCTAAATATAGGATTTGTGGAAGATTTAACGCAGATAAGTTCAGTTTTCCATCTTAAAAATCTAGACATACTTTTGATCATTATCAAAATGTGAATCAAATACGAAGCCCGTAAAAATTGCATAACTAATTTGCACGATAATCACAATAAAATTTGGTGCGCAAGTAATTCAATAACTCTATATCACAGTGTAGAAGTTTATCATATACCTGTGTATGAAATTCACAATGCCTGATATGTAAGTAAACACGATGACTGTAATGTGTTAGTTATATATTCTTCTTCGTCTATACAATACATAAGAAATAGTTTGGTTGCAATAAAGTAGAATCACGTAACAGAATAGTTGTATAGTTGACAAAAACTGAATCTTGCACTGACGCAAATGTCCTATAGCGGCTGCAAGAGGCTTACACTTTTGTTGTATAACTGTTACCTGCAGCCCTTATACAACCTCTTAAATGACTGAAGTGTCCTATTAGGTGTGCCCATTCCGCTTGTATAGCTGTTCTAAGAGGGTTTTGCCAATGTTCTTACAGTATACAATGCTGTGTAAGGAATATTGTATAATCATTCTTGCAACTCTAAAAGGAGTGATAATTGTTAGTTGGGCGTGATATTGCAATAATTTAATGGAATACATCGGCAACTGACATATCCTGTTCTCATGGTAAAGCGTGAATCAGGTAAACAGCTCCAATAAGAAAAAGGCATGTCCCTGAAAAAGCCAGATAACAAGCGAAATACTTATGAGTGATTTTTGAAAAATGACGTGCTATTAGTCTGATGGAACCACAGGATAGTACCTGACGCTCATTTATGAATATTTCCTGACTGTCAAACCTACTGGCATAGGAGCTGAGAGGGATTTTTTGTCATAAAGATATTTCGTAGTATTTGCAGTTCACTAGAAGCAGGCTGGGAGATAATACTTTAAATACTATTTGGATTTCAGGAGCGTATTTTCAGAAATTATCACACGTATAAAGAAAGATGATTCTTCGAGCAAAAATCTGTTGATTCAATTCGATTTTACAATATTATTTAGAAGTACTTAACTGTTCCAAATCACTGCATCCCATCAGACGCTGATATTTCGCCAGTGGAGCAGTTGATACGAGTTCTCTTATTTTTAGCTCAGAATCGGGGAGAACCGAGAACGATCTCTCCATATCTTCGATAAGAATGGTCCATAAAACCAGATATAGAGCTTACACTCATCATTCCAAAAATGGGTGAATGGGAAGGCAACTTTCCTTCCTTACAGTCTCGTGAGCTTCACAGACTGATTCGTTTCGAAAGAAACAGGATCCAGTGGGGCGGGATAATAGCTGTAAGGTAAAGGCGTCTAGGAAAGCTTCGTGCTTGGAACCTGCACAGGCAGAAATATTTGCCATCTTGATGGTGATATAACTAGAGAACCTTCAACAATACACCGAGCGGATCATATTCATATGCTTCAGCAGTCAAGCAGCCCGAAAACAGTAGAGTATGTAACAAGAGAGCAAATTATCTGTCTAAGCTGGGCGCAAGGACGATAGACGCTCCTAGATAGGTCGAGACCGTAATTTGGATATGAACAGGCTCAAAGTTAAGGTCTTGATGGGCATATAGGGACCTGGAAAAGGTGCGGTGCGAGAGATAGGTATCTGCAGACAGGCCTAGATGTTCATAGCTGACCCCGACACACGTGGGCTACTAGACAAAGGCAGAGAATCACTCAACACTTTGGTGGTGGTTCTCATCGGCTAGTTCAGGCTGAACAGTCTATTATCTCTTCAAATGGTGGATTGAGATTCTATCTGACCCATGTGCTAGAGAAACGCTGAGCCAGCATTTAACTGACTAGGCTTTTGCTGTAGCTATGGAGTTTCATAGTGAAGTTGCATACCCAGTTGAGTGATTGGACATACTGAGCTTGTAGCAGAAAGAGGGGATGTGCCGGCAATACTACTTTACGGCATATAACTTTAAAGGCTTGATAGATTTTGACATATAAGGTGTCTCTAGATTTGACTTGACAGTGCGAGTGACACTGGGTATGCTAAAGTGTTATAAAAACGATATCTCGTACTTTATTCCGACACTTCAACTTCCTATCCTACGGGCGACAGCTTGAATAGTTTGATGGGTTTCGATATATCAAAAGTTTCTAGATTTTTCTTGAAAGTCCGAGTAACAGTGGTATGCTGAAACTTCATAAAACAAAAATGGTGAATTTTGAATGGAAACTTCAACTTTGAGATTTTTGTTTCACGGCTTACAGCCGAAACAGCTTGATGGGTTTTGACATCTGAGGAGTTCAGTTATTGCAGTCAGATTGTTTATAATTTTTAAGAATGCACATGCCTCTTTTTTGGGTTTGAGCATCTGGGGGGCTTGGGTGGCACATATACCCAATTTAGGTCTAACAAAGTAATTTTCGCGGATGTTCTATCAATCAAAGACACACACGCCTTTCGTTGCTCAAGAAACAGGTACCGTATTAGGTGTATTTTACGTTTCAAGCGGAAGCCGGGCAGCATAATGGGCACCCATGCCAGTAGCTTTATTAACTGGCAATTGCAGTTCAAGCTACTGTTTCTGCTATAAGCTCGACTAGATATACCTATAAAACAGAATCTGTTGGATATATTTTTTGTATATTGTTAAGAAATCGTACTCAGATATCTAGGATTTGCTCACGTGGATTGCATTCCACAGTACAGGAAAATCCAGCACTTGAATTGATATCATGCTTAAGTACGGTTAACACATTGGGTGCAAAGGTAAATAAAACATTGTTTGGCGAGCATTATTTTTATCTTTCGACATGTGGTATATTGATTTTCTCTGAAACTAAATAATCACTTGTCAGCTGGAGGAGGAAAGATATAACGAGATCATTATTTTCACCTTTCAGGCCTACAATCATTTATATAGTGGGCGTTGAAGGTTGGGACGTGGATTGGAATTGTTTTCTTTGGGTTATTGCTTACAAGACACCCAGAATTTGGGTATTCAATCACAGTTGAATGAAAAGCGCAATTTTAATTAGTGATACATTTGCCTGCGAGTATCTGAAACATTCCAGTAAATGTGGAAGTAATAAATAATTTATTCTAAATTATTGACACCAGGACAATGGTTCAAAGAAGAGAATGAACTGTCAGGAAAAGTGAAAGAGTTCCTTCTTAGCACAGACTCTTTGCAAAAATACTAATTTCCGGATTACATTAAGAACAATAAAAACCGTATTTATTGTGATATCAACTTATAACTAGTTTGATTTGTGGGGTATGTCTCATCTCGACTCGACGTGTGAGTTTTTGATGTTTCTCCTCTTCGCAATAATTGAAAGTCTACTTTGGTCATATTAGTGTCTCATAGATGGCGCTGTAGCGTATATATAGCTAGAGCACCATCTACGACACACTAACACGACCAAAGTAGACTTCCAGTTGTTGTGAAGAGGTGAAACATACGTGTGACAAATTCTCATAGCTGATGGTACAGTATCTAATCTTATTTCGGATAATTTTTGAGCTATTTACGCTGGATGTGGGCGGGGATGCAGTGAGTTTTGCTGACGATACGGCTATCATTCATTCTGATAATACGTGGGAGTCCTTGCAATCGAAAATGGTTCAAACATAGATTACAAACAATCAACATTGATTGAACTCACGTCATGCCTTTCACACCACGTGCAAGCGGACTGACCAAATATACAGATAGGCAGATAAATTATTCCACTAATCAAACGTTTACATTTATAATAATTGTATCTTAATATAAAATATCTAAAGTATACCTCGATTCTCACAAAAAAGAATAGATATGCCCTGACAAAGTTTGAATATCTTTCAAGAATTCGTAATATTGATCAACTACGTATCATGCACTTGTAGTCAGCCACATTAAGTACGGGATTGTAGTATGGGATGCAGCTGCAAAAATATGATAACAAAGTAGAATTGCTAGGTGTACAAGAATGGATTTTAAAAACGATTTATAAGAAAACGTTACTTACCCAACAGGATTGCTTTATTCTGATAGCAATGTATTGGACATCTGTCAGCAATTTTTTATATCACTTGGCAGACTCCAACATAAAAAGAACTCTAATAAAAGCACAACACAGCTACAATACAAGAAATAGATCTATTGTGATTCCTAAACCACAAAAAATACTTTGCTCAGAAGTCTTTTTTTTAGACGCAAAATTATGAAGTACCGGCTATAGTCAGAGGTTTATTTAAAAGTACATTAAAGAAATGGCTGCATGAAATTCCCAGAGTGAAAATACAGCAATATCTGTATAAAGGTTACTATTACTAAAATGTGAAATGTTCATAAACATTGTTTTTATAAATATTGTTTTTAACGTTTCACGGTGTAAATTGAATGTTATGTATAGATTTTCAGAAATTTGGCTCAAGTCAATGATTATATTTATGTACTAGCTATAAACTTTTCCATGCACAAGGCTATGCCTTAAGCAGGCTTTGTTATTTGGTAAGTTGCTTATTTCTGTAAGCTTTGTTATATTTTAAAGGTAATAAACCAAATTTTGAATTTGAATTTAATCTGCTCGCACCCACCATATTTCAAAATATCATTTTGGTTCAGATTTGCTAATATTTTTGAATCCAAGCGCGTAATTTGGCACTAGGAACATACGGTTACAATGGGCTGAACCTAAATTTATGATTTATTTCAGACTAAATTGTATCGCTTAAGGTTTACAGAATGGGCTACGATGGGAACAATCTACTTACATGAGGAGGCTTTTCCCAGTTCTACTAACCTTAGGCAGTTCAAAAATCGGATTAACAAAGTTTCTTAAGCTTCTCATGGCAGCCGTGGTGCACTGGCAAGTACCTAGGTACTGCTGCTCCGGTGTAAAAAAACGTTTAGATCAATAAATTTTCGTTTTCCGCATAATAGCTCTTGCACCCTTAAAACGTAAAATCATCTCCCTCATAGTATTTTAGTATAAAAGACCGAGTGATAGATTTCGCAATCCGGGGGCGATTATGCGTGAAATTAGCGTCATTCATCAATATTGATTTCCGCGTATCGAGAATTGGTTGGAGAAATGTGTGTAACGAAATATTAGTCGGTTATTGTTAACCTCATTCTTTCTATATCTACGCCTTCTGAAATAAAACATGGGAATTTCTAAGACGCAGCCATAAAATTAATAGGCGCGTCTTATCATTTGTGTTAGCTTAATGAAACTGTATTAATATTTCCAAATTCACTGCGATACAAGTTAAACGTTCTAAAAGTGACCAGCAGTAGTACTATGCAATTTTATAGTCGGTTAAAACAACGACTAATAGTCCGCTCTCACATGATAAAACTGTCAAATAGTCATAGTTATAGTCGGCTATAAAGTTACGTAATACCAATACAGGAGGATTAGGCGAAAATAGTCCTTGGTAACACTACAATATCTTACTCTCGCTACTCTAGGTACAGTGGTAGGATCTCGAACGCTGTGAGAAAAGTAGCCTTCTAGTCCAGTCAAACAGCCTAAACTGAGACAAAAGTGATAACATAGCCACAAAGTTATTTCTGCTTGCGCAATGGTGTAATAAAGGATTGCGAATATTGTTGTATGAATTTGGTTTTCCGGAAACCAGCCGTTTTTTTGTAAAACATCTAAAACCCCAAAAAATCTCTTTTTTGCTGAAACGGCTGAGTATTTCTGGGTTTTTTACACGTAAATTTTTCTAATTTTTGGGCCATCAAAAAAGGTCTTTGCAAATTTTTTGCTAAAATGAGGGGCTTGCTGGGAAAGGGCGCGCGCACCTGAATTCCTTCATACCACCAAACTGCCGCCGTACCGTCCACCAGGGTTGCCAGGTTTTCAGTCACGTTGGTCGCAAAGTTTTGATGAGAAAATCGCCAGAAATCGCCAATGCTGGATACTGGTAGCCACTAAAGTAGCCAATCGCCAAGCTATCAATTTTAGTCGCCATCTGAAGTTGTCAAATCGCTACTTTGGCGAAAAATCGCCACGCCTGGCAGCCCTGCCGTCCATGCGTTGACGACTCAGACAGACGATCTCTTACTACATGGTGGGGGTTATTCAGTAATGGTCCCGTTGAATTGTGAACCCTGAGCTCGCTTGTCAGTTTGGCGTTCACCGACTTTTCCGAATGAACTGATTTTAGAAGTTTATGCGTTTAAGTAAGTGCAGTAATTTCTCTCCAGTAGATGGATGATTATGAAAATAACGTGGAGCCTCAAAAATGAGTCTTTTGATTACTCATTGGGCTTCTACATCCTGTAATGTATTCTTATCATTGCCACTCATTTATATACACGTTCACACCTTTTTTGCAGTTCTAGGTTTTTTACCGTTGTTCCAATTCTAAATGAAAATACCATATCCCTCACTTATCCAGTCAATTGGTAAGCGGCTGAAGAGAAATTACTGCATCTTGTCTCTACTTAAACGCATGAATTTTAAAAATGCATTAATATGCATACGTCGGTGAACGCCACAACCACAAACGAGCTTATTATTCGAAATCGACTGGCCTATTACTGAGAGTGAGACACTGAGTACGTCGAAATATTGAAAGAGGATCGTCCGCATCAACGGTGCGGCGGCTGTTGATATGTGTACGTCCTTGGCCCCGCAACCCGCAAGCCCCTCGCCACAAGCAATCAGCAAGCTGTAGCGCGAAAACTAAGCAATTTAGCGAAAAAATTGCAGAGACCTATGATGGTCCAAAAATTAGAAAAATTTATCACAGATACCCTCGGTCGTTTCAGCGAGAAAGAGGTTTTTTGGGTTTTTTGCTGTTTTACAAGAAACGGCTGCTTTACGGAAACCCAAACTCCTACAACAATATTCGCAAGCATTTATTACACCATTACGCCAGCGGACATAACTTTGTGGCTATGTTATCACATTTGCGTCAGTTTCGGCTATTTAACTGGACTATTCAAACCTGAGACATCCAGGAGGGATCTGGGGTCGTTTGGCGTTAATACGGCCTCTGCTTCCAACATGACTCCTGCCTCCTTCAGAGATGTCTTATAACAATGGCTCTTCCCCATATGGTGAAACTGAAATTTTGAACCAGTCCACCTACTATAGAAAGAAGCAACTACAGGTATGTTCTATTGTCAATAATCAGTAATGTAATGTAGCAGTGTCTGCAGAGGGAGGTTTTGAAATATTTATGCTTAAAAAGTGGTAGAAGACATGGTTTCCGCTAGTAAAACACTGTATACTGGTCATTCTACTCCCTCGTTTTGAAAAATTGACCCACTATCTGGGTGGTATTCTGTAAAAACATAGCACAGCGTAATGGGACAGCTGAAAAAAGTGAACACCCGCAAACTAGCCATAACCTCTAAATTGCTGTTAATAAAAGTACCACATGGTTGGCCCTCCATAAAGAATTAATTTGTTCCGAAGCGGATAGAAATATTTGTACTTGACACGTTCAAGGTAAGATAAAATGATCATACAAAAAGAACACTTCTTTCTATGAAATTATGACGTTGATTCAGGATCACATGTACATGAAATGAGATAATTTTATTGTTTTAAAGAAACATAGCTCTCAAAATTAAGAAATGGGCCTTAATTTAAGAAATATATCTTAGAAAGATATCAAATTCACATTCCTCAATTGATGATAGTTTTTGTTGAAGCAAGACCACTTTTTGTATGCATTAATGGAAATTACAATACATTTAGCCGATCTGAAGTTAGGAGCAGTTTGAATTCCAAACACAATTCCCCTTTGACCTGACAGATGGTGACAGCGAAATATTTGCACAATTGACAAGCCTCAGCTGACTCCACGCGACATAGATCTCACCATAGGCACTATGCCTATATTCATGTATCAGACTGATGTTTGCCGTTTCTGTCTACTGCGTGCGCGGCCATCGATTCACTTCCCACCCCTATCTATGCACTTGGTTCCTGGCAAATAGAAAATAGCCAAAAATTATGTGAACTCAGAAAACAACATGAGGTTTTGAAAGTTCAGAATCTCAAAACTACTTCTCACCTTCACCATTCCCAGAAATATAGTCTGCAACTGAAAAGCAGATAATTCAATTATTAAAATATAGTTCGGGTATGTTCCCATGTTCTTTACTTTGGCATCTACGCCGAATAAGCTGATTACGGTATATATATATATATATATATATATATATATATATATATATCTAGCAGTTTCATTACACGAAAACAAAAAGCCAGAGATATAAGATATCTCAGTTTTTGAGATCATAATACGAGTATTTGCCTATATAGTGTGGGAAGTAAAGGTAACACTCCGAAATTTCATTAATTCACTACAGCTAATAGAACTTCGTTGCCAATAACGTTTTGGTAAACGACTGAATCATGACATCGGACGATTAAATACTTGCTTTTCTATTCTCCGACTCTTCACAATTTCTTAACGTACTTTATGATCGAGTATTTACTCCAGATCATTCGTCCTAGAGCGAGTATTCACTTGGTGTTTCAGGAGTAAAAGCATTTATCTCCTTGTCCTGTTCTATCAGTTCGAGAGATCCCTACTTTTTTCGACAACTAACTATAAGAAAGTTGACTTTTACTTCACACGCCAATTGGCGAGAGACTAGTGCGTTCGCGAAAATTTTTTAAAAAGTGATATTATGTTTTTTGGATATTACATGGCATGTACATTAGGGTGTCCCAAAAAAAATTCTAATTTTTTCCATTTGACTCTAACAATTCAAAAACTAAATATTATTGCGATTGGACAACGATAACCCGTGCCGACTTTCGGTCAAACTTTGAATTAGAAAGTTAATAGGGAACCCATATGGATTTCAAAACCTAATTCCTATTCGATAAACAAACCACTGCTTTATTTGTACGTTATACTTCTTAGATATTTATCATTAAAAGATTATTATGTTATAAATTTTATTTTCAAAGTCTTCATTTTATTGTCAGGATGTGTATAAGAAGTGTTTGAGCAACGTCGTCAAGAGTTTGTTACGAAGTTGGACAATCTGTTTGATATTGTTCATGCCGATGCCCTTCAATTGATGAAGATAAATCAAGCGGTAGAGAGAATCAGGTCGATCTGGTCATTTAGCTGGGGTGGACAAGAAATTAGCCATAAAAGAAAAAAGGCGCGGCTTAGGAACACCGAAAAAAAGGCAGCGAGCTTAACATGTTACTCCCTTAAATCCTTCGACATCATCTTAGGAAACAGTATAAAAGAATCACCTTCAGATTCCGAGGTGGATTTACAAGAAACTTTGCCCATCCCTACTCACAACAGTTTCATAACTCCAAAATTAGTAGCAGCATTAGATAGGTGTCAGTTAGGTATCAGGAAGGCTGTTTTTATTATTGAGGCAACCATAGAGGCACTTGAACATAACAGATAGGAAGAGTTACCTATGAGCAAGTCCTCCATTCAAAGAATTCGCACCGAAAAGCGAAAGGAGAGCGCAGAAGCTATAAAGCTTGATTTCCAAAGCGAGGTACCGGATACTGTAACTGTCCACTGGGATGGCAAATTGTTACCACCTTTAAACGCACGCAAGTCTAAAGAAGAACATCTACCAATTGTTATAACGTATGAAAATAAAGAGTTAAACTAATCGCTGTGCCCAAATTGGATAAACTTTCAGGCAGCGAGCAGGCACCGGCAGTTTGGGATACTATTAGTGACTGGGACATTGAAAATAAAGTTCAGATTCTCTGTTATGATGCCACTGCTTCAAATTCGGGTCGCAATAACGGTGCCTGCGTGCTTCTTGAACAGAAAGCTAATAAAAAAATGCTTATCTTTGCTTTTTCACATTCTGAGAAATTTCAGATTTATACTGAAAAGATATCATGCCTGAATATTCCAAAGACTGACAAGCTGATAGAATTTTATCGACATAAATTGACAAAAGAAGTTGCTAGAGACGAGTATCGAGACTTAGTAGAACTTTAAATAATATTCCTTGACGGATATACAGAGAAAAAAAATAAGATTCGACCGCCAGGCGCTATGCATCAAGCTCGGTGGATTGCAAGAGCAATCTATTCATTAAAAATAGCTTTACCCTAGTAACTTAACGCTCAAATTTCAATAAAGCAGCTCTGTTAGACATCTATCTACCTGTTCATCGTGATAACATACGTGAAACCGTGGTTGCAACGCACTTTTGCGGTAAAAGCTCCTAACAGTAACTTAACGCTGAAATTTTAAGAAGGCAGCTCTGTTAGACATCTATCTGCCTGTTCATCGTGACAACATACGTGAAACCGCGATTGCAAGCACCTAACCAGGATTTATGCTTGTTAAAGGCAATGAAGGCTTATGAAAGAATTGACAAAACCATTATAAAAGTAGCTTCACAAAAGCTTTGCCAACATTTGCGGTATTTGATAGATGAGGTCTGTGTCTTATCTCTGTTTGACGCCGACGTAAATGAGGAAACTAAAGTAAAAATAGAAAGAAAAACCTTCTGGCCTACTTTATGGTAATTCTGTCGAATATCCTTTGTCTTCTTTTACTGCTTCGATACAATATGCTGTTAAAATAAGGCTGCATAATCTGCGATTCTGGCAATGGATGGCACCTTATACTGTCCTGTTTCGATAGATCTTATACCTCAGATAGAGGTTAGTTGCTATGCTTTCGTTCGTTGTCCTGACCTGAGGACAGGTCTAGACGATGGTGATCAGTTGCCAAAAAGCATAAAACATCTGTCCATGGTTGACTGTCTGTGTTCGTACAGACAAAACCAGTATGTTTAGATGAAAACTATTCTTCATTTTTTCATTTCAGAGAAAAATATAGATGACTTTGTTTCAATCAAAAGCTAGTACTTGTTCAGTCGACTCAAAATTAATGACAGTTTTCTCGACGAGTATCCAACTTCATGGCCAACATAATGAATTATAGCAGTTAACGATACGGCAGAAAGAATACACAAGTTAACGCAAGACTTCCTTGGTTAATCTCTGCTGATGAGGGGCAAAACCAATTTTTCTTACGTTGCGTACGAGAACACAGGCAGGTATATACTGACTGTAAAAAAAACTTTGAAATGAAAAATTATTAAATAATGGTCTTTCAATGATAGATATCTAAGAAATATAAGATATAAATAAAGCAGTGTTTTATTTGTCGAATGAGAATTAGATTCTAAAATCCATAGATGGTTTCCCTATTAGCTTTTAAATTCAAAGTTTGACCTAAAGTCGGCATCGGTTATATTTATTTCTTGAGTTGTTAGAGTCAAATGGAAAAAATAGAGGGTATACATGTCTCAATTCAAACAAAAAATTTTTTCCCTTATAGGCTGGGACACTCCAATGTATATCATGGAAAACCATGACACTAATTTCCATCAGTGTCTGTCGATCTATCTTTCAGTCAGTCGGTCCTCTCTATAACTCGGAAAGTACCATTCGGTGAGGGGCAAGGGCCTTGGAGAATAATAATAATAATAGCTAGGCTGCGATGAAGGCACTAAGTGTCTGCAAGATTACTTCGAGCCTTGTATTGCAGTGCAGGGAGGCTATAGGGGCGAGCTGGGATAAAGGGTAATGATATGGCAGACGATCTCGCGAAATCAGGATCAGCGGGCAAGCTTGTTGACCCTGAGCCAGCCCTAGGGGTACCAGCTCATAGTCAGGAGGATAGCGGAGAAGTGAATTGCTAGAGAACAGCTTCTGGAATGGAGAAGAATGTCTAGGCATCTCTGTAAGGCACGGGAGCTTACATAAGGGCCCAGTGCTAAGAGTGGACGCGTTTGCTTATCGTTGGATAGAGCCAACCTAAGGTTATAACACTACGAGGAGTCTCCTGCATGTGATGGGGTTGGCTGAGAATCCCATGTGCGAGCGCTACAGGGTAGAGGAACAGTCTTCGGCGCATATTCTATGTCTAGGCTTTGAGCTATTACAGCTACTGGGGTCCAACACTTTTGATCCCCACAATGTTAAGGAGCTAGGACTCGGGGCCATACTCAGCTTTCCTAGAAGGGGGCGCAATTTCATTTATAATTCATTTACTGCTCGGAATTCTGCCACAAAGTTACTATTATGCCAAGGGAGAAAAGCAAGGACGTTCTGAAGGTTTGAAAACCGTTCCGGTGGGAGAGCTACGGACAAAACAACTTGTTTTTTTTAGCATGTGACACGATCCATTTAATTCCTTTGTTTATACTTTCTCCAAGAGGGGATAACTTGTTTCCCAACAAAATGTTTTATGGACTGAGACACCGTTGCGTGGAAAATACAGAGTCAGTCTACTTGACGCTATTTTTTCATATGTTGACATGTACTTTTGCCTATAATCACATATCCTTAGTCGTAGATGAGGTCGTAGAAAACCCCATCTCAAAGAAGTTGACGATTGGCCAGCTGGGTAATTACGTAAAAAACAAAACCAAACCTATATAATATCAAAAAAAAACGACAAAATGTCGATTTGACTAGATAGCTTATAGTGTGCAAATAATCCATTCCGCTCCTTCTAGCTGTGAGCGTCACCCGTAGCGTCACCTATGGAGGAATAAATCAACGACATGTTCAATGATCATGCTGCAAGTCAGTTGACCAACATGCTTTGTTGGTTGCCGAATGCCGAGATATTGTGTCTATCTCTCAGAATATGTGACAGAAAGACAATTGGTTGAGTAGCTGAGTAGCAAGCTCGCATCTACATGGTGTGGTAACTGTGTATTGGTCTGTATGTGTATAAAATCAGTGATATTTGCTACGTGAGAAAATTATTCCTGAATGTGCTGCCCATGAAGTTTATCTATTAGCTGGACCAGACGGATTATTTGTGTTGTCCTTTCTGAAGAGATGTTATGTTCCAAGTTATAAATTACGATTTTCCCCGGCTTTCTTGTGCTTTCAAAAGCTTTGCCAAGTCTTAGCAGAAATCACCATCGCGCCCGCGTTGTGTGTAATTAAGCCACATCAAAAAAAAAACTAGGAATGACGCGTCACACACACACACACACACACACACATACACACACACAAAACATGTTGACGCTGATTTGTATTTGCTATTGACATCGCAAAATTTAAATGACAGAAATTGAAAAATAATGTAAAATGTAACCTGTTCACGTTTTATAAATATTCCTAAGTGCAGCCTCACCTGTAAGTTATAATATACTTCAGCAACTAGGGATTTTTTGTCTCTCTCATGTTTGAAATTGAACAACTTTGCATATGTAATCTCCCAGATGAAGCATACATCTCGAGTAAGTTTACTTGAGACAGGAAACCAAGGGAATATTCATCCAAACAAATTATTTATTACCCCACAAATCCCCGCCAAGCACCTATGCCTGCTGTTTCGCCCGTTTCCTTCCAGCTATAGTATACAACTTACAGCTTGGACCTCCAATAATGCCATTTCTGAAGCAGTTGTTACATCACATCAGAACCAAGCGTCATGATGTTTAGGCAACAGCTAACGAGTGCATAATAAGTAAACAACAGTTAGCTCCAAGTTGACATCCCATAAGAAAACCTACATGATGTCACCAAAAACCTACATAATGCCAAAGAAACCGACATAATGTCAGTTTTTAAGATACGTAATACCCCTGCCGGACGAGGCAGCCGTTCAGATGATATCCAGACTCTGCCAGCCCTATGTTGCCACAACGCTTCCCAACCTCCAGCTCAAGTAGTGAAACCTTGGCCTTTGAGTTTGGGTAGCCACGTTTTAGTATTTATCAGCTTCGTTATTATTGGAAAATCCAAAAAATATTCGACAACATATAGGTAGTTGTTATTCATACTAGGAAGATATGAGAATAAATACAGAATAATCCTTAGTAAAGCAAACATGTATTTCCAATGAAAGGCTTAGTATACAGGATTATCCAAATTAAGTGTCCACCATTAGTAACTTTGTTATTAGTGAAAATACAAAATGTTTGAATTAGCAAACTAGTAGCATTTTAACGCTGGTAAACATGAGAAATAAAAAAAACAATTGAGAGTCGTTATTTTGATTTTTTTCAGTAAAATAACATTTTTTTAAATGGAAACCCCTGTATATTATATTTTTTTCTGTTAAAGCATCAAATTTTAAACAAAAAAGTTCATAATGACTTTTCCGCTAAAGTCAAAAATAAAGTCAAAATAACGATAAATATTTTTAATTATTTGCAGTATTATAATATTAAGACGGCTATGAAAACAACATGGTGTTCGCGATTTGACAGCATTAAGATAAGCGACAAATTGTTAAACTGGACATACTCGCAACTAGAAGGCTTTGGAAAACAATGATAAAATCAAATAATGTCAAACATTAGTGTAAATACTTGTTTATAAGCTTTATTGTGTCATTAATTTAAAGAAAAATGTTCTCCCATGAAGAAAAGTGTGATATGTTAGAATGCTATTTAGTGTGCAGAAAATCCTCCTTGAGAGCAAGAGAATACTACAGTGAATTATATCCCGCTCGCATTCAAACGTATGAACGATATTTTCTGAGACTTTATCGAAAATTTAGGGGCAACGAAAATGTTTTTGCTAAAACAAGGGCAAAAAAAGAATTCATAATAAGCGAGGCCACGGAAATTGCAGTTATTGGATATTTTGAAGCTTATCGTGAGAATTCAATAGCAGATATTCTCAAGGACTCTAATTTCAGTTATGGTACTGTTCAAAGGATTTTAAAAAAATACAAATTTATTCCGTATAAGTACCGACCAGTTCAAACGCTTTTGGCAGGGGATCCAGAGAGAAGACTTGTTTTTTGCCATTGGTATCTTAGCTTCTGTCGCCAAAATGTAAATAACTTTCGTTACCTTTTATGGACAGATGAATCAAATTTTTCAAATTCTGGAATGTTTAATAGAAAAAACCACCATTATTGGTCAAGAGAAAATCTTTTGTTAGTACATCCAAGAGGCCCACAAGTCCGTTTCAGTTTCAACGTTTGGTGCGGTATAATTGGTTCAAAAATTGTTGGCCCGTTCTTTTATGAGGGAACCCTAACTGGTGAAAGATATGTGGAATTTATGTCAGAAATTCTGACTAATTTCTTAGACGAATTGGATCTTATAAGTAGACATCATCTGCATTTTCAGCAAGATGGCGCACCTGCCCACAACTCCAGAGGTACTTATTATTTTCTAAGTACTACTTTTAATGATCAGTGGATAGGAACAAATGGCCTAATACAGTGGCCTCCCAGATCACCAGATCTAAACCCACTTGATTACTTCTTGTGGGGTTACTTAAAGAACCAAATTTACAAGCGAAGGTACGATAACCTTGACGCGTTAAAGACTGCAGTTAGGGAAAAGATAACCCAGATAGATGGTAGGACCATACTTAAGACAGTTCGAGCAGTTGAAAAACGTGCCCAAAAATGTATTGAAGAACAAGGTGGTGTTTTCGAGCATCTTCTTTAAAAAAAATTGTTATTGTATTTTGTAAGATTATAAGTTGATGTTGAAAATAAAGTTTGTCGATACAATTTAATTGTTTCAGATTGGAGGCCATAACTTCAACAATTTGTAACCTAGGAGAAAAGTTATTGTAAGCCTTTTTGTTTAAAATTTGATGCTTTAACAGAAAAAAATATAATATACAGGGGTTTCCATTTAAAAAAATGTTATTTTACTGAAAAAAATCAAAATAACGACTCTCAATTGTTTTTTTTTATTTCTCATTTTTACCAGCGTTAAAAATGCTACTAGTTTGCTAATTCAAACAACTTTGTATTTTCACTAATAACAAAGTTACTAATGGTGGACACTTAATTTGGATAACCCTGTATTTCCAGACTGCTGGGAGGAAGCTAGGCTATTTGTCTAGTTTGGGAAGCTGCCGCCCCGACTACACTATCTATGCTCGATGCTGTTCAAAGGAGGGCTATGCGATTGATCGGTGACTTTTCTCTAACAGTCTCAGGACCCTTTCGCACCGGCGGGCCGTCGGTGACCTAGCTCTCTTCTACCGCTACCGGATTGAGCTTTGCTCCTCAAAGCTCTCCTCCATGCCGATGCACGATGTACTTCCGGCTTCCATCCTAGCCGTGCCGAACTTCGTACATCCAGAAATGTCCGATTCGACCGCTGCTTTGTCGAGACTGTGGAACAATCTACAATACGAGGCTTTTTTCAGTTCTACCAACCTTAAGCAGTTCAAATATCGGATCCGTAAGGTTTATTTGGGATTATAGCAGCCGCGCTGCACTGGCATTTGAGCTTCTACCTGCTCGGCTGCTTCGGTGTAAAAAAAGACAATTTGATGGTACCCTTAAGACTAGGAAATAAGGTTTAATTATTGGGGACATTTTATGACCACTAAGGGTCGACTTCACCAACATTAATATTATGGACCAATAGGAAAATACGTTATCGAAATGCAATTTGACAGAAGCTGTCAAAGGTCTCCGAATATTAGTGATTTGTATTGAAATATTGAATAAAATCGTGAAAATTCGACTGTATTATAAACAAGACCACCTTTTGATTCCAACATGATGCTTTTGTATAGAAAAAAACAGGACAACTTTCATGTATTTTGATATATGTTATAGGTTTACATTTAACAATCCGTTATCCCCCTCAGCGAATGGGAATGCGGCAGATAATAGGTAGATTTTCTAGCTGTTAAATTTGGCAGCAGATTTGGACGTTTGTTAATGCATGACACTCTCGAATTTACCAACTTCAATATACTGAAAGTTATCATTACATACCTGTTGAATAGTGTGGATTTGTTTGTATTTTGCAAGAAAATAGAATATAAAATACATTCCATCCAATTCCTCATCTTCCTTTACGTCATAATAGTAATCATATATTGATTTATGGGTTAATGAATTTCTTCAAAGCAATAAAAACATTATGTCCTCTCCATCCTAAATCACAGATAATATATGTAAGACGTGTCAATCCCTACATCTCCCTGATGTATCATGCAATTACTATGGACATAGACAAAAAATTATGAAAAATGTTTCACAAATAATGTCTTTTAAGTCCAAAAATCATCAAAACTAGTAATGTTTATTGTTTGTGTTTTTGACTGGCGGTCGTTGACTGGCTGGTGGCGGGGCTATCTATCTGTCACTCGAGGGTTGCCAAGTCTAACGACGATCACGTCCCGTGGTGGAGGGTGCGAAATGAATCTTTTACATTTGCTGGTTTTGCATTTTTTTCGTGAAAATTTACTAGGTATCATGATTATAAGTATCTTTGGTAGATTGTTCGATCCGGAATGGGAAAGATCTCCTATTTATGAAAATATTTTTGGTATCATCTAACCGTTGCAATCAGTGCACAAACACTGTGACATATGATTTGTAGCATAACCCGCTGCCTTGTCAACAAATTAATTTAACATACAGGTCGCCTAGCCGTGGGGATGCAGTGGTCGGGATGAATATCACGGCAGCAACTGATGATTTGGGCAAGTCTGGTAACAACGTATGAAGTGAAACTCGCTAACTTCACAAATTTGAAGATTTTGTACAATTTGTTTGCAAATGATGAAAGATAATTATGTCTGATTTGGCAGGGTAATGTTGCAGCCAAATGGCAGGCACTCTTTCTGACACAGTCCGGATCGAAAGATGACGATACTCGTGAAATGTATTGATACTTCTAAATGTAGAATCGTAGCGAACATCCCTACTGTCAAGATGTATAACCCAATGTACCGACGGAGCTATTTTGCGGCGTCATGGAAATAATTTTAAATTTTCATTTGCATTTTTTCAAGTGTTGTGCAATGATTTACGGAAAAATGTCACGAATAGTCCTATAAAGCATAGTAGAGTATACTTCAACAGTTGGCGGAACCAGGAGGGTGAAACGGGATATTAATGCACAATCTGGCAACCCTGTCGCATCCTCACAAACTGGCCGCTGACAACCACACAAGTCACCGTGTGGTGATTGAATAGCATGGAATTAAACCTTCACAGTATATATGTTTTGTGACTGGTACCAAGAGTTGACAGATCCCACACATGTGTCACTCCTTGAAATGCAATAATCAGCTGTATTCAAATAATGTCTAATATAAATATAACTTAGAATGTGTACTCGTGAAAAAAAAAATATGGCAAATTTGTAGTTTTTTTTTGCAGGTTTTATAGGTTTGCTGGTAGCTTTAAGGCATAATATTTGGGAATTACTTAATCGCTGCGAATATAGTGTGGATGTTTGTTCAGTTCCTGAACAACGAAAAATATTCATCTTTATGGATGTATGGATATCAAAAAACCTGAACGGTTTTGTGGGAATATCAATCTAAGGTGCCATAATGGTTCTGATGAACGGCAAGTAAATGAATGAATGTTTGGAAACGAGCAATATCTTTTGGTAGAGCCTGTCATCAAGTAGGTGCTTAATGGCTATCTGCAAGAGGTTTATAAGAAAAAGCTCCCAGTATCACATATCAATTGAAGAAAATAATATAAACATTAACAAAAAATCAACAATAGTAATTAAAGCATGAATTTAATTCGAAAATCAAATACTTCTTAAAATTTTGACTGAATTATATGTAATTTCTTGAAGCTCATTCGCTGTATCTGACGGTCTGTTACCCTGTAGATGGAGAATAACGGACTGCTGTTGGTGAAATTGGGCCTAAAAGTGCTATAACATATAACAGAACTAGTTTCTTTGAAATGCGACCGCACTAACTACCCTATTTGGGTCGCTATCATACCTGTCCTAGCTAACCTAAAGTTCACCAGGATACGAACAGCACGATAAACTCAGAACCTAATTACTAGCATTGTATGGGGGTAAAGCCATTTGTGCAGCGCGGAGAAACCACCCTTTTCCGGCTTAAATGTCAACGGCCTACCTACAAACAGCGCGCATGGGGTCTTTGACACCATGACCTGGTGATTATTGCACCGTCATCGTCACGGTTAACCATAAACTTAAGTACGCCGCTCCACCACACCATCAGCGCACCCTGAATGAGTTCTGATCGATTGCTCGGGGATTGCTGGGGGCTGGTTGCGTGGCGGTGTGTTTCGTGTCGTTTCAAAATCGGCGGATATCCCTAAGCACTTCTTGCACGTTCTACTGACCTAATTTATACGTACTAGATCAACCCCAACATCAAGAGGTTCAAAAATGTTGCTCGGTAACATCTTTATTGAGGTTCACAGAAGAGCTTATAGGCGATGAGAAGATACCAAGTGACCTTATGTGTTAAATTTTCTGCAATGGTTCATTTGTTGTCACAAATTACAGAAAAGTTAAATAACAATAATTGTCTTTATTGGGTTAACCAAAAGGCGGAGATTACAGTGCATACTCTTACACTCAACCTTGCATACCTATGTACAAAGTTATAAAGGATGAGACTTGAATACAGTATAAATCATATAACTTCAGTCATGTTATTTTTATTAGATATATAAGATTTAATTGTCTTTTGAAAAAGGAGTTCTATCAGCCACTCATACTCCTAAGGCACGCTGTTATATTTCTTAGCTATTTGGTAGCTGAAGCTCCTTTCATATACATGGTGTTTCAGAAAGAGGTGCCAGTATTTCTATGGTCGAAAGTACTTCCAGAACATCACGAAGTTTCTATGAATATGGGTCCAAAGATAATCCGCTACCGAGGGTGATGAAGTTTTATTTATGAATTAAAAAAAATATCTACGTAGCGGGTAAAGCGAGTTAAGATTTTAGTCGTTCAGTGAGTACATCAGCAATACATACACACTGTGAATCTCGGTCCAAACTAAACCAGGGACGTAGAATCTAGGGTTCCTGGACACTTAATAGGAAATATTATCTACGCCACTGGCCTTTTCGGAAAAAAGTACCATCCAATTTTTCATAAATTTTGTCTCCTGGGGAATCCTTGTCAGATCACTCGTTTTGGAGGTATTTAGGTTACAATATATGAAGTAAAATACTAAAATATTCTTATGAAAAGGTTTAGCCTCGCCTACTCTGAACACACTATGGCACCTCATTATAACATTAATTGAATAATATGCGTGTCTTATCCTCAATTAGTAGCGTAGAAGCTTATCGTTTATCAACCCTTGTCTACGCACGCCACTGGCTTCCATGGTATACTTCTCTTTATTACCCATGATACATTCTTCTGTTTATATAAAATCACAAATAGTAATTGTGGAACCAATTTGCGTAAATTTCTTATTATTTTACTTCTGAAAGTATCAGCCTTTTTTCTCAAAATTCTTTAGTATTTCGGATTATGCAAGTGAGCTCAACAAAGAAGATATCACAAATCGTTTAAATCGTTAGCCGCTCCGACTCGAAGTATGAGGACAAAGTGGCGTAGAGCACGAGCTTGTGTTGAATCCGGAAGTGATCACTTTCAACACCTCCTTTAGGTTGGATGTTGTAGAATTTATTCAGCATTATTTTTTCTTCCCAGTGTTATGCCTTCATAAATTTAGAAATAAGCACTTAAGTTGTGTCAAACGCAATGTTTATTAATGGCGTATTTAATTCTTAATTTTTATTTATTGTTTACATAAACGGTTTGTTTGTTTTGAAGTTTCTAAATACAAAAATGAAATTACTAGCAAAATCAGTGACGTGGACAGGAAATGGATGATAAGCCTCTTTGCTACTGATTGCGGATAAGACACGCATATTGTTCAATTAATGTTGTAATGAGGTAACATAGCGTTCTCCACATATCATATGGTGCTTCCAATATCAGGCTTCACGATGTTTTAGGAATAGGGGAGGCTAAACATTTTTATAAGAATATTTTACTATCTTTCCTCAAATACCCAAACCTAAATATCTCCGAAACGAGTGATAAAAATTTGTTAATGTATGCTCTTTTTTCCTTAGAAAAAGCTAGTGGCGTAGAAAATATTTCCTACTAGGGATCCAGGTACCCCAATTTTCTACGTTCATGTATAATTTTGGGCCGGGAAACTCTGGCTATGATGTTCTCACTGAGCTTCTAAAATCTTAACTCAGTATCTATCTTCACCCGCTCCATCAATTTTGTAAACAAAACTTTATCACCCTGTATCTCGGTAGGAGAGCATCTTTGGACCCATATTTACAGAAGTTTTCTTTGTTACTTACCTACTTACATATAAGCATGTCTTCTTGAAACACCCTTTATAGTGGTTTTATGAGTAGGAGTGACAAGAGCTTTGGATTTAATATTTTATTGTGAACTTTTGATCGAAATTAATTTTTTTTGTACATGTAGGTTTGCGTAACAATTTTATAATATAAGGTAATCGCAGAAATTTTGAGTCTACTTTCTTCCAAGAAGTTTTCCGAAATGAGATCATATTTTCTAATGCCATGAATAAACTTAACACCAGAATTTTGCACAATTTTCTGCATCCAACGTGCTAAGGTATATAGTGTGATAGTACAAGACTTCCACATAAAGGTTTCTTAAACTTGAATACTTGTGGTGGTTATACATGATTTTGAGTGAAGAATAATAATTTTTGTATTCATAAGCACCTGTTTTCCGAAACGCAATTTTGCTGTTAACCCAATGTTATTTCTTTCTTCTAATGGTTTTATTGGAACGTTATCACATGTATCATATTCGAGTGTTTTTCGAACTCGATTGGGGCCAAACAAAAGAAGAGTGAGACTTTTTTGGACTTAATGATAAAGAATGTTCTTATACATTAAATATTATACGTATATAACTCATAGTCAATTTTTTGCTCTGCAAAATGTACATCGTCAACTTTAAATCTGTGGTATAGTTGATTATCATGAGCATGCATTTTACTTTGATGCACATAACGGTATAAATATGAAGTGTAGATAGTGATCAATAATGGCCTAACTATACAGGGTGACTTTGAAGTTGAGTCATTAATTTTCAGATAATGATTGTAGAAGGAAGATAAACCAAAATATGTGTGTAAAAATAAAAAAAAATTAAAAAAAAAAAATGTAACCTCCCGACAAGTATTTCAGTGCGGACCTGTATTTGATCGTGCGGTCTTGGAGCACTGGCATGCCCTCCCCTGTGAGGTCTTAAGTCACCTGATTCACGAGCCCTTTGTACTACATTAACAATGGATGTCCACAAGTTCAGCATTTTCGTAAACATGTGCCATTTTTTATTTCGTTTGAGCCACGCAACAAACACCACTATTCACTCACGCGTTACCGACTGACATCGTGATAAACGTTTCAAATTCTTTCGCTTTTTTGTTTCCGATACGATGAACCGATACGGCGGATTATATCCGTTGTTGCCAAACACGAGCACATAATATTATTATTGAGACAGGGCGGTACTCAAACTTCTAAAGGGCTATAACTTTGTTAATTTAATTTTACCAGAAAAATGTTAAAGGAAAAAATATTTCTTTTGATCAGGTCTACGCACTGTTAAAATAAATGACTCAACTTCGAAAAGTCTTACGTGTTGATGATTATGGTTTTGCCAAAAAAAATTAAATAGCAAATCTGAAATAATAGCCTAATGCAAAATTTTTGCAATCATAGTCATTTACAGATAATCGCCAAAAATATTCAAAATTCCCGGCAAACTAATTGTTACTATCTTTTGAGAAAAATGTCTTCCTTTGGCGATGTCCATTGGCGTCTCGCTTCAGCAAATGCTTACCAATACTTTACAGCTTTCTTGAATGTACGCATAAAGAACTTTTTCTACAATGACGTTCAGTAAAGTTACTCAGCAGTGTTTTTTGTATTTCCAGTGGAGAGGCAGATTTTCTTCTGTTCAACTATACTATTTCTACAACAGGGTCCACTTTTGATTAGTGAGCTTAATCTCTGAAGGTTCCACATACCTATACCTGTCAATGATGGTAGGCTATACTCTCGTAAAAAGGAGTATGTTGTACTTTTACGAGACGTTCTGGCTTGTGGAAGAAACATTGCTGAAGTTATCTTTGAAAGAAGCATGTTCCAGCAGCTGCTGCTAAACAGCCTGGATTTGTGCTTTGAGTTAGGAAGTTGCTTTCATAATCCAACACCTCATTGTGAACAAATTCCATATAAGAATTGGCATTTCTTTAGGCCGTCCTTTCATCACAGTTCATATTTACATGCCCCATAGAGGGATACAATATGACTATTCGGTAATATTTCCTTATCGAACGGCTGCTTAAAGTATTTATCACGATCATGGACTATCAGCGATCTAGCTATTTTCTTCTAACGGAATGCATGATGCCGTCTCGTCAAAGACTACTAAATGTTCACACTAGGATTTTGCTTTCCATTTTCATCGAGATCGAGAAATGATGTTAGCAAATAAATAATCGTTGAATGCGACAGAAACAGTTATAAAATAAGTAAAACACAGTATCTTGTATTCAAGTTTTATATCCAATCCTTTTCGTGATGTATGTATAACTGGTTTGCACTTTCTAGAAAATGATCTAGAATTTAGTCTTTCAACTTCTTGCTGGGTCAGAAGTACTTACAAGAAATGCATTTAAACTCTATAGCTTTGGTTGCAGTTTCATAGAGAATTCTTCAACTTAGCTTTTCCATAAGACAACCAAATTCAATTTTTATTTTTATTACCTTGTACGATAGTCGCAGTGAACAGCATTTGGACTGACTCTAAATAGGTTTAGACCGTTGAAATTAATCTAATATACGTATAGAAGATCGATACCTTCAGATTTCAAATTTATCATAACCAATCAAGTATATGATTACAAGACGCCACCGACAATAATTTCAGTGGTTGATACTCATTTAGAATCAGGCTCTGGATTGTCCCAATCACCATGAAGATAATTTTTAATGAGCTTACCTCTCATTTTTAGAAGCCAAACTGTATGGACTATTTCTGTAACCTTACCAAACTGAACAGAAAACCTTCTAAACAGCTCCTGTCATGTTTACAGCTTGGAAAAAGCAGAAAGGTACATTTTTATGCGGAATCTAACAAATTTCCTTACGCCCTTGGTTTTTGTATAAACGAAAATAACTTCCAGAAAATAAGCTTTTATAGTGTTGTCCTTGTGTGACTCTTGAACGATGTTTCTATCAAAAGCCATTTTGATTTGATGTAACGTGGAAGACAGGAAAACTTTATTATTTAAGAAAAGTTTCTAACAACTACATTTGAGCGCCATAAAAAGATATGTCTATGTTCATTTTACTAAAAATTACCAAATATTATAAACGACACTTAATTTGAAATAAAAGGTTGCGCTCTTTTTATAATAATTTCCATCTGTACCTCATACTGAATTTAATTTATATTGCCGCTTCATATCCCATAAGTTCTGTTACCCGATATCAATTTAATAAGATATTGAGTAATATGTTTATCTTGGATTGCAAAGAAAAATGATCTAAATCAAGATCAAGAATACTAAGGAACAAATGCTGGTTGCTCTCCTGGCCCTGCATCTTCTACAGTCATTACACAACCGCATTTAAAGACTCTATCTTTTATGTTGTGAAAAGGGTCTTTGGCTCAGAATATAGTCATTTAGGGACATATATCCGAAAGTTTCAATACCTCCGATTGTTGTATTCTGCTTTCCCCAAAAGGGCTTTCTAGTCAAGGTATGTTTAATTAAATAGTTTTCTATTACGGCACCTTCACAATAAAAACTCATGACTTAACCTGGGGTTCAGCATGCCACCTACATTCGTACAATGTGAGATGATCTCTCGTTATTCATGCTTTGCAAACAAGTCTAGAATAGTCTAGAACTGGGACGATCCACTTTTTTTAGGAAAACTACTACTGTATGAGACCCAATACATTTTGTGCCACACATTTATGCTGGAGAGGGAGATGTAGATAATACAAACACGGTCACTACACTGGTAAAGTTCCTAGAGGCATAGTTTTGAAAGGTTGCCAAATGTTAAGGCAGTATGATAACGTTGAGCAGGGAAGAGTACGGTAATCCGTTGCACTCAGTTTCTAAGAGTCAGCGCGTGAAGTATGGCTTGGTCCGTCTACTAGATGTCTGAATGGATCGCTCTGGATATTTCGGCAACCTCCAAATTGGCTGACAGAAATAATGTATTTGAAACTGTGCTAGTTGTCAGCAGATCCAGTTGATAGGCAGCAATATTCAGCAAATGAACGAAGCCAAGCTTCACGCGCTATCTTAGATCAGGTTTCTCAATTGCAGGTTGACTGTGACATTATTGCAATCCGAAATTCAATTTTTTTTCACTATCAGGTACGTTTTAAAACGGTAGTTAACTTTAACCTGAAGACCATCTATGCCTTGGGTAGAAAGCTGTACTTAAACCACAATCCCTAAACTATTTTGTTTGAAAGTGACATAACTTGTCACGGATTACTGAGACATAAATAATTTACGGACAAGCACCAGTTGACTTAGATTTACAAAACTTGAAAGTACAAGTACAACTTAACTTGACCAACGGCTCTAGTCAACTAAATGAGGTTGGTAGAGTTTTGGAACACTATATATACGTCATTTAGATCTGTATACAGATTAGCAGCAAAATATCAGTGATACCAAGCATAACAATGCCCCCCACAGCACTGGCTTTTATAGAGGGTTAGCGTGCCTATGGCCATCGCGTGCCCGGTCCTAATGCATATCCTACATCGTTAACCCCGAATCAACTACCTTAAAAGACGAATTTCAAATTGACAATGCATGTTGCTCGGGATTTATTTCCTGTAAGAAGTATTCATTTGGCTGAATTGCCCCGATTTTTTCGGCGGCCCCTAGAAATAAGACTGGAGTTATGGAAGGTTCAATGATCAGAGCAGCATTATTATGGGAATGTAGGTGAGGTAGGTCGATCTATTTATAGGTTATGTTGCCCCAGTTCATGCCACCTAAGAATTAATGTACCTGTAGAGATTTGGGAAGTGTTTTTGTGTTTATGTGGCGTGTTCGGGATTTCGATGGATTGATGCAGGAAAGTAACGGCACAGCGAGCGCAATCGGCGATTCATTTTGCTCAACTATGGGAGTGACGCTGTTGAGTATGAGGATTTGGTAATCCGTCAATTTCACTAAGTACAGAGAAAGTGGCAAAAGGCAGTCATAACACCACTTGCAAAAGTAAATAATGCCATCGATTTTAAGGACCTCAGACCAATAAGTACTTTACCTTCAATGTTCAAACTGTTAGATAAAATTGCAGATGATGAACTTCGTAAGCATCTAGAAATCAACAAAGTTTTGCCTGACACCCAGTCTGAGCTTAGGAAATCACATGATACATCTACAGCGCTCATTGAAATTTAAAGTGATATAGTGAAATTAATAGATGCTGGCATGATAACGCTACTAGTCATGTTAGACTTCAGCAAGGCCTTTGACATGGTGAACCACAGAGTTTTGTGTGAAAAACTGCATTATCATGGTCTAACAGCCATGCTATGGCTTAGTGATTACTTGTGTGATAGATGTGTAGAATTGCGTGGTAAAGTGTCTACTTTACGAACTTTGAATTCTGGCGTTCCACAAGGAAGCGTTTTAGGACCTACTTTATTTACTTTTTGTACTTCAGATTTGATGAAACATATATCATCTGACTGGAATGTACATTTATATGCAGATGATGTACAGATTTACAAACCATGTCAACCAACATATGTAAACTGTTTAATATTAGAACTTAATAAAAATTTAGACATAATTGAACACTACTCAAAAAAAACCTTCGATTGAAGCTCAATCCCTTGAAAACCAAAGTATGTTGTGTTGGTTCTAGACTAGTGAATCTAAAGTGTAAACAAGAAATAAATACGAACATATTTTTAAAATGTGTTAACATTGAATTTGTTGAAGAAACCAAAAGTTGGGAATAGTACTAGATAAGAATTTAAGTTTTGAAAGTCATATTATAAGTGAGCTCAGAGTATATTATTTTAAATACAAATCGCTATGGAGGTATACATTTTTTATACTCCAACTACCACGAAGGCCTAAGGCCTAAACACCCATGGGGTACCGTGGGCTATAGGAGGATACAGGGGAAAGGGGGCACGCCACACGGGAACACGTGTGCATGCAACATGCACACATTCTGGCCCCGCCTACGACATCCGCCGGGTGGTACCTCTGCGTTCGACAGTCAGAGACCCTCTACCACTTACGGACAATCACAACATCCATAGCCAAGAGAAAAATTTCTCTTGGGACGGGAGTCTACTACTGCGGCCACCACCGCTGCCTGAATAAGCATATACAGGGTTTGTCCGAAAAGTAATAGGACTAAGTCGATTTAAAAAATTTTATTGAGCCAATCGTCACAATTCTTTAAAAACTTTCAAAATAGGCTCCTTCTGCGTCGATGCAGCGCTGCCAGCGCGATTTTCAAGCATTGAAGGCATCACGGAAGGCATTCTCCGGAATAGCCTTGAGAGCCGCGGTGCATTCTGCTTGGATCCCCTTTGTCATCTCAAAATGCTTGCCTTTCATCGGCCTTTTCAGGCGAGGAAACAAAAAAAAGTCCGAGGGGCCACATCTGGGCTGTAGGGCGGCTGCGGAAGCATTGGGATGCCGGCCTTGGTCTGAGTTCGAAACACACCACTTATTGCTAAAGCAACACCTGGGTAAGCCTGCTCCATCATATCAAACGTCTCTGTCGCAGATTTACCGAGTTTTACACAGAATTTAGTCGCGTACCTCTTCTCTAACAAACGCTGCATTTTCGGCTTGCACCACTCACAGAAACATGTCGCGCGAAAATGCATGTCATGTCTCTCCAAGTGCTCGGAGACAACTGACCAGACGCTCATTCATTAGCTAGGAACTCCCTCTACCGAATCCAGTCGGTGCGCGCCCGCTCCGAAGTACAGTCATGGCGGAAGAAAATGACTCCTATTACTTTCCGGACAAACCCTGTATGAACAAGTGATATCAAACTAAAACTTGTTAATGCTTTACTCCTCCTTATTGTAGTGTTGTATATTAACTATTTTCTCACTGGGAAAATGCAACAATAAATTCAAGTTTTACAAAACCATTGTATGAGATTTTGTTTCAATGAGATAAACAGACGCGAATACATTACTGGATACTATGTAAGGAAAAATGTTTTAAAGTTCAAAAATCGGTCTTTACTTGTCTATGCTATTCTACTATTTAGGGTTTTGAAACATAAATCTCCGAAATATCTTTTTGACGCTTTAGCGAAAAGATCTTCACTCCATCAACCGCTCCTCCGTAATAAATATTGTTATAATATACCAGCCCACACTACCTCAAAATTTAAAAAACGTTCCTATTACATAGCGCCTAGAATACTAAATATATACCCAATTGCTTCCAAATTAACGTCCATTCACGGTTTCAAAAGAATGCAAGTATAGTTACAATTTAATGAATCTACATCATAAATATTATTACATATTTTAAGGTGTTGTCGGCATCATAATTGTCAGATACATGTTCTTATATGTGATGTATATGATATGCCCTAGTAAGATATAGTAATGCACTTAACGAATCATTTTATCTACCTTAGCATACAAGCGGGGGTGGAACATGGCTATACCAATCCCCAGCCTTTTGGAGTATTGTTTTTTTTTGTGTTATATTACTTGCTTGTATTTTGATTCTATTATGTAATAGATATAAATAATAATAATAATTATTATTACTATTATTATTATTACTATTATTATTATTACTATTATTATTATTATTACTATTATTATTATTATTATTACTCCACTTTACGGCTTTGAGGGGTCAGCTTTTAAAGTTGGGACTATCGATAATTTCGTTATTGAAGAAGATATCTGGTTTGTGGTTGGTATCAACAAAAAAATTGGGTAATGCGATATTTGCTTGCAAGATACGCCAAATAGTATGCAGGGTTGGGAATTTACAGAGCGTACAGGTCAGGCAATAATAAGCATCTTTTTTTAGTAACATATTTAACAAAGCGTTGAAATAACCTAGACATTAGGTTCCAAAAAGCAATAAATGAGCCAGTACAAACCTGTCACCCTTCACCAGCACAATCCCCTCGTACGTCATAACGTATGATGTTGTATAGTCTAAATCACGAAAGATGACTATTACGTCATAACATAAATTGTACTGAGGTAATCAGTGGACGTACGTCGATGATAAAATCGCGATGTCAGGAACATAATGACAACAAATTTATATTACGATTTTGCGAAGTTAGGTTATTTCACTGATTATTTTTATTTTGTCTCATGGTTTCGAGTGATACTTTAATAATAATTTTAGTGGGTAGTTTTTGTTTTGAAAAAAAAAACAGTTATGAGTAGAATACCTTAAGACAGGAACACCAAAGACCAAAGTATTATTCGAAAACAACATAACCTGCTTTAAAAGAACCTAATTATTCATCTGTCAAATATGATCGATCATGCAACATGAAAACATCGTCTATCTTTGTCGGGTATATGCAAATTAGCAATACAGTTTGTTTAGACAATAGAATTCTGTTTGTCTCTGTCTAACATATCTGAAACTTCATTAAAAATATTCACAAATCGCTGTCGTTTGTCTTTACTACAGACTAAAATGATGACGTAATCGTCATCTTTCTTGATTTCGACTATACTAAGATTATGTGAGTCAGTGCTCAAATACAGCGTCGCGTGGTGTCTAGGTTAACCCAGATTATAAGCAAGTTGCATTTAAAAAACCGAAATTGGCACGTTCGTAGAGCAATAACGTAGTTATTGATTTGATACGAGCATGTTCAAGATTCTATTCATGCTCAGAGCTGCATCAGAGCTGTAAATGTTTGTTTTTATCGTGTAGAAGCCGTCCGGCTGAACACAGTTGAAGGACTAGAGAGCCCCAAATGTGGCAAATTCAGGCAGAGGCAAAAAAACTAATGTTTTTGAATCGAACTTCGAGCAGTGTTTACAAAAAAAGCATGTGGCAGGGCAGCACTTGAAATTCTATACTATACCTAATGGGCAGTAAGTATTTTTCTTCAATTTCTTTTGTACGTTTTTGGTGTTGTTTTACTGCAAATTAGCTTCGGTATTGCAAATGTAGTTGGCTCTGAAAAGGAAAGTCCCAACATTCCGGATACCCGGTATATAAAGACTAATTTGTTCATACTAATGGAGTAATAAATGCACTGGCAAAGCTGAAATACTTGAGTATACAGTGCGTGATGTGGAAAAGCTAAAAAGCTCTTATTGATGTTACTTTTGAAGAAGCTTGTTCCTGATGAATGGAACTCGACCTAAATTGACCGAGAAACAGAAGCTTGGCGAGTGTGGTGGGCTTAAAACGTCGCGGCGACTTGGGAGAGGGCTCAGAAATACAAACTGCAATAACATACACAAACAAAAGTGAATATAATCGCCCGCCCGTGTTAAAGAATCTAGGGACATGTTTTAGACTGGATTTTATCTACGGTTGTACAGAGTGTGTGAGTTCGACTGCAAGAAGCACTTCCTAGTTCTAAGCATATCATTGTTGTTGCACATTAGGTAATATTGGACTAGACAAACAAGTGTTCGTGATTTTCGATAGTATATTTTAACAACCGGTCGTTTAAAGGCGCTTATCATGCCCCAGGCACATAAAAATCAATTTACACAAAAGTTTAACCATACTGTATCACCTTGTATCGATAGTTATAGCATTAGGCCTGCAAAAAAGGTATAAATGACCAGCTTTAGTGGTTGATCAGTGGTCCATGGGGTAAAGGCCATGAATAACAATTATTGAAGATGCCTTAAAAAACTATTTTTTGTCAAAAAGGGAGTTACGAAAGCTTTACGGAAACGCATGGTGTTATGGGAGAAATATGGTTTTCTCCACCATCTCTCGGCTTAGCTTCCTGCAAAGTTAACTTTTCTTCTGAACGTGTCACATCAAAAACCTTCATGATAATATCTCTGTTGCCTGTATCACGGGAGGCGAAAATTTCTCACTCCATAACTCCATTAAGCAATATTGACCCTATACACATAATACATATATTCCGACCGCTCCGTTTACCACCATAGTAGTTATTATTCTCCCCTACGTCGTCGGAAATTTCATTCCGCCCTTATTGTACTTCTCTCACCCTTGAATGACTGACTCGAAAAAAAAAGATACAAAGAAAATACCTTTAGCTGTATCCTAAGATATTCTTTGATGTCGGCGTATAAGACGCTATTTTTTCTGTTTCTGTGAAATGTTCTTCGGTACAGACATAACGCGTACTTTGACTTTTCGATATATGTCGTATTGAGATGATCTTGTGCTTACATTTTCTTTCGCCAGGAGTATAAAGTCCGTCGCGACCCTTTTAATGGATTGGATCGTTTGAAGGGACTTTTTAAAGTACGTCTCTATAACTACAAGTAGTTGTCAATGTAACTGCCAACACTAGAAGATGAGGATGTAATCCGGTACATATTTTTCATTTTCGTCGTCATTCGTTATTTGCTGTTGCTTTCAAAAATAAAGTAACGGTAAGCTTAACAATAAGTTATTTTCACCTTAGCGGTCATAAAAACTCTCAAATAATGTAACAATAGGTTTAACAATTCGTTATTTTTGTTGCACTAAGAACTCTCTATTGTTACTTTTGAAGTTAGGTACGAGAGGGGCGGTCCATTCAGAGAAAGTATATTTATTCTTCCCAGTAGTGCAGTTTTTGGTTTACCGTGTTGGTGACTAAAAAATTTGAGTGTATGTGCACTCTGGATTAGGTACAAAGTAGCAGAAACATCCTTTTGCTTAGAAAATGTGTATGTTGAATCAATCGTAACTTTATTATGACCAGCTTCATTTACAAGTAACAAATGTATGAGAGACTAAATTAATTTCACACTGCTGCTTATGCCGACTTCTTTTGTATCCTGTCTGCCTGCTGATGAATACATAACGTCTACTACTATAGTTAAGCAAAAGATATTAAAAAATTGAATAGTTGATGACGAATAACGCTATCAGAAAGTATCAGGAACAAAATGCCAATATTTCGAGCTTTGAGGTCTCAAAGAACAATGAAGTACTTGGAAAAAAATGTTTATGGAAGTTTAAAATACATATGCCTTCCAATATTTATATTCAAAAATCTCATAGATGTAATTAAGTTAAAATTTGAGGTGTTTTCAGTGCCAGATCCTTTTATATTGAGCAGGAAACAAGTTTCACGCTAGAAAGCATATCATATTCTTAATTATATTATATCTCTTATATATTGTATGATATACTTTTGTCTTGCTTAGCAAGGTAACGATGTCAAAAGCAAACATGATGCTCTTGTCTAGCAAATCATGGACAGCTGTTTCGGGCTTGACGAACGAACAAAAGCATCGCAACTATCCCCTATACCGGTGGTACGGTATATCGAAATAATACAGCGCAAAACGCCATCTATCACACCAGAATCGACCACTGCGCAAAGGGCATAGCTGCTATTAGTTGGACTTGTTAAGGATCTCAGAACTGCGATATCAGAACTTCCAATATATTCTTATTACAGAGACGATAAGCCTCTGTGGTTATATTATCAGTGTATGTTTTGTTATCGTTTTCAGATAGTGATAAATGAACTGAAAGTAGAAGGAGCATGACAGAATTTTGGCAACAGGGTAAATGGTATGAATATCAATTGACACGAAACAATATAAAAAAGTTTGCGCAACTGCTTCACTTTTGACATTGATGACGCTACAACGATTTTTCATAATTCGTAGAGGCCAGAAGCTAACACTGCTTTGGGAACATGCACAGAGAAACTTTCAGCTATTATAAAATTTCATCGCGGGCTTGTTTACTCTGCTTCAATTGAATCGTCAAAATTAATGTATAGCAAAATATTGATTTGCAGACGAAAGAGGCCCTCCATGGGCATAAGTAGACTGTTAAGAATTATCCATCTATTTAAATTACCCGCTGTTCTCGCCCGCCAGCGGTGATGCTCGCCGCTTCCTTCATAGGTCTAAAGTTAGGCGCAACTGTCATCCTTGGAATTGACACGTCAGTCATGCTGCTAAAGGGCGAAAAATTATCAATGATTTATTTATAGGTAGTCAAGCAAATCCAGCAAGCTAACATTAGTAATGTTGAAAGCATCACATTTCCAACGGCTTGAAACCGACTCAGCATACGCATTGGATGAAACATGCTGAAGTAAGGGTAAAACCTAGTTGGGGATTATCGATCCGCTGTTTGAGCAAACCAATTTTTGGTTTCAAAATTGGTTTCGGACGGTCGAAACAGTAGACAGGATTTTGACGGGAGTCGAAGATTCTGACATGCGCAGCTCGCACAAGATCTTGCTTAGTTATGGACGCCTTATGATTTGAGGTTATGGGTTTTGAGTTGTCTTGGGCAGTTTGCATCTTTCTTAGTTTCGTTGCAACTTTGAATAGTTTGTATCAATTGAAAAGGTAAACCGTTTTCACAAAATTTGGTTAGTACTATAGCCTGATCATATTACAGTCTGGTTTTATTGATGCAAGTTGTTCAAGGGGGTATTTTTAACATGGACGCATAAAATAGGTACACTAAATTTTGTGGGAAAACTTTTTATTCGACAACAAAGAAAGAGAAAATTCGTCTTTTGAGATTCAACCGAAAGGAACGGAAAAACTCTTCAAATAATAATAGCGTTTATTTGCAGAGCAAAAAAATACAAAGAGAACAAACTAAACATGAATAAAGAACATGAATTCCCTGCAAAAGGGACTAGTAAACACACGAGCTGATCAAAGTACTAGCCCCAAATAAGATTTTTAGGAATTTATAACACCTAAAAAATGAGACCACACGTAAAAAGATTCGTCTAATAGTAAAGCAGATATGGCCGAAAAACGAGACAAAATGAAGGTTTTGGCACTTGCTGCTAATGCGACCATAATTTCCCGCAGCTACTTGAAATCTTTCATATCCGTAGGCTTCATACTTCTAAGTAACCATAACCAAATTGGAGTCGATTGGTCCAGTAGCCTTTGAGAATTGTTACACAAAAGGTCATGAACACATCCGCTTTATTTTAAGATGTTTATAGTAACGTATGTTTTTCGAATATCGCAGCGAATCTGATCAAGCAACTACGAAATGTCTGAATTTGTTTAGAAGAAAAAAACGTAGCCCTTCGTTTTTCACATAGAAACAACAACTATCTTTTGGAATGGCTTGCGATTTATATCGGCAAGATAAACTCGTGTATTTTGCTATAAAATGCCCTTTGAACGAAACCAGTATATTGCTCAGTACACTAGTAGTGATGGGATACACAATTAGATATTCTCAAAGACTACTTGACCAATCGACTCCAATTTTGTTGTGGTTACTAAGAAGTATGAAGTCTACGGACTTAAAGAATTTCAAGTAGCTGAGTGAAATTATCGTCGCATTAGCAGCAAGTGCCAAAACCTGCATGCTGCCTAGTTCTTCGGCCATAACTTTTTTACTGTTAGCCGGATCTTTTTACGTGTGATCTCATTCTGTAGGTCTCATAAATACCTCAAATTCAAATTCAAGAACCAATATAACTTACAAATTAAAAACAACCTTCAGTACAATTTAAATAAAAAAGAGTTTCAAAAATACATGAGCTTGTATGCTCTTGCTACTCTGAATAACCAAGATTGCAACAGAAATCTGAGCAAAGATACTAGCATCAGATCTAGAACCAGCAAGTAACGGTATATGAATTGTGAAAATTCTGTATACTTTCGTGAAGGGTAAATGTCTGAATCTTGTCGTCACAAATTCTAAATTACGTGTCTGAATAAACAAATCTAAAATTCATAACAATAGTACAGAAGCATACTAAAAACACTCAGAAGTATAAATATAGAGTACATAAAATATGAATATCTGAAATATGATAATATAGGGATATTTCGAGTGAGGTCAAAATGTTGTTTAAACAATAAAAATTTTGCGTAGAGGTTAAGCAGAGAAACAAGACTACTACAGTTTACTACAAAAGAATAGACACCTAAGCTATAAGCTTGTGTGTGTCATACAATATACAAATTCAATGCATGGCTAATGGTCATAAAGTATATTATGAGCAAATGTATACGTATATAAAAATGAAATAAAAAACATTAGATGGAAACGAAATTACTGAGTTGAGTCAAGCTACAGTGGATGCAAGCATGTCAAAGTTATTTAGGATGAACTTCTTAATTCTTTTTTTGAAACTATACTTCGAGAGGATTTTATATTCTATGGGTAATTTATTATACAACCTAATATCATCAAACTTTACGCATTTTTGGAAAACAGATTTATTCACTCTGGTATAAGTGTAACTTATATTTATTTTAGTTCTTGTTTCATAAGCGTGGCTGGTTGGAAAATTGTTCCTGGACTGAACAAATTTCAGAGCAGCAAAAATATATAAACCTCTAGTATTCAAAAGATCATTTCCAATGTAAACAAATCTGCAACTTGACCTACATGGGATACGAAAAATAGTCCTGACAATATAATTTTGCGTGGTTTGTAGTATTTTTAAAGTACTAGTGTATGCGGCTCCCCATATACTTATCCCGGAGTTAGTAGAGACCCCACAAACGAGTTATATATTGAGAGAAGACTCTTTCTGCTTAAAATATTCCTAAGAATGAAAACCCTATGAATAATTCTCCTTAATTTCGATGCCAAAGCTCGGCATGACTCTGCCATTTTAAATTACTGTCAACAGTGATTCCTAAGTATCTAATAACTTCAACTCTTTCGACAGTGTCCGCACTATCATTTATAACCCTGGCTGCTTTCTGCTCTTCAGTCAACAATTGGGGTATCTAACGAGAAACTAATTTTCTTACTCCTAATTCTTCATGAAATTTTTTTAAATTGAGGTCTTTGAGATCTTCAAGGACGCCTGAATCCCGCGATATGTCAGATGTCTAACTTCAATGATGAGTTTGCGCACAGCATCGACGTTTTCCTGGGTGACTGCCGTTTTTGGTGCACCCACCAGGGGATCGTCGCTAAAACTCACCCGTCCACGTTTTAATTCTCCATACCAACGGGAAATTGTCGACTGATGTGGCGCTTCGTTGCCGAAAACAGACAGTAACTCAGCAAGGCTTTCTTGTTGCGATAATTGTATCTGAAAGTTGTAATAAATTATGGCGCTAAAATCTTCTCGGTTGAGTTCCATTTTTCTAATTACTTGGTGACACTTATAAATTCACTATAGTGAGAACACTGCCCGTATGGTTGTGAAACTTTGAATTTAAGTTTACTAAAGAGGGAGGTTAAGATTCAGTACTGACGTTCGATCCGCGCGGCCTACTATGTTTCTATATGCAAAACTTAAAAGACATCCCTCGTACTAGGTATATTATATACCTTGGTGGAGGAGTATGCGATTATTGGCCAAACATAGCCCCAATGGATAATCGATAAGGATAGAAGATGCATCAATAATCTTAGTCATAAAAGATACCCTGATTTACTCGTAAATAATAATTGATTGGTAATATTTAAAAATGTTAGAAGACAAGCATCGACAATTAAGTGCCCGCCAAGGCAAATAATTCTACATGACTGCACACGTATAATGTTTACCTAGTGTCTTTGAGAAGTTTTTATTTAGGAACAATAATCCGACCTCGCACTGTTGGGACACCCTGTACGTAATCCATTGATCGGGGTATCCACCCTCTAGAAGAAAAACAATAAATGCTACATTGTATCGGCAAGTTGGGTTCGTCTTACAGCGAAGGACAATCTCAGCAGAATAAACGAAATGAAAGCTAGACTTCTAGAACATAAATCTTTTAAAATCCCTTCTCACTCCCGTTAAATGGCTACAAATCACCGACTTTCGGAATCTGGGAGATGCTGACTCTTGGAACAGCTCGAACACCTATTGATCTTTTTAGTTAACAAGCTTACATAGCCAGAAAGGCGGGTTTTATTGCTTCCTCGTTTTACCTTTATCTCTCCGAGCTATCGGTTTGCATTGCTGCTGAGCGTAAAACAGCTGTGAGCCTTATTTCCTGCTTGCTAATAAGCTCTGTTCTGAATTGCTGCTCAGTGCTCAACATTGTTATCAACAGTCTCTTTTATTATTTCCCTGTAAAATTAATTACACGTAATTGGATGTTGTGCGCTCATCCTGTTCTTCTATTAAAGAACTTGTTGCAGTAGTAGTAAGAGTGTAAGATAACAGATAGCCATTAGGTACACGTGAGTGCCTCCACCAGCAAAAATACAGGGTGTCCCGAAAGTTGGGACTTTTCAGAATCAACTACGTTTGCAATATCAAAGCTAGTTTGCGGCAAAACAACACTATTAATTTGGTAAGGAAAGTCAACTACTGCCGCGCACATGTTTTGTTTATAAATACTGCTTGAAGTTGTTGCCGTTCGATCTCAAAGCACGAGTTTGTTCACTTTTTCCTAAGTTTGCATCGTTGGGGCATCTAGGTCTAGAACTGTACTCAACCAGACGGCTTTTCACGATATAAACAAACATATGCTGCTCCGATGGAAACTAACATCGAGGACGACGGCGACGTTCTGAGTACATTCGCGGAGTATCAGCAGGATATTGAAGATGCTCATGTTAAGTCGATAACTACGTTATTGCTCTAGTAACGTGTCAATTTCGGTTTTTCTAATGGGGTTTGTTTATGAACTATGTTAACATAGACACCACGAGACGAGTGGTTTGGATATTGACTCACATAGTCTTAGTACATCATACGTTTTCACGTAGACGGGCAAGGTGGCAGGGTCGTACTTATTCATTTATTGTTTTTGGAGTCTAATATCTCGGTTATTCCAAAGCTTTGGTATATATGCTACAAAAAACATGCTCATTATTGCCTGTAAAGTCCCGACTTTGAGACACCTTGTATAACTGATCCCAGGGTCAAGTGCCACTTACGCATCAAAGGATCGACTAGTAAACTGTACTGTTGGGCAGATTTATAGGTCGAAAGCTCCTTTACATTCCGCCAATCAGAGTAGTGATATTAAAAGTGCACGTTGAGGTTCACCGTACGAATGAATAATTTCATTTTTGCAGGCATTATGCGTTTCAAGGCTTACATTGCCTTCGCCTCGGACGCACATGTGCGGTAAACGCTGAGGTAAGCCAACATTATTAGTAACCAAGACCACGATACGTCGCGCTCGCATCTTTCGTAATTCCGCAATAAGCATAGCCCCTCATACTCTGTGAGTAACCCCAGACAATACAAACTGACCAATAGAAGGCCCACTTGTGAAAAAGCCTTTGATGCCTAAGATCTCGGATCCTTTTTTAGGTGCCTCTATTCAAGAGGTCCCGCACTTTTTTGCTTTACACAAGTGCAGTCGTACTTTCGCGCACGAACGGAATAGGTCGTGAAAAAATGTTTGTAATGGAATCGAGTAATTGTATACAGGGTGATTCATGGCCTTTTTGTTTCTATGGAATGCACAGTGAACCACAAATACCTATTGTTTGAACAAACTAAGAGGCGGCAAATAGTCTTTAGCCTGTTTGTCACTGACTGGCGACGATTCACCTGTCGTACTGTATTTTCTGTCATTACGCAGCTTCCAGTAACAAAGATTTTGACAAAACTTGGAATACACTGTATGGTAACAAGCTTGAAAATGGGTGTAAGGGCGCTGAGTTTAGTGAAAAACAAATGTTTTTTTCAATTTCCTTATCTGTAGTTAGGTGAAGAACTGAAATAAAGAATGGAAAATAACCAATAACTCAAAAGAGACTTCTATGAACTCGGAGGATATGGTATGAATGCCACTGCAGGAGGTGTACTGTTAGTAACTTTCCTAAGCAAATGTATAGATGAAACTATTGTCACTCATGAGCATGGTGTTGGCCTGATCTCAGATAGGGTAATGAACGAAAGCTGACCAACTATCGTCTATCCATAGTAACGGGTCTATCGAAATGAGACAGCACAAAATTCGATCTATTACCAGAATCGACCATTGTGAATTGCTTTCACTTATGGTTTATTTCGATGAATCTATAGATGAGTTAATGTTCCTAATTTAGGATTAGCATTATTTGCCCTAGTATTGACTATATCCAGGTTGACATATATGGATTGAAAATCAACGCAGACTAGTGCATAAAGTGAAATAAAATGATCAGCAGAAAACTGTTCACAAGGGTGAGTCAGTTTTACAACCAAGTCTTTAGTTTTCAGTCGTTTTCCTACGTCGTCTACACAAGCCAGCTCAACCAAGTCCTTTGTAAATTTGTAAAGACTCGCTCCAACTCCGTAACATATTCTACGACGCTCCGAAGAGGCACAATAAAGCCTCCATATTGATCATAGGTTGTCTTTGAAATTAGAAGTAAAGCTGCACATCACATTTTTGTGATATCGCATTTTTGACACATATAATTATAATATAATTTTACCTGGAAACCCAAAAGAACGAGTTTCAAATATGCTGGAATAGTAATACTTGCCTTAAATCATTAGCAAGGCAACGATACATCGGCACAAATATCAAGTAAAAAACGTATAAAACATCAAAAAACCGATAAAATGTCATCTTGCAGACTAGGTAGTGCTTAGGGTGCAAATAGTCATTCCACGTTTGCTAGGATCGTTGTGAGCGGCCATCTATTCAGGAATGGCTCAACTACACGTTTACACGCATTGTTGGTTGTGAAGCCGAGAAGTCTATAGTTTTCATCTCTGAGAAGAAAGTTGGTTTGAATAGCAAGGTCACATCTGAATGATTGTGTGTATTGGTCTGCATGTGTATAAAATCAGTGATATTTGTTGTGTGAGAAAATCATTACTGAATATGCTGCCAATAAAGTATATCTATTAACTATGCCCGACGGGTTATTTATATGTTGTCGTTTCTGAAGACCGGTTATGTTCAGTTACAATTTTTTACGTTTTTTTTGTGTTTTCAGAAACTTGCAGGACAATTACGGAAAATCACCACCGCGCCCGCGTTGTGTGTCATTACTGTTAGCATGTATATGACTTGCAATTCGACAGTGTACAGTGAATATGATTATTTCTTATCTTCCTCATTTTTGAAATTCTGCAAATTAGCATATGTAATTTCCAGAATGGATAAGAAACAGTGGATGCGCAACTAATTTCTAGCTTTGAATCTCAAGTGAGTGTATTTCAGACAAGAGTCCAATTGAATTATTATCAACACAAATCCTAAAACTATAGAAAGACTTCAAAAATCATTTTTCTTAATTAAATATAGACCTCAGAGAAATACCCTGGTCAATTTTGCACAATTTAAAAAAGTTTAACCAGGCTAAATTAAAAACACGTTTGTTCTCCGAAATCATTTTTGGTGACTTACGTTACTTTGGCAAATACGTATCGATATGTAATACCCGTGCCAACACCATTTCTCCCCTTTATTTTGCATCCAGGCATACACCACCAAATTGTCATAGTGAATCGGTCTGTACACATCTAACAGCCACGCGTTTCGTTCCCGATGGTTGGCAAACGACTATAGTTGTAGTCACCGTTCTTGACAGTTACGTCATCAACGCCATATGAAATAAGTTGTCCGTACCATGGGCGGAACACTGCTCAGACTAATCTTCAGCGCATCTACTACTCTCTCCAGTACGCATGAAGAGGGTTACAGGGGACCGCTGTTTTCATTCTCTTCCTGGAAATACTCTAATAAATTTAGCATGAGCTGCCGGCCTTTTCCATTGATCGTATTTCCAGGCATTGTATAATTGTATATTGAAGATTGATAACAGACGAACTCGAATGGCACGCCGATGTCAAGTCAGTCAAGTAAGTCGTCACGTAACGAAGTTTTCGAGACAGAGACACACAACTAAAAAACGTATGTCATATTTTCTGACGTGAAACATTTGTTTTATAAAGCTGTCAACAGAGTGACGGCAAACCATTGGTAAGATTGCATGCGTCACGTTCAAGAGACAATCGAAACAAAGATGTGGGATCTGGACAATATGATCGATATTCAAATTGAATCTGTAATATCAACCATTCGGACGATGATTGATGTACAATCTCGCATTTTGGGCATGTTGTGTTTTGTCTGGGCGTAAATGGACTACGAATGGGGTGTATACACGCAAACCTAGGAAGGAACTCATACATTGCGTCTGGGGAGACTGACCGAGAATACTGTCAGGTAATTGGATCTCAAAACGCCGCTTTACCAACCTCTTTTACGGTACATTAGCTCTCCACATTAGGTGAGCCCTTACAGAGCACTTAAAAAATATCTTCAAAGACATGTGGGAGGATATCTATCTCTGGCTGGGTAACTTCTCAGTTAGTGCTGAAGTAGCGGCATGCTATCTGTGTACGTACATGTTCATAAAATAGCCACGTTAGGTGATTGGTATTTCGCCTGGACAGTGACGTTGCAAGCTAAGAAAGCATTCCCTTATTAGATGTGTCCACACTTGACAGAACATATGAATTAGAGTTGGCGGGGTTTATGTTAGCATTTTCAGGTGAAAATTAGTACTTGTGGACATCTGTTGAGTTATCTACACACTAGATTATTATTAGTATTATAAAAAGCTGCGCATTGAACGTTTGGAATACTATTCCTTCGTACTGTAGTGTTGTGGAGTACAACACTAGCGTAGTAATTCGAGTCAATTCAAATGAAAGCTTGTTCGAAACAAGCACATACGAAGTAAATAACATCAAAAGCTCTTCAAACACATGAAAATGAATGATACCAACATGAAATATCCTCGACGTAATTTGGATTTATATTTCAACCAGACCAAGGTACGTGGACATGACCTATTATCAAACTGACCTGGTGTAGTTGATGTGAATAGAAAGATGGCTATTCTTGTCTTCATGAATAATCCCAGCACATCAATTACTCTCAAGAGGGTGTACCGCAGAAATCATCCGAGGTAACACAGCCGAGACTACGGCATCTACAGATTAGTGGTTTCCGACACAAGTTGGTGGCGCTTGCAACTGTTCTTTGTGGTTTGATTCAGAACCCCTGCAGCTGCATCTATATTAAAAAAATTAAAAATATCTTACGATGTTTTTGTTGCTGAATAATATACTATGACGATAGATTATATGCTAAACTCATTATACTTCTTCTGTAGGTGATGTAGAGAATTTTTTATTTCTTTTGGATCTAAATAAACCTTTTTATATTTATATCCTTTTTTTAACATAGATACATTAAAATTGTCAAGTGACACTATTGCATTTTCAAATTTAATTTATTCTTTTAATCGTAACTTACTCAGTAATGAACCAACTAGATTGACAAAAAACACTAAAACATGCATTGACAACTTAATCACAGATAATGTAATCAAGTGTCAAGCAAATGTCTAAGTATTTACATCTCAAATCATAAAGGCATTAATAACACCATATATACTCTCAAGTCTTCACTACTTATATAAATAATACGACTGAGATTATTGGCTTTAGACCTGTTTCTGAACAAGCAGTTGGCAGCTGTGTTAGTGATTTACAATCAGTTGATTGGAATATTTCTGTCGGGTATACAAATGATTGTACCGTTTCATTTCTAAATAATTTAATAAATCTTATTAACGAACATTTGCCAAAAAAGGCTAAAGCTTTTCATACTAAAAACAAAAACAAGTCCTGGTTTAATCAGGACCAAAATGAATTAGAGAAAAATTAAAATTGATGGTTGATAAGGCGAATATTTACCCAGAATTGCAGATCAAAGATACGAGTAGTATCAGTTCAGTTACAATATTTTATAAATCAAGTATACATGCAAAAAACTGTCGATAGAAGTAGTCTACTAGCAGAAAATAAGCCAAGAAAGATATATGGCAAATTATTAATAAACCTAGCACTACTACAACCAGCTTTATTAACCCTGAAATCTCAGCCAATCAATCCAACACCTATTTTTCTAATATCGCTCTATAGTTTTTTTTGGTGCACAAAATATGGTTTCCTTACTAATAAATAGCTTGTCCGATAGCAATGCATGTTTTATGTAGAACATCAAAATTGAGTTTGGTCAATAAGATTCGGATATACAAAACCATCATCAGACCTGCAATAACCTACGCATGTGCGGCTTGGTGCGTTTTAGCTAAGTCACATATGCGTAAACTACAGTTTTGCAGAGTAGAACTCTCAGAACAATAACTAATGACCCATGGTATGTATCAAACGATACCATCCATAGAGATCTTGACATCCCTTACCTTAGGGTTTAAATCACAGGCATGGCACAACGGGGCTACCAGCAAACGGAATCGCACAGCAACCCTTTGTTGCGTGAAGCAGGCCGCGACTCGCACTGTGAGCAAAATTAAAGTCATGTTTAGACCTTTAAAAACTATAGTTTTTTAAAAACCAAGACCCAAAATTCAGTTCAGGACAAGTCAAAAAATTTATATAGTACAATGTAACAGTTCTTAGATCTATCACACCTGAAATATTTACATAAAACAATTCCTTTTCTCTCTCTTCTCGCTCCTACTTCCTTCCTTTCTTTCTCCCTCTCCTCTTTCCCCTACAACTTGTCTGGTTTTTGGGCCACCAGTAGTCCTGACAGACTGACGACAGACACTAACATTATAGTGACTATGACCTAAAGGCTAAGGACCCCCGGACCGCCTTGAGGAGCAACGACGAGTAGTAGTAGCAATGCAAATGATGTTTAATATGGTCTTAGCAATAAGCTTTCAAAAAATCTAAAGGCTGGGATTGTTACGCTGATGACTTTGTTGTTAGATAGTTGAATGAGGTATTCCTATATTGCTTTAAAGCATCTAGGGTATGCCGTACCTTTAAAAAGGGAGCTACATATGATATAGGCTATTACAGATCAGTCTCTGTAGTTCCTTCTCTTGGTAAAGTGATCGAAATAGCATTCAATTTGAGGTTCATTGGATTTTTATATAAGAATAACTTACTAGTATCATGTCAGTTTGTATTTCGACAAGGTCTTTCCTCTTTCCACAGTTGATGCCATAATCACTCTGGTGACCCTTACGAGGCCTTCGATTGCGCCTGCCATCCGACTCTACTTAACAAATTAGACCAATATAGTGTGAGAGGTACTCCACTTCAATTTACACCAAATAAAGTCCAACTTGTGGAATACGAAGGTGATAGGTCATCGACAGCTTCAATGCGGATGGAAATTCTGCAAGGATCCATATTAGACCCCATCCTGCTTAAGATATATATCAACGATTTTTCACTGAAAATTAGGGTTATGAATTGTCTCTGAGACTCGTGATTCTTGTAAAAATCATTCTAAGAGGTTATACATCATAACTGTTCCCGCACTGTATACAGGGTGGCCCATCCATGTGTGCACGAAATATTACTCATAAACAAATACATTTTGGGACATTCGAGGGCACATTTCTAAAATATTGGCAATTATATAGGGTGTCCCAATTTTGACCTTCATATCAAAGTTGTGATTTTTTAATGGAATGCCTCACATTTTATTGCATATTTGGATAAACCAATTCAAAAGAAGAAGGGTAATATAATATACTATGGGGTTTTGGTAATTAGCTACTGAGAGGTAAGGTGTTTTGTCCAGAAAAACCTTCCACTTCGACAACCCCTCAATCCGCCATTTTGAAATTTGGAGTGCTGAATTTTGTATAAGAAAAAACCTACACACCTCAGTTTTTATTTTATTTGAAATTTGCACAGGATGGCTTTGATGTAAGCATAGGTGATATGGATGGTACCTATGCTAGTGAATAATCCTTTGGACAGAAGTTCTGCATATATCAGTTTCTGCTTCAATTTTCCGTGCACTTAAATGGGGATTTTCCTGCAACTTCAATAGAACCTCCATTGGAATATTTATACATTTTTTACTATATTCCACTGCTCCAATTGATTCAAAACGTTCTCGTAGTGTGGAAAATGTTTCCGGCCTTGGATGTCGCATATTAGGGTACCGTTGCTTAAAAATGCGAGATGTTAGGAAAAACGAACACTATATTCACCATTTCTTCTTTAGCAAAATTCATTTTCAAACACGTTTTTATTTATTTGGTTCCAAGGATGAATTAAGCCGGTCCACCCATAAAAGACGTGCTAATAACCGAAAAAATAGCCGTAAAAACCCTTATGTGTCTAGTATAAAGAAAATCTTAAAAAAATTGAATCCAAGCTTGCAGAAATATACATTTTAGGTTTTAAATTTTTGAGCAAAACTACAATTTGCGTTTTTGACCACCCTGTATGAGCAAAAATTAAAATTCTAAAAAGTAGCAAATAAGATCAACGCTGAGGTGTGCAAGTTTTTTTGAATACAAAATTCAGCACTCCAAATTTCAAAATGGCGGACTGAGGGGGTTGCCGAAGTGGGAGGTTTTTCTAGACAAAACACCTTATATCTCAGTAGCTAATTACCAAAACCCTATAGTATGTAATATCAACCTTCTTCTTTTGAATTGGTTCATCCAAATACGCAATAAAATTTGAGGTATCTATTTAAAAAATCACAACTTTGATATGTAGGTCGAGATTGGGACACCCTGTATAATAGCCAATATTTTAGAAATATGCCCTCAAATATCATGTACAACATACCACGAATAGATTTACTCAAAATGTATTTGTTTATGAGTAATATTGCGTCCACACATGGATGGGCTGCTTGTAATGGGTATGAACACTTTTTACTGAGTTAAAGACTCAAGATGCTCACTCCCATAATACCACACACAGGGATTTACTAATTACTCGTCAACACATACTCGCCCTTACTCATAGGATTTATACCTATAACTATGGCAATGATGCTGTACAATCGCCTTCCATTCAGGATGAGAATGCTTGCCTTCCATATGTTTCGTATGTAACTAAAAATGTTTGAATGTCTTCGTGTCTCCCGACCAGTGGCGTAGCAAGGGGGAGGGGGCGACGTGGGCGATCCGCGCCGAGTGTCACCTTCTTTGGGGTGACACTCACTCGCTGACTCAACTTTTTCAGCGCTGAACTCCAGGCAAGATCGAAGTCTCTTCAAGACTTAGCTTCATTATTTGAGATCGTACAAACAAATACTTTGTTTTTGGCGAATACTGAAGGACTGAAATTAGCTACATTCAAATTTACTGATTTTTATGATGAGGTCTCAGAATTACTTTTGAAGATACCAAGACTGTGAAGACACTTACAAGCCGCTAATGTTATACTTTCTGATTGGGTATCTCTAGATTTTTTAAAGTTTGTTGGAGAATTGGATTTTACAGAATCTCTTCCAAATCTTATGATGGCACTAAACTTGTTCATGACGTTGTGCGTGTCCGTAGCTTCAAGTGAAAGCAGTTTCAGTGAACTAAAAATAAAAAATATTTGCGGGCAACAGTGAGCCAATCGCAGCTTAGCAATCATGGTACGAGTATATTAGCCATCGAACACGAGGCAATACAAAATATAAATTTTGAAGAAGCTATTTCTGAGTTTGCAGCTGTCAAAGCTAGAAAGAAGAGATTTTAGTTGTAAGATAAAAATATTCTTTCTGTCTCAGTCTTTATTGTCATGTAATTTGTTCAGTATTTTAAATATGAATATTAAATGATACGTAACGCTTATAAATCATATAAAATTTATTGCTTTTGACTTTCGATGGGGTCACACCATCAAATTCCGCACCGGGTGCCACCCAAGGTAGCTAAAGCCACTGCTCCCTACACTAATGAAGAATTCTTTGATTGTGATATAAATGTATGCTTACTTGGCACCTTGTAGTTGCTTGCGTTGGTTCACTTAGTAAACAAAGGAGAAAGAGCAATAAACTAAAAACAGGTTTATAATTTTATAATCAACTTTATTGCATTTCAAATATTATGCTCCATCAATCTGACAATGCTGATACATGTAAATGTGGCTTAAGCAAATAAAGAATATCTATCTATCTATCTATCTATTTACAGCAATATCTAGTGCGACATGGCCATTCTATTGTATATGAACTTACACCAGATGTAAGATAATTTCTTGCGGGATGTAGAGTACAGAATGAGGAAGTTTCCTGTTTTTTGAAACATACTTGAAACAATAGTCTTAGTAAAGTGAAGTACAGCACTGTTTTTTTTTCACTATCTTACGATATGAAAAAGTTACGCTACCAAGAAGTTTCTTATTTGTAGAATGATCTTACTGGGGCGTGTGGCTGAGCGATGACGTCACGTGACACCAGCTACAATCGCTATCACAAAGCGATGCTCCCTATTTACGTTTAACGACCATCGTCTTACAAATACTGTGTTGTATCTAGGTGTATACGTAGAAGCAAATTAGCTCCAGAGAAACATGTTTACTTGTGCCAAAACAGAGAATTGTTAGAAGAAAGTGGTGCAGGGTAATGAATATGCACAGCGAGGATACAATAGCCTCTTTCGGAAATTTTCTTTGCGCTGCTCTAAATAACAATCTAATGTTAGTAGATATTTAGATATGGTTGTCTGTGTCGACGTGGAGATGTATAGGCGTGATTTAGCAGCAAAAGTTCCAAAAATTGTATTATCGAATAGTGTCACGTTTTAAAATAATTTGCTGTGAGACTTGGCAAAGTGGATTGCATAGTCGAAGATATGTATAGTTACAATGATACCAATTACATGCCAATCGACACATGACACTATGAATTCAAAAAGGTTAAAAAACAGAGTCCGCTCTATTTCAAATTGTAACATGTTCATTAGACACTCATTTAAGAAATACGTCGATTTTGGCTACAGCTGATTGCAATAAATAATATTAAATCTTTGACAAGTGGATTGATATCCATATTCGTCGCCAGAGACCTGAAAAACGTAGAAATCTAATCTTTACTGATTTTTGACATATTTTGGGACTTTTAAACCACTGTTGCTTCGATCGCGTGCGGACTAAATGTTTATACATGCCAAAGTATAAATGTTTCGCATAGTATATTCAACTATTATTATGTCTACCTTTGAAATATTAGTGGAACCGGTACGCAGAAAACCGTTTTCCGTTTTATTTATTGTATAACAATATTAAAGCTCCTGTATTTCACTTTTATTAGGAGTAAGCATCTGTCATCTGGTCTCCTACCTATCAAACCTACAGAGCGAACATTGTGTGCGAGCAGCGTAAGGCACTTAAATATTTTTATTTTAAGTGTCACGGTTACTACCCTGAAAGGGGTTGATCCGTTGTTATACAGGGTGACTTCGAAGTTGAGTCATTTATTTTAACAGTGAGTAGATCTGATCAAAAGAAATGTTTTTTCCTTTACCATTTTTCTGGTAAAATTAAAGTAACAAAGTTATAGCCCTTTGGAAGTTTGAGTACCACCCTGTCTCAATAATAATATTATGTGCTCGTGTTTGGCGACAACGGATATAATCCGCCTTATCGGTTCATCGCATCGGAAACAAAAAAGCGAAAGAATTTGGAACGATGTTTTTACAATTATTCCATTCAGTTGTATACAGTCAGTGTCAGTCGGTAGTGAATAGTGGTATCTGTTGCGTGGCTCAAACTAAATAAAAAATGGCACATGTTTATGCGGATCGGTTTCCCAATCGAGTGCAACCAACCCCTCGTGCCTTTGTTAATGTAGTACAACGGGTTCGTGAATCATTTGACTTAAGACCTCACATATGGACGGCATGCCGGTGCTCCAAGACCTCACGATCAAATACAGGTCCGCACTGAAATACTTGTCGGGAGGATACTTTATAAAACAAGGTAAATTTTTTTTTTAAATTTTTTTTTATTTTTACACACATATTTTGGTTTATCTTCCTTCTACAATCATTATCTGAAAATTAATGACTCAACTTCAAAGTCACCCTATATAAAGTACTAAGCAATCAAATTGATTGCCCCTTAATATTAAGCAAAATTAATTTTTGTGTCCCTGGGTTGGGCAGCCGGTTTCAGATTTTGTTTTACCCTGACACTCATTTCAGTTTCAGTGGAACTGCCGTTTTTTCCTATGTGTAAAAAGTAATAACTGAAAACAGAAACGGAGACTGACAAATGACGGGAGCGGTAGACTTATTTTGTTTCATTTCAGTTCTAGAATTTCTGTGTGTAAATAAAAACGCTTCATGCATGTAATCACGTAGTCAGTTCTCGTATAAAATTGACGCTATGCCGCGTCAAAAAGATCACGAACTCGGAACTGAATAGACAACTGAGACGATTAAAACGGATCGTGTAAAAATGTAGCTCTTTGCGGACTGAAATGAAAGAACACGGAAACTGGAACTGAAATGGGAACTAAACTGATCGTGTAAAAGGCCCATAAATGTTTCAATGGGATTTGTTCCTCTTGTGATATTTTTTGTGAACGGGAAAAATCTGTATTGTATTGTTACCGAGATTGGTACCTTGGTGTGATGTAAAATCGATATGTTAAGAGCTATTTCCACATTTCTAATACAGGCATACTTGCATACATTTATTTGTTTTTTTTTTTATTTTTTATGTTCAGCTGTTGTTAAACTATTGACTTACTTGTTGGTATATATCCTGTAATTGGGTGCAACCTGTTGGGAATTATAAATAAATAAAATAAATAAAGAAATAGATAAATAAATAAATGAATGAATGAATGAACGAATAAATAAATAAATAAATAAATAAATAAATAAATAAATAAATAAATAATAAATAAATAAATAAATAAATAAATAAATAAATAAATAAATAAATAAATAAATAAGTAAATGAACGAACGAACGACCGAACGAACGAATAAATAAATATCGATAATATCACACAGCAGTCTCGATACAAACAATATATTGCGACTGATCAGCTTGAACGCTAAGGATAAATGCGTAATGCAAGGACCGTTGCGTCACCCGCTGCGTCAGCGCCATGGCCCAGAAGCAGAACTTTTGTTATGTGACGTCACGACTGAACATCGACGCACGAGAGCGGTCGGCTACAGCACTCAACACATAAAATGTCATAGCTTTCGTTAATTTTATTTTATCGGATAATTGTTGCAGATTTGTGAAAGTAACCAGTTATAATATGCAACTGAAACTAGCAGTATTTCCGACTGGAAGAAATCTCGTAATTATAACATCGCTAACATTGACGTAAAGCTACACTTGAAAATACTTTTCCAACGTCTTGATACATTCATTACAGAATTACACTGTTCTACATTCACTTGGCGACTGCCAATACCATATCAATACGAGAATCTTTTCTGGAGGAGCATTGGCCTGCAATGGCTAGTGTAAGGAAAACTTCGTTGGATCCTATCACCACGACCAACAATTAGCGATGGGATTCTAATCAATCATTTGTGCTGTGATCTTTTTAATTACCCTTCATACAAATCACAACACAAGACAAACAATCCGTTGATCTTCTGTGAGGTATCGATAATATGTTAAAAGCACCTACCACTTAAAGGAAAGGTGGCATTGACTGGATAACAATAATTTTGATCAACAAGTGATTCAAAAGCTCCCATCAAGTTACTCAGTGATTCAGGAAGCCTCCATGACTCTGTCGAGTAAAGCCATCTTTCTATAAGTAGGGGACATATTGAAGTTTATGACATGTGACATATAAAGGTGGACATCTAAAGGCCCGTATCGTCAGTCGTCCCTACAATTGTAGGGCGCGTTTATGGCCTCCTGTAGGAAATTTCAGGCTGATAAAACATGATATAACTCAAAAGCAAGCACAATTTGATGCAAATAGATGTTTGTGACATAACCTCAAAATAGAGCGTTGACACGGAGAAGTTTAAAACTATGACAATCAAGGAGGCCATAAAGGCGCCCTACAATGGTAGGGACGACTGACGATACGGGCCTTATGCCTAAATGTCACTTGTTTCCGTTGACCTGTCAGTATATCTGCTTTAATTTATTTAGCAAGGCACTATGCGGAACGATGCAGTACCTAGTTACTTGGAGACGTTGTTGATACGATCGTTTTTTTATAGAAATGTTAGACGTTCCATGTTCGACTACAATTTTTCTGATCACAGTTTGGTTTGTGATAGAAACGATAATTGATAATTAATCATTTACTGTCTAAACATAATCGGAATTCATTATTGAAAATTAAAATTGGAAAAACAATTAGCTGCTGTGTTATCCTGTACGTCTTGAATTAAGTATTTGATTATTAATTCCACGCCTCATTCTGTTACAGTTCTCGGAATGGACGGATCATGACAGGGAAGATGATGTCGGTAAGTATTCATTATTTTGAAATACATTTATCGACCGAAGTATCGTATTTTAAATCCGATTGCCGAGCGTCGAGATAGATGTTGCAGGTGCAATCAAAAATTTTATTAAATATCCTGCTTGAGTCCGTCCGACCTCTCACGGCCAATCGTGGACAGTAGTTTCGTGTTTTTTTGGCAAATCATCAGTATAGCTTGGTCTCAGGTAGGACAACGGACGAAAGCACAGCAGCTATCCTTTATCTGAGATATATAAGATCTATCGGAATAAGACAGCAGATAGATGGTACATGAGAAGGACCAATCTCTTTTTTTTATATCGAAACAGCCGCGCAGGCAGAAGCCTAAATGCCGGAACACCGCGGCTGCTATGATGATCCCAAAGAAATTTTGTTAATACGATTTTTGAACTGCCTAAGGTTAGTAGAACTGGGAAAAGCTTCCTCCCGTAGTTTGTTCCACAATCTAGACACCCTCGGGACAAAGGAGCGGTGGTATCGGCCAGTTCTGGATGTACGAAGTTTGACACGGTTAGGATGGGACGCCGAAGTCAGGCGGGTCTGTCTGGCAGGCACATCGCGCGGCGGCATCATGGAACAGAGCTCTGAGGAGCAAAGCCCGTTGGTGTAGCGATAGAAAAGAGCTAGATCGCCGACGGCCCGCCGGTGCGAAAGAGTCCCGAGACTGTCTGTTAGAGAAGAGTCATCGATCAGACGGACTGGACAGCATCGAGCATGGACAATGTAGTCGGTGCGGCAGCACCCCAAATGTGTGAGCAATACTCGAGGCTAGGCCTTATCTGGGCCTTGTATAGAGTGAGAAGGTCATGCGGAGAAAAGTACTTCTTAGCCCTAAACAAATAGCCTAGCTTTTTCCCAGCAGCTGCAGCTATTGAAGAGATGTGTTCGTGCCAGATCAGGTCCTCGGTGATCTGGACTCCGACCAGCCGAAATGAATGGCTCTTTGCTAGAACTCGACCGTCCATCGAAACTGTATGAGCGCTGGGACGCTTTTTGTCCGTCAAAGTACAGTACTGTGTTTTGGAAGCATTGAACTGTACACGATTGTTGCGTCCCCAAGCAGTGATAGCCTCCAGGTCTCTTGTCAGAGAAGAAGTCGTCGCTAGTCTTCTTTTTTCCAGCTCAGCGGCAGAGATCGGCTTGTCACTCTGAATTCCTGCATGTAGAGTGCTGTCATCAGCGAAGCTGTGGATTGGGTTGATCGTGCAGAAAAGGAGGTCGTTGATATGTAAGAGAAACAGTGTTGGAGCCAAGACCGATCCCTGGGGAACACCCGCGTTGACGTTGTGGGATGAAGAGGAGAATCCGTCAATTACGACGGATATGTTGCGGCCGGAGATAAAGTCAGCCACCCATCTGCAAAGCTTTTCTGGGAGGCCGTTGGATGAAAGTTTGCTCAAGAGGGCAGCGTGCCACAGCTGATCGAACGCTTTCGTGATGTCAAGAGCAACGACATGAGCCTCACCATGAGACTGGATGAGTTTACTCCACAGTTGCGTGACGTAAGCTAGGAGGTCCCCTGTGGATCGTTGGTGCCGGAAATCGTACTGCCTGTCGCTAATCAAGCTGTGACGTTCGAGGTAGTCCAGAAGCTCGCGATTTATGCACCTCTCCATCACTTTACTTATAACAGAAAACATAGCTATAGACCTGTAGTTGTAAGGGTCGGTTTTAGATCCTTTTTTTGGGATGGGCTGTACATGAGCAAATTTCCAGTTTTCTGGGAAGGTGCCGGATTCATAAGATATCTGGAAGAGACGCGAAAGAACTGGAGCAAGCTCAGCTGCACATCTCTTCAGTACAATGGCAGGAATCAAGTCCGGACCAGAAGCTTTGTTGATGTCGAGCGACAAGAGCACTCGTCTTACGGTCTTATGCCTGAATGTTACCTCCCGCATAGTGTGGGGAACCCTTTGAATTGACGGCACTTGGGCGTTGGTGGGGACGTCCATGGTGGAGTTGGCAGCAAAGATCTTGGCTAGCACTTCCGCCTTGGCCTTTGAGTCGAATACAATAGTTCCATCCTAACACGTAAGTGGTGGAAGGCTACTGTGTGAGAAGTTCTTTTCAATCTGCTTGGCCAGCGTCCAGAAAGACCGACTGCCATTGCGCTGCGACATTACCCTGTGCCTAACTTTTATATCATGCTGGTTTTTGGCATTGCGAACCGCTTCGTTATATTTGTTTCTGGACTCGACGTCGGCTTGTCGGTTCTCTACAATGGGGTTTTGTAAGTAGGTTCTGTGGGCCTTGATCTTCTGCTGGCGAGCAGTGTCACACGATTTGTTGAACCAGCCTTTGGACCCTGGTTTAGGAACTTTCACTGTGTGAGGGATGTATTCCTCCATTCCGACGTGGATAATTTCGGTTATTGAAGAACAGACAGTCGACGCATCCGCGTCAGTGAAACAGACATCTCTCCAAGGAAAGCTAGAGAAGAAGTCTCTGAGCCCCTCCCAGTCGGCATGTCCGTAATGCCAAGTTTTGCGGCCTGTGCGAGTTTCTGCGGCCACAGCGGCTTGTGACCGAAACCTAACCTCCACAACATCGTGATCTGAGTTACCCAGGGGGGACAGGACAGCAGTGCTGTAAGGGGCAGGATGCGTGGTCAGAAAGAGATCCAGCAGGCTACTGGCGTGTGACGAGACGCGGGGGAAAAAAGTAGGGCTCGTCACCAGCTGGGTCAGCCCTTGAGTAAGAACGAACGCTTCGACTGCACGACCTGCTGCATCGGTCTTATTTGAGCCCAACCAAAGCTCATTATGGGCATTGAAATCACCGAGAAGAACTACCTCTGAAGCGGGGTGATTGATGTTCAGGAAGTCGATCTGGACGGCGAGGTATTCGAGTAGGTCATCCCAGTTATGGTTCGAGGGAGAGCGATAAAGGCAGCAAATAAATTTGGGTGATGTTTTGGAGTTGAGGCGAAGCCACAGAATGTCCTTCCGGTCTGTTTCCAAAGAAAGATCTCTGGAGCAGGAAAGACTGCTGCGGACAAAAGCCACAACTCCCCCGTTCTTTCTCAGATTGGAGTGCACCTCGTAGTTTGGGAAGTTGAGATGGTTAATCGGTGCAGCCTCTGAGATTTTTGTTTCCGCCAAGAAAACCACGGCGGGACGATTGGATTGCAGGTAGTGATGAACAGCACCAATGTTGCTGTTGATCCCGCAGATGTTCGAAAAACTAATTTTATCTTCGATGTTGTTCCCTCGAGCCCACCCTCCACCCGGACATTCCGAGAGTGGAGTTAGTTTACGTCCGGAGTTTTTAGTGCTCGAGGGATCCATCATCATTAATTTCAATTGATAATTTTCAAGCGTCTTCTACAATACCATGTACTGGAGTAACATATCACCCACAAAACCTATAAGCATATATCATACTACCTTTTTTGAGGATCCCAAAGAAATTTTGTTTATCCGATTTTTGGTCCACCTAAGGTTAGTAGAACTGGGAAAGCCTCATCTTGTAGATTGTTCTACTATCTCGACACGGTTAGGATGGTAGGTCGAAGTCAGGCGAGTCTGTCTGTCAAGCATGGAGGAGAGCTCCGAGGAGCAAAGCCCGTTGGTGTAGCGGTAGAAAAAAGCTAGATCGCCAACGGCCCGATGGTGCGAAATATTCCTGAGACTGTCTGTTAGAGAAGAATCATCGATCAGTCGGACAGCCCCCTTCTGAACAGCATCGAGCATAAGTAGCAGTACCTCAAACGGGTGAGCAATACTCGAGGCTAGGTTTGATCTGGGCCTTGCATACAGTGAGGAGATCATGCGGAGAAAAGTTCTTCCTAGCCCTCGGTGACCAGCAGAAACAAACGGCACTTTTGCAAAATCGGTCATGCATCGAAACCGGATGAGGGCTAGGATTCCTATTGTTCGACAAGGTACAGCCCTGTGTTTTAGATGCATTAAACTGTACAAGATTGTTACGTTCCCAAGCAATGATAACCTCCAGATCTCTCGTAAGAGAGGAAGTCGCTGCTAATCTTCTTTTTTCAGTTCACTGGGAGACATCGGCTTGTCGCTCTGAATTCCTGCACGTAGAGTGTTGTCATCAGCAAAGCTGTGGATTAGTTAGATCGAGGAAAGGAGGTCGTTGATAAGGAAAAGGATCAGAGTCGGGGCCAAGACCGATCCCAAACACCCGCGTTGACGTTGTGGGATGAAGAGGAGACCGTCAATTACGTCGGATATCTTGCGGCCAGCTTCTCTGGCTATAGGATGGAAGTTTGCATAAGAGGCCAGCGTGCCACAGCTGATCGTACGCTTTCGTGATATCAAGAGCAGCAATATGAGCTTCACCATAAGATTGGATGAGGTTACTCCACAATTGCGTAAGCAAATTTCCAGGTTTTTTTGAAATGTGACGGATTCGTAAGACGCGAAAGAAATTGAGTAAGCTCCGCTGCACACCTCTTCAATACAACAGCAGGAATAAGCTCCTTGGCATTGCGGACCGCTTCGTTATATTTGTTTTTGTTACTCTAGAGAGGGGTTTTGTAAGAAGGTTCTGTGTGCATTGCTCTTCTACTGACGAGCAGTGTCGCACAATTTGGTTTAGGCACTTTCACTGTATGAGGCAAGTATTCCTCCATCCCAATATCGATGAACAGACAGCCGACGCGTCCACGTCAGCGTAACAAACATCTCTCCAAGGAAAGGTAAAGGGCATTGAAATCCCCTAGAAGAACTACTGCTGAAGCAGGGTGGTAGATGTTCAGGAAGTCGATTTTGACAACGAGGTATTCAAGAAGGTCGTCCCAGTAAAGGTCCGAGGGAGAGCGATAAAGGCAGCTAATACATTTGTGGGATGTTCTGGAGCTGAGCAGAAGCCATAGAATGTCTTTCCAGTCTGATACCAAAGAAAAGTCTCTGGAGCATGGGATACTGCTGCGGACAAAAGCCACAAGTCCCCCGTTCTTTCTCAGATTGGAGTGCACCTCGTAGCTTGGGAAGCTAAGGTAACTAATTGGCGCAGACTCTGAGATCTTTGTCTCCACCAAGAAAAGCATGGCGCAAAGATTAGACCGTGATGAACAGCATCAATGTTGCTGCTAATCCCGCAGCTGTCCATGAAACAAATTTTATCATCGATGTTCTTTCCTCGAATCCACCCTCCACCCCGACATTTCGAGAGTGGAGCGAGTTTACGTCCGGAATTCTGAGTACTCGAGGGATCCATCATCATTAATTTCTTTGTTGGGAAAGATAACCGGCTGCGTAGCTTAGGTGTGGAAACATGCGGACATTCTCAAGACACGCTGTGAAAAGCTAGCTTTGACTTGAACGTCGGTTAAGACTAATGGATTCCTAACACTGTATTTTGATCAACTTTTTCCACAGACATTTTCCAATTCCCGTTTTTATTTGGACTTCCAATAATTTTTGCCAGTGGTTTGGACCATATTTGAGTATGATATTGATTCGTGGAGAGGAGCAGGAACATACGAATCAAATTTGAATTACTCCCATGGTGTGACGTGTCAGCTTATGAGTTACACTTTTTACTTTTTCCCGAGTACTCCTTTCATTGTTCCATTTTTTGTTTTTGGGAATTTCATTTTTATATAAAGTTTTGACACTTTTCACAACATCAAACAGTGTCCCTCTTCGGTTTGCTTAGCAGGCGCTCGTAGAGGCAAGAGCTGTGGTGACCACAGTGCTATTAGTATCATCTGTAGCAGTGACAACTGTGTTGTTAGCAACCGATACAATAGCTTTATTATTGCATTTGAAACAACGGTGTTGTTAACCTAACCTATGCCACTATACACCTTCGCAGTTGAAATACAAGGTATACCGATCTTCCGAGACGAACCTTTGCATGTTTTTGGAATGGTCTTTTTACGTACTGTTCTGGCACATGAAAAAGACATAACAGTAAATAAAATAATTATATTACTTGAATCAGTAAGCTCATTCTATTCCTAACGCGTTTACTGCAAACGTTCCAAAAAGCGCTTTTCACTCCATCAAACAGCTTTCCTCCTGCAGTCTGTTTAGCAGTCGCATGTAGAGCCAGGATGGTGACACAGAACGCTATCAGTACCATCTGTAGTAGTGACAGTTGCGTTGTTAGCAACCGACGAGATAGCCTCTGTTGTTGCATTTGAAATAAAGTTGCTGTTGTTAACGTAACCTATGTCACCATACACCCTTGCGGTTGAAATGCTAAGAGTACGTTTACATCGAACGCGCTTCGCTTGGAACTGTTCGCCTCACTTCATGTCAAGCGAACCTCTAGCGTTCGGGTTCGTTCATATCGGAGGCGCTTCGCTTTTGAGACCTCGGCTACGATTAAAACACACTTATATTTATAGACGCATTTTCCAAGCAGTTCACAATGGCTCCTTTATGAGTTAAGAAAATATTACTAGTCGAAAGTATTACGTTGAAAGTTAATAGAAGAAAACGTTTATTTCTTTCCACATTTTTTGTAACGCGTGTACATTTTTATGCAACAAATGGTTTGGATTCCATATTGCCTCGCGTTTAAAAACGGCGGTGATAATTTGTTCTTCCGCTATATATGCAGATAACCTTCGGAGTTCTCTGAACAAGTGAGGCAAAACGCAACGCAAAACCAACCCATCGCGTTTTCCACCGCTCTGCATAGTATAACGTAAGGCACAGTGCTTAGCGCCATGCGCCCGGTCTGAATGCATTCATTTAAAGCCGAGTTCTCGTTCTTCTAGCTTTCCCCTGGGCTGTAAAGTGAAGCGCACAGCTCCAAGCGAAGCGCCTCCGATGTAAACGTACACTAAGTATACTGATCTCTATCTCTTTCCGAGACGAACCTTTGCAAGTTTTTGGAATTCTTACATACTGCTCTAGCACAAGAAAAAGACACATAACAGTAAATACCATTTATTAATCTATTCGAGTATACATATCACAATTAAATTACTTGAACTGGCAAGCTCATTCTATTCCCAGTGCTTTTACTGCAAACATCCCAAAAGCGCTTTTCACTCCATCAAACAGTTTTCCTCCTGCAGTTTGCTTAGCGGGCGCTGGTAGAGCCAGGATGGTTACACAGAACATTTGGGGAGGCCCTTTATGTTCATTACTAGTAGTGTTGGTAGTGTTAGGTGCAAGAGTTGTGGTGACCACAGTGCTATTACTACCATCTGTAGTAGTGATAGTTGCGTTGCTAGAAACTGTTGAGTTAGCTTCTGTCGTTGCGTTTGAAACAACGATGGTGTTGTTGACGTAACTTATGTCACCATACACCTTCGCAGTTGAAATACAAGGTATACTGATCTCAGTCTCTTTCCGAGGCGTATCTTTGCACTCAGGAGCTGTGTTGTTTACACAAGGTACCACAGTTTTAACGCAATTGGTTTGGAGGCTGCCAGAGCACGGTACTGTAGTAGTAGCACTGGCTACGCACATAACTGCTCCATTGTTAGTACACAGAGAAGTGGTGTTTGCAGGGCAGAAGCTACCGCTGTCACCAACACATCCCACGATGGCGTTTTGTTGGATTTCAGCTTCCTTAGGGACATTGTCCTTATTATGATAATAATGATGAACTTCATAATGGTCGTAACGGGGGACATATCCGCCGCCATATGAGCTTCCGTGATATAGAAAGCTTGGTGTAGTGATTTTAGCCAATGAGTAACCAAGGAATAGGCCTAAGGCAGTAGAACCGGTGTCAAAACTGCTGTATCTGTAACTTGGAGTGTATCCACCTCCAAATCCACCGAATCCTCCGCCGTAACCTCCGCCACCTCCATAGTGGTAGTTATTGTTGTTTATTATAGTTGTACCTCCACCCGCTGGGTAATGGTAACTACCCCCATATCCTGCAGGAGGATGACCATATCCATAAGCTGGTGGCGCTCCATAACCGGCAGGATTGTAAGCGGGAGGATGCCCATATCCTGCGGGGTTGTAGCCTGGATTGTAAGCTGGGGGATGTCCGTACCCCGCTGGGTGATACGCTGGAGGATGGCCATATCCTGCTGGGCTATATGCTGGTGGATGTGATCCTGCAGCGTTGTAAGCGGGAGGCTGTCCAGCAGGACTGTATGCTGGGGGACGACCATAGTTGTTGGGGTTATATGGGGGAGGTCCTTGAGCATGATTCTGGTTCGTTGGAGTGTAGTTGGGGTTGTATGGAGGAGGTTTTTCGTATTTGTTACCTGAAATAACAAAAAGTATGTTTGTTACATACTAGAATTCTTAACTGAAGTTATTTGGGAGCCTACAGGGTTGTCTTTTACCTAATTAAATATACACGATATCCTACTAAAAATTGCAGCGACCCTTACCATTAGAATCTTGGAAGCTCTAAGAGATACGACGTCACTTAAATGGAAATACAGTTGCGTTTTAGATAATTAAGAAAATGCCGCTCATAAACTTCTTCGTACTTACGGAGAGAGACGGAAAAACCGAATTTTCCCAAAATCGTCATAATTTTTTCCTGATTTTATTTGTAGTGGGATTTTAAAATAAATCACACATTAACATTGCCACTCTACAAGATGGCATGATTAGAATTTTGATATCACGTTCCATCTCTTGCTCTCCAGCATCAACTTTTTGTTATAGATGCCATATTGGATTTTTGCACAGATGAATAGAGTTTTGATTATGATTGCAAAAATATGTCATGTTGCCAAAAATTAGGTATTTCAAGAAAAAGAGAATTTCCTAGGTAGTCATTTGTCTCACATACCAGATTTATGACTTGCAGCTTCCAAGATCCCGGTGGTGGAGTGAGGCTTATTTAATATCTCAATCTAAAGATTCTTATGGGCAATTTATATCCTTAGAATAAAAAATCTCTATCTTTCGCAAGACCGGGCTGGCAGACAACAACCAATGATAAAAACGTATAGTATGTTGTATACTTTTTCTCTTGATGGGTTTATTCGAATATGTAATATATGGAACATTCCGTTGAAAACATGTCAAAATCTAATTTGAAACTATTCCTGTGGTTTTCATGTCGATAAAATGAGTTATCACATGACCCCCCCATTCCATTCCAAAAAGTACTCCAAAGCGAAGTCCAGTCGCCATCTTGAAATTTTCATCTGTCACTTTTACATCTAAATATAGTATTCATGCAGTAACTTCATCACTTTGAACTCCAGACTGCTAGCGTGACTCGTTCAAAAAATAAGTGAGAAGGAAATTTTTGAAAAGCACTGTCGGGGGGTTCAATAAGTTTTGTTGCTCATGTGCTCAATAAGCTGCATGTTGCTCAAAAATACATATTTCACTGAAAAGGATAAGCACCATAATATTATCCATAATATTCTGTCAATCGTAGCGCAGACCTGAATTACAAAAAAATACATTGGGAGATTTTGAAACAATAGCAGCAGTTCCGCCGTATTTGAGTAAGCTTTTTTTTGGAATTCAAATAAAAACGACTTCTGCTGAGTGAAATAAATTATCATTAAATGGTACTCAACCAAGACGTAATGTGCTGTGAAAATTAGATTAGAAAAGTTTTATTGTGGCTTAGCAGGAAATAACACTTCTTTGCACAAACTTTATCCATAGAAACGATTTATGATATGGAAATTATCCAGCTCATTTATGCCGTTACAGAAACACATTTACGTGAAATACGATTGGTCATTTCTCCAAATTAGAGCGCAGTATGGTAAATAACCTTTGTTTCATAAGTTTTAATCTACGCAATATGTCTAGACAACTACATGCAGGCACCTAAAGCGTTTCATATACAACACAACCGAAGTAGGACTATTTGACCATATATCGTAAGTCATATTTAGCTATACCTGGTAATTCTAAAACCGTGTTTGGTACTTGCCCACGAAACATAAACAAAATGTACAAAATTTGATTTCTCATTATTTTCTGCAAGAGGGACTGAGCTTTTTTGTCAATTATTGAACTCATTGTAAACAATTACCTTGAGTCTGGGTGCTTCCAACATTAGATACTTGCTTTGGTGGACCTACCGGTGCACCAGGGCTATTGTGGACGTCGAATCCTAGTGGTCTTGGAGTACCACCTAGATGTAAACAAGACTCATATTATACATCTTCTAGATATGAAATATGGTAACATAATGCTTTTCACAGTTCAAGCACATGAAAAAGCTTTTCATGCAAGGTCATGCATTAGTCCAGATGCTTTGATGTAGTTTGTCTCACTTAGACTTAGTTTTACTGCTAATGGAATTACACGAGTTATCTCAAGCCAAACGTAACCGGTAATGACCTTAGGATGGACAAAAAAGTAATCGATTGTCTTATGTTGATCACTCTGTGTTGAAAATGTCGTAAGTCCCCGCATACTGTTGTCTTTGTTCGGAATGACTCCTTGATAATAATAATTATTTTTGTGATGGACAAACTCCAGCAAAATGAATATGTATATCGATAACCCAGAGACTTACTATTCCCATATTTCGGTTTAGGTGTGGTATGTCCATTTACATGAAATCCAACTGGTCTAACAGTAACTTTATTAACACCTGCGTAATTGAACAAATATTATGAAAGTGTTCCATTCCAATCTGATTTATTTTTACCAGAATTAGTTGGTGAAGAATAGCTAGCCTCCAATTTGTTTTGCCTTGTACGTGTTTCTTGTCTACTCGGTATATAAAAGCCAATTGGCCTAACAGTTCCTCTATCTAAAGAATAAACACTTATGAGCTTAATCAATCAATTAATCAATCACAAATGAAATCACTATTGATGTTTAAGCAGAAGTTATCTACAAGAGCACATACAAAAGAAACGTAAGAAACTCACTTGAAGAAATATATTATGTTAGCTGTTCGCCGGGACACGTTGTCATGTCGATCATGTCCAAGTCCTATTTCTTTCTAAAGATGTTGACAAACGATTTAACATAATCACTTTGAGCTTTACCGAGTCGAAAGGTGCCAACTTCTCATTTATTGAGATACATTTATCTGACACACGAAAAGTGTTTTAACGTTATTTGTAATAACTTTAATCACACAGCTGTAATCATATCACGGAAGACGTTGCTTTGGCCGTATTACCTTATAACGTTATTTTGACAGATTGATTGCGAGTAAGAATGTCAAAGAGGCGTTATAGACAATAGTGAGACACAGCGTTAATTAGCTATGTAGTTCGTCTTCCCTGTATACACTATAAATTGTTTGTGGGATACAGACGTTGAAACAAAGAGTGCGGAAGTGCTGACTAAGGAGGTAGTTAAAAAACACAATCTAAGAAGAAACATAGTAAAAATCAGCACCTACAGGATACCATTACACAGTGAAGTCCATATACCGTAATGTGTGCGAGCGAGAAGCGTGCAATTCGTATATTAGCAAGAGATAGAAGCATGGCGTTGCCTAGCAACCCGAGCGACGAGGCCACGGACGCAGCTTCGGCTTGCCGCGTTGCCATCGGCGCACCCTTTCTATTACCATTACCTCACAGTGATATTTGGATTTCTATGTATAAATTTCATACATACATTACATTTCTTGACAGAAAATGATGTACCTAATTTGACAATTGACCTGCCCGATATTGAATGACAAATGGAGATAAGTATTAAGTGTGCATATAAGGCACTTCTTTCGAGACATGGCCATGCGATAGGTAAATTCTCCATTGAGTGTATATTCACCTAGTTAGACGGAAATAATATCATTGACTTTTTGTTATTTTGGGATAAAAACATAATTTGGTCTCAAACAATAAGTTTACTCACTATTACTGCTTGGAGGCTGGAATCCTATTGGTCTAGATGTTGGTGAGCTTCCACTGGAATATGAGTTTTTAGGTGGTCCAACTGGTCCACCGGAGTGTCCAGATAGGTCGAATCCTATTGGCCTAGATGTTGCCGGTTTATATGATGGTGAAGGATAAGAAGGGTAGGAGGGATAGGAGGGATACGAGGGTCGACTGCCATACCGACTGCTACCGCCAGATCGACTGGAAGCTGAAAGAGAAAAAATAAATAAAGAACAAGAAAAATACAAGAGGGGCAATTTGGCGTACAAAAATCTTCAGTAGAATAGCATCCTCAGTGGTGACTAATACTTATATCAACATAATGTTACTCAGTTGTACATTTTGTGAAGTTTCATCTTTACAATGATCCTTTCTATGAAAATTCGAGGACGCTCCGATAAGTACTTAGCTTACAAAAGAAAACAGAAGATTTTGGAAAAGTGGCGATTTATTTCTCAATACAGTATCCTTTTAGCTCGATACACTTGACCTAGCGATGCTCCAACTTCTTTAACCCGTCTGAAAGATACGTTTTCTGGATGACTGCAAAGTAGGCCTTCGTGACGACTGCTCGGAGAGTGACTTTTTCAAGTTTGGAAACACGCTCCACGCTTCCACACGCGGTCAAAACAAAACTACGAGTTCGATTCGGAAAAAAAATTGACAGTAGCCATCTACGAGAATGTACTACATGGTAGTAAATTTCTCTTGCAATAGTGGCGCCATCGGGCGGTGAGGCTAAGTACCTATCGGACTGCCCTCGTAGATGCCGATGCCAAGTTGTGGGTTTATATATCTACGAATATTGATTGAAGATAGTGAATGGATGGCGCTGCTAGTACTGATGTTTAAGTCATTGAGTCATAGTTTCAGTTATTGTTATTGATTGGTAGGTGTGAAGCTGTTTCAATCGCAACCACGAAGCACATCCACGGTCAGTAAGATGGGTCGCAGCACAGGTCACTGTAATGTAACCTGGCCTCTCTTTTGTTCCGTTGTATTAAAAATTTTAATTGTGAAACAAGCCAAAGCGCCAAAGATATTTGGCATTTACTGTTGTTCTGGTTAATCAATATGACGAGTGTTAAAGTTGTAAAAATATGTCACATAAAACAATGAATTTGGACATAAAAGGCACTTCGAGACTAACACCCGGCGGTTCAGGATCAGAATGTTGAGAAATTCGCCACAGCAAGTGAAACTGAGTAATCGATGATCCATAAAGTATATAATCAAACAGAACGTGACTATGCTACCTTCCACATCAACGTCTGCAACAGGTTATAGTTATAATCTAATCATTTATTCCAAACGTAAAGGACGGCTAACAAAAATGCATGCAAAGAAGTTTCCAGTTTTAGTTTTTTAGAGTTCTTCACTAAGTAGGATGATATATATGTAAAAGATTTTGTTTGTAATGCTAAGAGTTGTTTTGTTGGTATTACATACTATTAAATAAAATAGAAATAAAATTATTCAAAATAGCACAGTTTAGGAAGCTCGACATGTATGGTAGCTCATTAACTGTAGACGGTAACCGCCACCAAATATGAATTGCAGCCAGCGACCCAAAGAGCTGCTAACACTATCGCTGTGACCGATATACAGCTTACTTGGAAGTCATCTCTAGTCTCAGGCGTTATTTTTGGTTGCGCAAATCTTTCGGACAAAGTAGTGTTCAGTCTTTAGGTCTTTTGGCAATACCCCAGGCACCTCATGATTATTTATTTTACTGTAATGGCTACTATTCAAATTCCATTATAAATCATTTGTAAAAATCTATTTACATTCTTCAAACTCTTTATCTAAGTAGTCTTTATTGGATTGTATCAGTAAGAACCAAACAGGCTTTGATTGGATTTTAGGAAATTTACAGTACTTGAAATCGGTGTACCAAGCACATCGATATAACCACGAAGAATGTCTATAAGTCATGTTCTGACAATGATAATCAAACGACTTGCCACCCTCAAATTCAGTCAAAAAAGTGTCGCTGAACACTATGCATCAAACTAAAATTGGTTAACTGCTTCCAACTATCTACAGCCATCAGAAATTCATTGCCAGAACTTGTCTATGATCGTCTCTATAGAACTGTTCACAGCAGCTACAAATAAGATGGACAAATGTAATCCCTACCGTTTGAAGGATAAAGCAGCGTGAGAAAATATGATGTTTTGAATTCTAACCACTAATTGTAAACATAAATTTTGAGGGGCGGATAGCACATCATGAAATATTAGTCAGACCCTAGCTACAGTTTTATGCTCAGTGTGTCCAGCTTGAATATGTATAGATAGATCTAAAGTCATGTGACATTTCAAGCCAATTATAATTAGCAAACCATTAGGTTATATCTATCGAACAGTTTTATCAACCCTCAGGAATACAAATCCATTATGTGCTTTTTTGAAATAATTACGTATTTCCCTTGATTAACGATGAGGCATATATATCACTCCCATTCCCCTTTTATCCATATATTAATTACTTCTAAGTATAATTAGCGCATCATCTGTAGGGTCATGGAAAACAACGTGAGTGTATCAAACTGCGGTTAATAAACAACATAATCTGTACCACATATATAAACAAACATGTCCGGAAAAAACGTATAAGGTTTGTAAGCATATGAAATCTCTTAAACACATTTTGCATGCGAGTTCAACCCTGTAGCACACGAAATATTTCTAGAAGGTTCACAAGTTTGGTTTATGTCACTCAACACGACCGCCCTTAACGCTGATTATGTTATTCATTGCATTCCTGCTCTGGGCACTTGTTCCCAGCCCAAGCTTTCATAGGGATTACTATATATACACGCAGACGGGTACAGCGGTCGCTACTGAGTTCAAGAAGTGCGAGTTGTGAACTTGTGAACCTGAAATTAGAGTGTTGGTGTGCTACTGGTTATTGTGTTTTCGTTACCTGAAAGATAATCAATCACTGGGGATTTCCTTTATCCTACTGGCAGGATGTGTATAGAGGTTATTACATTAAAATTGTCATGCTGCTCGGTTATGTCTGAATCAGAAGTTTACACAGCAACGTGATATCCTGGACGAATTGGTACCACTGCGGATAATTATCATAGTAGAGTTGTGCATGTTATGAGTTACTTAAATATGGGGGGTTCTCAAGTCATTTTTCTAAAAATGCGTGTTGGTCCCGACAATACGGTCATACTGCCCTTATCACATGCTAAAGGAGGATAAGTCGTCGTGGTTCCGTCACTGAATTAGTGGCTATAATATTGACATGACGTTGTTGCCAATATAGAATTGTTCATGTACTGCCCTTGTAACAAATTAAAATGGTACAGGGTGGTACTTCAAAACCTTCTAAGATAGGTTCATTGTTTTTACGTTTATCGTTCTACCACCTCGTCTTATCTTGTAGGTTTTAGGTTTTAGATTCTTGTTTTGATATAACGACAAATTGATTCTCTAGTACGTGGAAATTTGTCTTTTGCACGTTTATTTTTAGCTTTAGCAACAAAAAAAATAATAATAATCGGGAACATGTGAGTCGCCCTTTTGAAACAGTAGTATGAATATTGAGGAAAGGAAAGACGTATCTTAGTAGATTTCTTCAATTTTTTGGTATGTCAAAGACAAAGCAATGGTTTTACTCTAGTTTTATGTTTGGAGAGGAAAAGAGTTGGTTCTGCCATTTGCCAAGTGTACCTAGCAGTCGTAAGAGAGAAGTGACATCTTAACGGGAGCTCATAAGTACAAATTGCATTTCTAAAAATGTACTTTGTTGAGATGCCTTCTTGACAATTACAGTATTAGAATAGGATATTCTCTTGGCAGCACTGGATCTGCGATGCATTCAACTGCGGCGTGTTCGTATCTCCTCAGTCAATTATGTCCTCCGTAAAAAAAAGTTACTAGACTTTTTGCCGCGGCGTTAATTCTTTGGTTATATTTTCTTGGCAATCTTGAATACATCAAAAAGGACCAGTACTGGTACAAATAGACAGCAGGTCCTAGCATTTTAATGTGTTTTGATGAGCAAACTGTACTATCTGCCCCTTACTGCTGGACAGACGTAAGCCTTTGATTTTTATTTATCGCCTCAGTGCTTATTATTGTACTGATGAGTCACACAAAAAGGACACAGCAGATTTATACAGTCAGTAGCAGGTACTGTAAGTTGTATCGTAAAAGTTATGTTTACCTTTCGTATACTAATTACTATAACAATAAATGCATAAATACCCACTGGCAATCACTGGTTCCTAGGTTCTTCAAATTTAACATTAAATTAAGCTGACTCAAGTGTCTCATGGACCGCAATATAGATCCTAATAAGAAATTTGTTTGTTGTGGTAGCATAGGTGAACAAAATTTAGGACGACGAAACTTGATTATACTTTGCCAAAGTTTAATTTATTCTGCAGAAAATCAACTAACTTTGGCAACACATTCATAAACAAATCAATATCTTCCAGTTATTTCTGGAATTATGCATAAATTAATTACGTTATCTGTTGGACGACAAAACAAATTATTTAAGGACATTTTGAATTATTAGACATGTACAAGTAGTGACGACTTGTTGTTAGGATTTTTGTAATACAAATTTAGTAACGATTGTTATAAATGGATAGACACATTCCACATATTAAAAGGAGGATGCCTGTCGTAGAACCATATCTGCTTTGTAACCAATTCATTTCGCTTTCGATAATACTCACATGTCCTTCCACGATTACTATATCTGCCACACTGCACATAATGATTTGTCAATAAAACCAGTAACACAAACACACTAACACAGTATTTCCACCTCATCTTTGCACTATATCTTCTAGGTGACTTCTTAATACTCTAACTTTGAGCATTATCTTTTTCGGGCAGTAGGTTTACCATATCAAAAGCAGATAAAGGTCAAGAAAATAGTCGATAACAATGTCGGTGCTGTGCTACTACGCTACTACTGAAGTGTATACGTAAATGGAAGTGAAACTGACTGGTTTCAGACCAGCGACCTTAGTAGATTGGTAGAAAGTAACTTGAATTCTAGCTCATTAAAATCGAAATTATTACAGATATAGATGTAACGAACAGTTGGAAGTATCGAGCGATGCTTTTTAAAAGCATTTTTTAGTTTTCTTAATTAATTTAGACATTTCCTACAGCCTTCTCGTAAGAACTAACTCCACAAGTCAGATAAATGGGAACAAAAATCGAGAATTCAGGTAACAAAGAAAATTACACTTTCACAGTTCCTAAATTCAGAGTATCTCCGGCGATAGACCGAAAGCTCGAGAGTTGATGGAAGACAAAAGATGAAACAACGGATTGAAAAAGTGATATGCCATGATCTAGTGGGAGAAAGGTGATGATATTGATGACTTGTAAATGGTTTTGAAAGTCCATTCAAATCAAATAAGGCAAAAATAAGAACGATTCATAACTGAAATTTTCTTAGCTATCCAAGTTAGCATCTTTGCCCCTATTTAAGGGACTGTATCTTTTAGTGTTTACGAGATACCATAAGATGGGGTTCAATTTAAAACTCCAGAAATTTACCATAAGATATTAATTCATTATTGCACAGTACGGGCATGCAAATGCAAAACTTTCATACAATACAAGAGACGTTGATTCACTAGTACCTACTGCATTTGGATACTACTATCTCGGCTACACCACCAACAAATCAAAAATCAGGATAACTAGCCAGGAAGGGCGTCAAGAAGGTTAACGTCGAATTTTTCACGCAATGCTCAGACAATGAAGATGACATCTTTGACTCCAAATTATCGATTAACGTACATACATAATGGAAAAAGGATCAACTGTGTATGTAAGCTGTAGGATTTATGAATCGCCATTGTGCTGATCTGTCACTCTATCCTTTTAAAATGTTGTATTGTTCTTTGGTTTGTTCGTTATTTGAGTATTGCTGCTCCATCTGACCATTAAGTTATCAGTAACAGGTCAACCAATTAGACCGCGTGCAAAGATGTTTCTGAATCTCTGGATATAAAGTGGGTTTCATACTAATACTCCATATGAATACGACTTCTCTTGAGCGACGTAGGATGAAATTTGACTTAATTTTCTTGCACAAAATAATCAATGATCACATTTAGGAAAAATTACACTTAAACCGATAATTTGTCTCCAAAAAAATTGGTTTGAATAAACTCATAACTCATCTTCTTAGGTTAGGTAATAGGTGCATATCTAGTTTAGAAGTACTTGGAACTTCTTTTTATGTGTTTGAACTTTAAACGAAGTGTTAAGTACATTACAATGTAAGAACTGTTTAAATCACAACTACTTTGTATTTGCAACAAGGGTATTATCCGTTGACTAAATAAATAATTACATAAAAAAATAAATAAGGAAATAAATAAATGATATTCGGTTGACGGATCCTCTATATTTTCGAACCGAACGTCGAATGCTGTAACATTTAGGAAATTCGATATAAGCAATGTGAGGTACTGAGTCAGTCTATGTGCTTTTTTCCAACGAAAAAGTAAGACTTTTAGTTATCTGTGACGCTTCCTTATTCAAAGCTTGACTAGATTCACTTAAGCCCGGCATCTCTACATCTTAAACTAAAAAGAAGTCTATTGCATTTTTGTTTCAATACCAGGAGCAGATACTTCTTACCAATAGGTATTTCGAGGATATCAAACATGCAGTGCTTAGTTCTATACGACCCCAAGCCCCAGTTTTTAACCACTTCAGAAAAACTATGAAAATCAGTAGGAGTCTCTGTCACGACGGAAAACAAACACTTTTTCGTTTTTTTCCCTAGCTTCGCCGCATCAGGATCGATTTTAAAAACCTCAAAAAATTGTCGTCCTTTGTATTGTAGTGTGTCAATATTGCCGTGCTTTCCCAATTATGAAGAGATCGTTTTAGAGATATATATCTCATGTAACAGCCAAAATATCTTAGATTCGAAATCATTCGCGATTACAATATTTCCTTGCTATTTGGCGTGAGAGGTGAAAGGGTTCCGATCTTGAAAAAATTTATAGATTTTGCTACAATTATAACCATGCAAATGAATGAAAAGGCCACTCATTTGAAGATACAAAAAATCTTGCTGGGTAACGTTTTTATAAGACATCAAACCTGGATAATCGCTTATCCCGTGTTTATTAAAAAACATTGAAGAACTGGTGATACAGAAAAGTTGTACGTACTTTTTTATGATTTACTAGACATCCTCGTCAATTGTGTATTCTACTTTCATCAATCTGGTTTTCATAGTAACACCTCTTTGGACTATAATCGCTGTATCGTGAGTCAGAACTAATTTCGTAATCAAAGTTGCAAAAGGATTTCCCTGAACTAGGAGCTCAAGTCCTTTATTTATATAAAACAAGGTTTCTTGAATTATACAAAATGCCACAATCAGAGCTTACAGTATATTCAGATAAGAGATAGACCGGACATAAACAAGACCACGTGATCATCGAACGCTGTAACATTCGGCAGGGACGTATTAAGAGTCACGCAGTACATATTTTAGATAGTAGATGCTGCTTTGCGTAACTTTGTAGTAAATTAGCATGTGTATACGATTGGTGATGGATATAGGATCATGTGGGGGTGGGGTAAGAAATATATAATGATGTGAATATACATAAGGGTTTCAAAATTTTCGCTTCGATTTCCAGCTTCGGATGCCGCCTGATGTTTGGTGAAATACAGTCGAATATAATCTCAAAATGGCGTTTAAATTAGCCTAAATTAAAAATAATCGTATATCTCTTAAAATTGCTTTTAGAATATTGATTAGTATATTTTTTGATTACTAGGTAAATATACTAAGTGACATATAAATCCGAACACCCAGTTTAAATGGTTTTATTTTAATAAAAGTTGGTGAATGTATTTATCTTACTGTAGATAACAAGTGAAAAAATTTTCAGCCTTATCAGTTGGACATTCCGGTTTTTATACTGTTTTTTTTTAATTCACTAATGCTCTAAAAATGAATATTTCAGCCGCAGTAAAGAATCAACGTTGGCGGATTTTGGTTCTTGACATCCTTTACGATCGGTTACGATGCCTAGAGTACGGAGACCTGTACGATTTCGTCAACTTAGTGAGTTTGATAGGGGCCGTATAGTGGGACTTCGGGAAGCTGGACTTTCTTTTCGGGCAATTGCAGTTAGAGTGCAAAGAAGTGTAGACACTGTGGTTAGGTGTTGTCAGGCATGGCTTCGAGAAGACCGAACGCAAAGAGCAAGGGGCACTGGACACCGCCGTAGAACAACAGACCGTCAAGATCGCCGCCTAAGATTATTGGCCTTAAGGGACCGTTTCTCCACTACCAGGTCCATTGCAGATGAATGGTTTGCAGAACACGGAAGACCTATTGGCATGCGAAGTGTTTACCGACGAATGAGAAGTTTTGGCTTGTTTTCATACTGGCCACACTGGGTCCTCCCTTTAACTCGAGAACACCGACGTAATCGCCTTGAGTGGTGCAGACAACGGTCACTCTGGGATCAGGAATGGAACAGTGTGACGAGTCTCGATTTTGTTTAGGCATGCACGATGGTCGTGCCAGGGTTAGAAGGCGACGTGGTGAAAGGAGGAATCCACAGTTTTTTGTTGAAATACATGTTCATCACACTGTTGGAGTTATGGTTTGGGTGCTATAGCTTATGGCTCCAGATCACCTTTAATCTTCATCAGAAGTAACATGAACGCGCTGCGTTATATACACGAAGTTCTATAACCCCATCTTTACCCTATCTTGACACCCTGGCAGATCCAACTTTCCAACAAGATAATGCCCGACCACATGTTGCAAGAGTCACAATAGACTTCTTTCAACATAATGATGTCACATTGTTACCATGGCCACCAAGATCTCCCGACTTATCCCCAATTGAGCACATGTGAGATATGATGGGTAGGAGATTGCTCAATTTGCAACGTCCTCCTCAGACTCTAGAAGCACTTCGAGAGGAGTTGGTGGTTGCCTGGAATGAGATACCACAGGAGGACATTGACCACCTGATCAGAAGCATGCCTAGGCGCGTTTGAGAATGCGTAGCACATCAGGGTGCATACACACATTATTAAAGGTCAAAGGGCTTTAAAGCAGTGCAATCATTTTGAAATTTTATCATTTACTTATTATGCTTCATTAAGTACTTATACAAAATTTTATTAAATTAAAACCATTTAAACTGGGTGTTCGGATTTATATGTCAGTTAGTATATGTAACCAAATTAAAACGTTCAAAACGTAAAAAAATGTGCATGGTTGAACATTGTCAGAAAGTAGATTCTTGAATAGGTTTTGCCAAAATGGGTTCAAAAATGTCAATAATTAATTAAAAAATACAGTAGCTTTATAATTACTTATAACTTACCGAATTTGATGAACGACATCTTTTATTGGAAAGATGAGCTTGATGAGCTTTCATCATCGCTACTGCCTGAAGCACCAACGTCAATAATGAATGGCTCGACTTGTTCCTCTAAAATATTGTCCAGTTCCCACATTCTCTTTTCAACTTTGTCTTTCACGTGCTTAATACAGTTTTCCCATTTTTGCACTGTTATTAATTCTAGTGCTTCTTTGAAAAGTCCTTTGAGGTCACAAAATTTAAAAGTTGTATTGTGCTTAGCTATATAATTTTTAACCTCTGCCCATATGAGCTCAATGGGATTGAGCTCGCAATGGTATGGAGGTAAACGGAGCACAGTTTTATTTTGACTTGCTGCCATTTCGTCAATGGCGTATTTTTGATATTCCGCCTTGTGATCCTTGACAATTCTTAATAATTGTACTTTTAGCATTGCTTCTTCAAAGTTGATATTTTTCGAGCGGAGCCAATTTTGAACATCAACTTTCCTTGAAGCCGTTGTGGGGACCTTCTCCATTCTTCGAGAATGATAAGGCGCATTATCCAACACAATTACTGCGTTCTCCTCTAAGTTCGGTAAAATTTTTGAAATCCACTGTTCAAACGATTCGCCATTCATTTCCTCGTGGTAATCTCCAGTTTTCTTAGACTCAAAGCACCACAGACCGTCAACAACAAATCCATCCTCACTGCCAATATGGCAGATAATGAGCCTTTTCCCTTTACCTGGAAATCGAAGTACTAACTGGTGACATAAAAACATGGCTTAAAAAAGTTCTAACAAATGAAAATGACAATAAAACATCCAGGCATTTTATCGAAAGTTATAAAAGTTTTGTTACTTGTAATATGTTTTATCTGCCCCCTGGAATTAATGTTTAGAACCTTGTTCCCAAGGTTTGAAAAACATCCGATTGTTGTCTATTACTCGTATTTACCTGCTGGATTTTTTAATCCGGTGGACAGTCCATCTAGAAAGGCCCTCCTGGATGAAGTTACAGAATCATCAACCCATACTTTACTTGTAGTGTGTCCTGCGTTTACCCACGTTTCATCAAGGTAATAAATCTTCCTGTTTTGATTTCTATATTCCCAATTTTTGTTAAATAATCCCTCCTCCATAGCACAATTTCTTCTCTATCCAGTAGTAAACTATTACGACCCCGTTTTTTCCATTTGAAATTTAAATGCTTCAGTAACGCATGGAAAGTTGATCGTTTGAAATTTGGCAACGTTGTATCTCCATTTACCTCCTGCAGTACTTTATCTATAGTAGGTATTTCATTCCTAAAGAAGAATTCATGCACTTTCCTCCTAATCGCATGCTTATCAGCTTTATCCAATGATTTAACAATACTTTTGCGATGTTTACTGGTCATTGGCTCAGAAAAGGTGTGATTTTTTTTGTATTGTCTTAACACATTAAACACTGATGCGCGACACACCCCAACTTTGTGAGAAACCTTCACAACAATTTCTTTGATGGTTGATGCCTCGTTCTCCTCGCGCTCGATCTTATATATATTCAAAATGACCTCTTTCATTTCTGCACTCAGGTGTCTTTTTTTAGAGCGTTTCCTAGATGGACTACAGGAGTTTACAACTTCATCGGCAGTATCTGTACTACTGGGCATTTTGCGCAAGCAGTTGATAACAATAACAATCGATAACAAGGTATAACAATAACAACGACAAACTCAACAACTTAATAAGATAACAAACGAAAACGTCCAAAGAAATATCAAATTGCAATGATGCACACGACATACGTAACACGTCTGAACCTGAATGTGACTCTGCCTTGATACGACTGCTCTGCCGCTCGGCATAGGCATTTAATTGCGAATTGACCAATGAGGGCTCCTGTTTTACGTCGAGACGGCGGCGTTAGCGTGAAAATCACCCGAACCTTTTGTTTACATCCGGTCTATCTCTTATCTGAATATACTGTAGCTTCTACAAAATCTTCTCAGTAAAAGCATTACTTATTCTACACTTTGGTTCTATTGGTGTATTGGATCTGCTCTGAATATGGGCTGAGCATAAAATATTTTGAATATAGTTGAACATGCTCTGAATTTCATTGCTAATCAGCTAATATCTGCATCTCGTTAGAATAAAGAATCTTGAAAAGGAGGTGAGATGCTATCACATTTTGAATTGGAAGGAAGTGGTTAGAATAAGTAATGTAAGAAACATCTGATATTATTTTTAACATAGGCCACCCTAAAATCACAAGACTTCTTTCGAAGTGGACTTTCTTTTCTTTTCAGGAAAAAGATATGAAGGCGACGTACCGCTTCACCTTACCATGAAGAAAACGCGTTTCTATATTTTAGTGCAAAAAAGAGGAAGAGACGTAGAAATGTATATCGATCTTTCAAATGAAACAATAAGTCCATAAAAATTACGATTCACCCTGTCTCACCCCCATACACCCCTCCAACCCCCAATATTTTACTCTGATAGTTTTTCCAAAAATGATCAGGATCCTTTGAAATGTCAAAGAACGAGGTTTAAACGATTTTCATTTTTTTCGTGTTTGGCCTTTTCTATGCTGTCACCGGGCCGATTTTAAAAAACTACAAAGCTTTTTCGCTCTTGGCGTAGTAGTAGCGTTGTGTTCATCAAAATCTGGCCGGTTTTTTCTAAGTTATAAATGGGCTCACTATTAGCGGACAGGCAGCCGGACTGACAGACTGACGAAAATGAGTGACATGGTCCTTCCTCATGTGCATGTCATGTACCTAACATCAAAAGTTAAGAGACCAGCTACCCCTCTTAATGCCGTAGACATGCTAGCATGCCCCACTTAACGCTATACGTCCTTTATCTGAGAAATTGTGAGATGTGTTTTTGTTTGTACTCTAAGCTAAAAAATAGCATTCCTTTGTATCTTGATATGAATACCTTCTGTAAAATATGATGGTAGAACAATTCGATTTCTGTACGTCTTTGAGTCCTGTACGTCCTTAGGTGAATAAAATCTTATTAGAGATTTTAAAAAGAAGTTTTTATTAAAAAAAAACTTATTTCTAAAAAACGTAATACCTCATTTTAGAAATATTTTCACGATTACAATACTTCCTCACCAGTAGGCGTGGGAAGTAAAAAGAAATGAAGCAATTTTTCTCAGTCATATCAGTTGTGCCACCATTTGGATTGCTACAATGTAGCGGAATGTCTTGTAGAGGATGGTAAGGTGCAACTTATACATAAATTGAACAATTGAAAGCTGTGCTGCGTCTCCCAGTCGTTTAGACTATATTTGTGCTTGAGCAAATATTGCCAGTTATTTGTTATAATAATGTCTTTGTTTAACCAATGTGCTCCAAAAATGTGATTCTTATGTTTAAGTTCGATAAATGAAACTTTTCCATTTATGCTGATACCTTAGGTTAATTTGTTAGGGTGAAACTTTGTTTCACATGTGTTCCAAATTTATAATCTCTATCTGTAAACTGGCTAGGTACGTTTTGGTAAGGTACAATTTACAAACCTTGTGGTACAACTTGAAGAACCTGTTGGATAAATTAAATTGCACGGTTTGCAACACTCTTTTTAAACGGTTTGCATTCTAAACTCTCAGTATTTATATTTTTTGTGCATTTGTTATAAATAAAAATATATACTATTGTATTATTCAGTTCAAATAGGTCGAGTTATTTCATACAATATGGTGCAATTCACCCATTTATATACTATTAGCCTTATTTGCATTATACAGAGTGATGAACAAGTCGTGACCAAAAATGAGACATCATACTCAGGACCGCGTTTAAAAACAAAAACATATTTATTGTCCACAATCAGAAGTCTTTACTTAAAATTAACGTAGACCAGTGGCGGAGATACAGGAGACTAGTGGCATTATTTTTCCAAATAACAATAGTACGCCACTGTTATTTCTGGAAACGCGCAAGGTTTCGAATTTCACCTCCAATTTTCTACAAATAATTACTCTTGTGTTTTTTCCTCGAGTGCATTGTTTTCGTAAAAATAAAAAGACAAATTAGTTAAAACCTTTTGGGCTACGTAGGCGTATGTTAGGAATTCTACATAGTATTTCCGAGAAGCAGCTAAAGCCTTTCCATTACAGAACCCGTACACAAAAATAATATCGGCGTACTCATCATTGCTAAATTTCTTTTTACAAAATGGAAAAAAGAAACTTTTGACTTTACTCTAAAAAAAAAAAAACGATAATAACCTTATAACACATAAATATCTTCCAAGAAATGTCAAGTAGGTATCAAGGCCTCCTACTTTATTTTGAAACTAATTGTATCTTGGCTCTTCATGAATGATCATATTTGTTTTATTTTTATTGTTATGACAACAGTGTACTCTAGGAAAAAAGCAAGAGTAACTATTTGTAGAAAATTGAAGGTATAATTCGATGAGCGGAGCGTTTCGAAAAGAAAAACAGTGGAGTACTATCTTTATTTGAAAAAATAATGCCCCTAATCCCCTATAATTCCGCCACTAATGCACGATAATTTTAAGTAAAGACTTTTGAATGTGAACATATCCATATACTGAATCTTAGTTCATTCCAGTTGACGGTTTTGAAGATATTAAAAAAAATTTTTTTTGTTTTTAAACTGCAACATCTTTTTAATGAAGCCCTCGAGGAAAAAATGTTACATAGAAGACCCCCCTTGAAATGCGGTTCTACGTGTGATGTTCTATTTTTGGTCACGACTTGTGCATCACCCTGTATAAGCAATAACTCTAATTGGTTAATTCGCATTTCTACTTGCAGATGTCAATTAGTTTCTTACTTGGTTTACTCAGTATCACATTTCTGGCTGATTTAAGGGCAAGTGGAATTGTGATCAACGTATGACCTAAAAGTTTTACCACAACATATTTATCGGATTTTTTTAATGAATAAATTTATTTAAACTAGTTATCATAAATAACAACTCAATACGTAACTAAACTATACTATCGAATGTAGAGCGAGCCCGCCGCAAGTATGGAGGATTATCGTTTTTGGGAACAAAAGGTATTAGTCTAATCATAACAGCAAATTTTACCGAAATAATTGTAAAGTCTGGTTTTATTGCTGGAAGTTGTTCAAGGGGGTATTTAAAACATGGACGTATAAAATGTTTAGGGGAGACCGGGGTTCGAAGTTTCGATTTTTATGTAGCACCCAGTATCAATGTAATAAACATATTTGTAATTCATGATTCTTATGTAAGTAGATGCAGCATTCGCGGTATATCGCCGTAAAGCCGTGAATCTCGCGGTGTGAACGCACCTTGCGTAACTCTCGAGTATATCTGCTGTTGTCTTTTTGTTCCTCTCGCGCACGTCGAACTTCTCACGAACGCTTTTTAGGAGAGCAATCATAGACAACCATTATTGAAGATAAAATATAATTCTAAAGAAACCTAAGCGTGTAACTAAATTTAGAAAAGGTTAAATTGTGATTATACAAATATGGTATGAAATACTGTAACAAAATTATATTGAGAAGGAGATGCTTTTGATTATGTTCTTTCAAACGATTTTTTTGACGGTATTAGTGATAGGACTGATAAATACACCATTTCAGAACAGACAAGGAATTTGCAGCTTAGCACAGATCTACGAAATAGATGAAAGGCTGACCAAACTGTGTATGAATTAAAATATATTAATATAACTGAAACTTATCCTGTGCTTTTCATGCCGACGATCCTCCATTAGACAAACATAGAAGATTATACCTTAATAATTTGATATAATTCATTTGTAATATACAAGTATTTGCTTCTCGATAATAATTCACTGACAAATTTCACAATCACAAACTTTGTTCAGCCAGTTCATGTAATAAGATGCTAACTTGGAATAGTGAAAATAGTGAAATGGTTGAACAAAAGCTTTACGTTTATCATAAAGTACAATAGGAACATACAGCAAAGTGTCTTTTAGAAAAAACATCAACTGTTGTCACCCTCATGTTGAAATTACGGATAACATTTCCATGCATCAGGTTGTAATTTTTGAATCTGTTACCGACACTTCCGCCTTTGATGAGGTAATACATATCAACGATAATGGTCAGTTTATTTGTAGGCATCGAAGGAATCTGCTTTGTTTATGTTATATCAAGTGGCTAGGGCTAGAGAGATGCAAGGGTGAGACGCCATGGGCCATCTTCAGGTGTAGGCACATTATAATGTAAACTTAAAAACAGGGTTTAAGTGGAAGAGTAGATATGCCGAACTTCGCCCCTCCCACTGTATGTAGATATAAAACTGGTTATTATATTTTTTTTTGTTGTTAAACTTGAATTACTGGCGTATTTTTCGGTTTATGACAAATCTAAAATTGATCCGTTTTTTATCTGGTCTCTTATTATCCACAAAAGTCGTCGTCAGAATGACTAAACTATTTTACCTCAACTGTGCCTATTTCCCTAATACACAAATCATGTCTTGGGCAAGATTCAGCTACGAATATATTGCTTACACATATTTAGAGATATTCTTTTCAAACCCGTTTGTAAACAGCCCGTTAGGGAAAATAACAAAGGTTTCATATTCGAGATCGTGTTAGGAGCGCACACAGCGGCACATTTCATACGTTTGCATTATTTATGACTTATCTGTATGCCTCGTTTATTCCAAAAGAGTTCCAAATATTATACGTTCTAATATACAACAACATGCATGTGTGTATGTGTGCACGGTACTTGTACAATCGCTTTAAAGGCAGCTATATAGCAAACTGGTTATGGGTTGTGATACAATAATTAATAGTTACAGTTCGATTTAATCAAACGCTAGATGGCTTTAGGAAAAATGATCACGTAGGAAGCCGTCTATTGCATTATCTGTTAGCCACAACTTATAGTGAATAATCTCATGAGATGATGAGATTCCAAGATAAATTGCATTTTAACATTATCACTTTTTTTCTTTACAAGTTATTCTAATGCGGGTCCCACACGATGATTCTAACGTTGTATACAACGTTGCTTACTACGTTCGACACCGCACAATTGGCAAGTGCGTCTCCTACATGATGGGATGAACTTTTTAGTCTCGGACGTTTCGCCGCCACTGCTTCTAACCTAAAACCGTTAAACACATAACATCTCGTGTGGGAACGTATCGAACCATGTTTCCAACGTTGTAACGTCCTTTGAAGCGGGTAAAATTTTACCGACAAGAGCCCAAACCTGCCATGTGGCGAACGTTGGACACATGCAATCCATCAACGCTCTCCCACACGATGTGGCGTATGGTCATGTGTACAACATTGTGTAAGGCGTTCGCCACATCATGTGGGAGCAGTTTAATTATAATGCCGTGTCAATCGCAGAGAGGGGGTATCTGCACCTAGCATGGAATCGAGTAAAAGGCGTTGAGCTGGAACCTCTGGTACATTTTTACAGGTACGTCAAACAAAAATGTGGAATTCTAAGGAAACTATTTTAAAATTTTGCCTATTGAATAGAGTTAATGACATTGATTTACTGGGTTTCAATCACCAAATATTCCCGAAATTTGTATATATCACCTCTGTGCTCAGCACGTAAGTATTATTATTATAATTTTAATATGACGTTTTGTCTCCGTCTTCAATTCGTTTTTTCTTATGGACGCCATGTTAGCATTTTGCGAATAGAGTTTTTAGTTCTGACCTGAAAGCCTTATAATATGTCATACCTTATATTGTAAAAATAAAATTATTTGATAGGACTTAGTATGTATTCTCCTCTATATACATGACTTTATTCTGGACAAGGACGAAGATATAGATAAAGTGCAATATAAATTTAATATCAATGGTAATATAAAAAAGAACAATATTAATTTACTTATTAAGATCTACCAGAAGCATTGTGGTATGTAACAAAACCACCCAAGTCATAAAGAGCGCTAACCGATAGCCTGTTCCGCACTCGTATTTTCAAAAGTCCTATGAAGCTTACGTTTTCAATATCTGATTGTAATAACTTTGAAAAGTATGCCCCTGCTGTTATGCCGTATTTTAAATGTAATGCGAATGATTCTTTTTTGCAAAACACTCTAAGGGACGATTTCACAATCTAACAAACCATTATTTTGCACCAATAGGGTACGAGTACCAAACAGTTCGTCAAATATACCCAATCAGCCTCAAGATATCTCCGTCAAATTTTGGGCAGCAAAAGTATTCAAAACAAAACACTTCTGTAAAATATGAAGTGACAGCTTGCCATTGAAATGTTTTCAGTTTATTAAATATTATGAAATTATATAAAACTGAGCCAAAATTTAAAAAAAATGCTTGATGTCTGATTAAAATCCATTATTTTCAGTTTAGCTTAAGGTTTTTCCATGTTTATTGTACTCCATATGTGATTTTATTAACTCAACATCACCTACTGTGTGATAATAGTTTACCCTACGTTTGCAAACTTGCACTTATAAACCTTTACATGAAAAAGCCTTTTCACTCAAAATTTTGTTGGGTATTGCGTTTCACCACATCCATACACTTCTTTCCATCCATACACTTCTTTCCAATTCATCAACGACATCTTGACACCACTAGTCCGAAACTGTTTAAGATTTCAACATTCATATATACAATTGCAGTTGCAGTTTTTTGTTTTGATTTCAGTGTATAAGCAGTCGCGGTGATGGTACATGGTACACTCAACATAACCACGTATTTGGGGGTTAGTGCAGATTTAACGTATACACGACAGTGTAATATGTACTTCTGCACAAGATCTTGGAGGGAGCACTTTTTATACGGACTACAGTAAAGTTGGAGAAGGAGAATAGACTGAAGAAGAATTGACGTTTGAAATTAGTGTCTCACAATGTTAGTGATGGGAGAATACATTTGCAATCAGAGGAATGCATTGGAACGGTTAAAAAATATGAATTGAATCGTTTTTACTTTATCTCGACTGACAGACTGTAATATCTGCTCTGTTTCTGTACATATATTTTTTGTGGTATTGTTGCATAAAGTAGTTTGTTCAAGAACCAGTTCCTAGAGCTGAATGCAGCTTAATGAAACGAACTAGAAAGCACATAGGTAACTATTTCAAGTAACCAAGGAGGGACAAATTGTCATTTCATCACACTAGTGATCGAAAGCCTGAGATTCGCTTTGCTGCTGTGGTTCAGAGATATAGTGTTTTCTTCTGATAAATCTAGCGCAGTTTTTGTGTTTAAAATACTCTACCTTAGTTAATACCGGTGATCCTAAATTTGTTTCCAAAACAACATTAAACAGCTCTCATGTCGTGTCGCGTGCAGTAATGTCAATGAAGCATATTTTTCGTTTCTCTGTCCTTTTCCGTGTTACTATGATGAATCATCGGAAAAAAATAATAGTAAACCACGAGCAAACAGCACGGCTGCATTCAAAGATGGAAATCAAAGCAGAAAACAGTAGACACCACCAGCCCGAGTTGCTTCAAGTTCTGTATGTTTCTACAATGTGTGAAAAACTAGTTCAAAATGAGTACCAAAAAAACATGAATATATAAATTGGTTCTGTTATAAGAATTTGGAATATGCACCAGTCCAACACTGGTTTCACTGAAAGAAAACGCGATTGAATAGCTTGGTAATATTTAACAGTTTAGATCATACAAGGCTGATTTCAGTAGCTTCAAGTTGCCTCACATGTCAGAGATTTTCCGCTTTCCCCGCGCCCCTGGAGCCTGTGGTTCTCGATAATTGCTTCAGAAAGGTTTTTCATCACTCGTTTGACTGTTGGTTATGTTTATATATTTTACTGGGGATCTTCAGATTTTTCAGACCTTTGGATGTCCTAGAAATTCATCAATATCAATAAAAAATTTCCATAAAACACTTAAACTGATTTCGACACATGTTCCATGCGAGTCAGATGGAATTCGTATTTGACCGTTCCTTTTGGTACCTGAGAAAAATCACTTTCCCCACTTGCAGTGCGGTGAGTCATCCAGTTATTTTCGTTCACCGATCAGTATGAATCAAATGTCCCATCACTATCCAAGTCTCAGTGACTCAGTTCTTTGGTCAGAACAACACTGTTGCCAGACTTAGTGATTTTCGTATGCTTCAGCGACTTTTTTTCTCGACTGGTCCGCTGGTGATTTCCAGCAACATTTTTGGCTACATTGGTAATTCCATTAAGGTTCGCCTTTTTACAGTTAAAGTTTTTTGAAGTGCCGAGTGCAGCTAGTGATTATGTTGCGCTATCTCCCTATATAATGGAAGTAGGAAGCTTCCTCTATATCTATATATACATCCTGTTTGGTGTAAGAAAAGTAAGTGTATAATCACTAAAGCAGAAACGATAAAAGGGAGGAGAAAGTGAAACCTAAAAAATCGAGTTAAGGTTGCATTATCAACAGCAAAACCTCCTCAAATTCATTGAACAATAAGAGTTCCTAAATAAGGGATAGCTGAAAGTAAATTGGTAATAACTGTAGCCCCCCAAAAAGATATTTGTCCTTCGAAGTTGAGTCATTTATTTTAACAGTGAGTAGATCTGATCAAAGGAAATGTTTTTTTCCTTTACCATTTTTCTGGTAAAATTAAAGTAACGAAGTTATAGCCCTTTGGAAGTTTGAGTACCGCCCTGTCTCAATGATAATATTATGTGCTCGCGTTTGCCAACAACGGATATAATCCGCCATCGGTTCATCGCATCGGAAACAAAAAAGCGAAAGAATTTGGAACGATGTTTTTACAATTATTTTATTCAGTTGTATTGTATACAGTCAGTGTCAGTCGGTAACGCGTCAGTGAATAGTGGTGTCTGTTGCGTGGCTCAAACGAAATAAAAAATGGCACACGTTTATGCGGATCGGTTTAACAATCGAGTGCAACCAACCCCTCGTGCCTTTGTTAATGTAGTACAACGGGCTCGTGAATCAGGTGACTTAAGACGGCATGCCGGTGCTCCAAGACCTCGCGATCAAATACAGGTCCGCACTGAAATACTTGTCGGGAGGATACTTTATAAAACAAGGTAATTTTTTTTTAATTTTTTTTATTTTTACACACATATTTTGGTTTATCTTCCTTCTACAATCATTATCTGAAAATTAATGACTCAACTTCAAAGTCACCCTGTATATAAATTAATTTTCAGATAATGATTGTAGAAGGAAGATAAACCAAAATATGTGTGAAAAATAAAAAAAAATAAAAAAAAATTTACCTTGTTTTATAAAGTATCCTCCCGACAAGTATTTCAGTGCGGACCTGTATTTGATCGTGAGGTCTTGGAGCACCGGCATGCCGTCACCTGATTCACGAGCCCGTTGTACTACATTAACAAAGGCACGAGGGGTTGGTTACACTTGATTGGGAAACCGATCCGCATAAACATGTGCCATTTTTTATTTCGTTTGAGCCACGCAACAGACACCACTATTCACTGACATTGACTGTATACAAATGAATAAAATAATTGTAAAAACATCGTTCCAAATTCTTTCGCTTTTTTGTTTCCGATGCGATGAACCGATACGGCGGATTATATCCGTTGTCGCCAAACACGAGCACATAATATTATTATTGAGACAGGGCGGTACTCAAACTTCCAAAGGGCTATAACTTTGTTACTTTAACTTTACCAGATAAATGGTAAAGGAAAAAAAACATTTCTTTTGATCAGATCTACTCACTGCTAAAATAAATGACTCAACTTCGAAGTTACCCTGTATATAGTATCCATAGTTAATTGCCTTAACTGTTACGAGAAGATATCCTTTAATTTCTTTGGGTAGAAGGCAAAGTATTGCAAAAGTATACTCTTATAACTTAAAATCTCAAGCTTTCGAAGAATTTTTTCTTCATCATCTGGAGTAAGTCGGCGAGATTGTTGCTGAAATTGTTTTTTAAACAACAGTGAAGGGAACACATAGTCAACGAATTAAACAAACTGGACCGATGAGGTTCGATTAGGACGGAATTATTTTATTGTTAAATGGCAAATCATTCAGCAACAATCTCGTCGACTTACTCCATATGAATCATATGTCACAGTTTTTGTGCACTGATTGCAATGGTTAGATGATACTAAAAATTTTCATTATTCATAAATAGGAGATCTTTCCCATTCCGGGTCGAACAATCTACCAAAGATGGTTATAATCATGATACCTAGTAAATTTTCATGAAAAATCCGCTGTATGTAGGTATATAAGAGCTTTCTTATATGTATTTGTTCATCAATTTGATGATACAACATATCTGCCAAAGATGATCATAATCAGGATAGTAAACTATGACGAAGGTCCACTGTATGTAAGAATTTTCAGATACTTCATTTGCTATTTGACAGCAGACCATGATGGTGTTCACACTTTTCAAATGTTCTTCAAGAAGTGTTATCAGTCTAGCTCCAGCTGTCATAAGTACTATGTGTGTGTTCCTACTTTAAATTCAAAACCAGCAAATGTAAAAGATTCATTTCGCACCCTCCACCACGAGACGTTAGACTTGGCAACCCTGCGAGTAACAGATAGATATCTCTGCCGGTCAAAAAGGCAATCAAACAATAAACATTATTATATTATTTTATAATTTCTGGACTTAAAAGACATTATTTGTGAGAAATTTTTCATAATTTGTGTCCATAGTAATTGCATTATGAATCACGGAGATGTAGGGATTGACACGTCTTACACATATTATCTGTATCTTAGGATGGAGAGAACAACGTTTTTTATTGCTTTGCAGAAATTCATTAACCCGTAAATTAATCAATGATTACTATTATGATGTAAAGGAAGATGAGGAATTGGTTGTAATGTATTTTATATTCTATTTTATTGTAAAATACAGACAAATCGACAGTATTCAACAGCTATAATGATAACATATAAACACTCAGTATATTGAACTTAACACATTCTAGATTACCATGCATTAACAAACAACAAACATCCAAGCCTGCTGCCAAATTTAACAGCTAGAAAATCGACCTATTATTTGCCGCATTTCCATTGGCTTTGGGGATAACTGATAGTTAAACGTAAATTTATAACAGAAATCAAAATACATGAAAGTTGTCCTGTTTTCTCTGTACAAAAGCATCATGCTGGAATCAAAAAGTGGTCTTGTTTATAATACAGTCGAATTTTCACGATTTTATTCAATATCTCAATAGAAATCACTGATATTCAGAGAGCTTTGACAGCTTCCGTCAAATTGCATTTCAATAAGGTACTTTCCTATTGGTCCAAACTGATTTCACTTCTGCTTCTTTTTCTCAGTTTCACATTAGGTCTATTGCCGCAGCTACATATTCTGGACCTACATATCGATAGGCAAGGATGAGTCCTTTTTGCCTTGATGTCGATCATACCTACAAAGGATCTAGTTACGTAATAACTACAATTAGTTGAAATGCGAAATACTTCGTCAAAATTTCATCGTGCCGCCTTGGGATGATGCAGTTGATGTATAATCTATCATGCTATCAGTACTAGGTACTTCAACATAAAACTATAATGAAAGCGAGCATTCTTTTTGGCTTTGTCATCAAAACAATTTATCCCTGACATTAATGGTGTCTGAAAAATTAATCGTCCGGGACACAGGAGCCATAAGCACGTTAAAACTTCGGTAATTAACCCGATGAAATATAGAACAGATGAATAATGACTGGCTGCTTATACACGGTAGTCGGTTATGTCAAATGAGTTAACTCAGGAAAATCAGCCGTTCTAGGTGGTATAAGTAGTTGCGAAGGAGGTTTTGGGTGACTGTGACTCAAAATGTCACCAAAATATCGCAAAGAAATCCAAGGAGATTCATTGAACGACGCTACGACTACTTTTTTTTTGACGATTTCCGGAAAATCTCTCTGCTTAAAAGATACAGGGCGAATGAAAAAATATGGCTGACGTCGTAATGTGTACGAGAGAGAAGTGCTATAAGCGTGCGATATGTATGTTAGAAAGACTGCGCTGATGGCTTCCGTGACTTCGTACTGGGGTTGCTAGGCAACGATGTGCTTCTATCTCTTTCTAACACACGTATTGCACGCTTCTCGCACCTCTCTTTGGTACACATTACGACGTCAGTGGTATTTGGTTTTCAATGCATATTGTTTCAGTTAACTATGTGCTTTAGATGACATACCATAATTGGTATATGTACAATGCAAGCTGAGACTCGAGTTAATGAAATTGACGCAAATAAATATATCTTAACGTAAAAAGTGGTTATAAAATTTTTTAATGAAGCGAGATGTCATGTGGTACCTTATTTTGAGTTTCGTTATGAATACTTCATAACCCTAGAATATAAATTCACTCCATTTCAAAATGGCGGACGGAGATGCTAACACAGTTGAGTGTTTTTCTATAATGAATCGCTTATAACTCAACACCTAATAAATAATCTAAACGTAAACGCATGTTATATGAATCTTCGTCTTTTAGAAGAGTCTATTTACATGTGCAATAAAATATGAGACATTCAGTTAGAAAAAATGAAAGATTTTGGCAATTATATATTAGACTCTTTCAAGATTGGTTGTTGAGTTACCAACCTCTAAATAAAGAAAAACGCTCAACTTCGACAGATTGCCAGTTCGACATTTCCAAAACCGATTTCATATTTCAGGGTTATAGAAGGGTTTTAAAATAAGGAATCACATTCTGTTTGAAAAATGTTCCAAACTGGCGCCCAGCCACCATGTTGATATATTTTCACGCCAGAATAGAGTGCATTCATGCATCGACTTCATCACCTGGCGTTGACTGTCTAATTTGATACGTTAAAAACTAAACAGGGGAGGAGGGGATTTTTGAAAAGTACTGCATTTTATAGCCAATGTGGATAAAACGAAGTACAGTAAGTATTAGCTATGAGAAAAGTAGCGTGTGTTGTGCAGTTTGTAGGTGAGTATGAAAATGTATGGAAGTGAGTGATAGCATCTTTCAACAGCCCTTATATGAGCTTACTAAAATGCTATTCTGTAAATATTAATTTGGATATAACCTGAGTCGTTCAACGCATGTAGTTCACCTTAAGTTGTTTAAGTATTTCCTGCTTCACCGTATATACTCTTAAAAACTGTAATGCTGTAGATATTTTTATATCCAATATATTTTTCCAGATATTTGTTAGCTTATCTGACGCATTTAATGGAACTGCTGCTGTGTGTAAACTATTTAATATATTGGTCGCTCTACCGCTAGTGAATGTTTTATGATTTGGAATCACATAAAAATTAAAATTATAGCTTTTGGCTACAGATTGTGGTCTGGCAGTCAATGTACTATGTCCTTGATGTTGACAGACAAACAATCAAAAAACAACTGGACATGCAGAGTGAGTTTCAAATGTTCGATTTTTCTTTTAACTTTGATCAATCCGTTCTTATTTTCAGTGAAAAATCTGTTTCGGAAAGGTCAAATACTCATTTGTAATTTACCAGCAAAAGGTAGTTATACAATATAAAAGGTATCAACCTACTCTTTGAAAAAAGTATAAAGATAATCACCATATCAATATGTTAATATATAAATTAGATGCGACACATAGGAAAGTCACGCACCGTGACTTGTGATATACGTCTTTATGTACGGTGTTTTCAAAGTTAGGTTATTTATTTCAACAGCTTGTAGAACTCGTCAAAAGAAGTTGATATACCAAAAATCACCTATATAAGAGTAGCATAATAAGAGAGTTATATAGGGCCAATTTCACTATCATTAATTAGCTTGGACCAATGGGAAAAGACCTTATTGAAATATTGAATAAAATCATGAAAAAACGATTTTATTATAAACAAGAGCACATTTCGATTCCAGCATGGTGCTTTTGTACAGAGAAAATAGGTCATCTTTCATGTATTTTGCTTTTTCTTATAAATTCACATATAACAGACCGTTATCCCACTAGCCAATGGGAATGCGGCAAACAGTACGTCGATTTTCTAGCTGTTAATTTGATAGTACGTTTGAACGTTTGTTATTGGATGGCAATCTCGAAATGGTTGAGTGTTTATATGTTATCATTATAGCTACATACCTGTTGAAATATGCGGATTTGCTTGTATTTTGCATGAAAAAAGAATATAAAATGTATTCCGACCAATTCCTCATCTTTCGTTACATCATAGTCATAATCATTTATCAATTTATGGGTTAATGAATTTCTTCGAAGCAATCAAAACAGTTTGTAATCTCCATCCTAAATACCGGTATCTGTATAACGTGTCATTTCCTACATCTCCGTGTTGCATAATGGAATTATCATAGACATAGACCTTACATGATTATCAGTTACTAAAAATAAGAGCTAAAATAATTATAATAGTAATAAAATATTGGTCGTTCAGTTTTTTGACTGGTGGGGATACAAAACATATATACTGAAGAAGTTTAACTACACGATGGGCAACTCACTTGATTTATGTCATTGGCCATTTCTGAGGGTGCCCCATGTTTGCCAGATTGTTCTGTGATTGCTCAAGTTTTATATATGTATATAGACAGTTTTTGGGATATGATAGATATAATAACATGCGTTATTAACAATTTGCGTTATCGTGACGAATAAGTGCCTTTTTGAATGTTAAAATAACAACTTCAATAACACGAGCTGTTATAAGATAAGTGATGGGACATTTCATGTATACTGATAGGTGGACGAAAATAACTGAACACTCACCGCACTGCAAGTGGGGCAAGTGATTTTTCTCAAGCACCAAAAGGAAAGGTTAAATAAGAATCCCATGTGACACGCATGGAACATTTTTAGAAGTCAGATTTAGGTATTCACGACCTGAAGCAACTCCTGCTGGTGTTTTCTACTGTCTTGTGTTTTGTACTCTGTCTTTAAATGCTGCTTGCTCTTTATTTCGATAATTTACCATAATAACACAGAAAGGGACAAAGAAACGAAAAATCTGTTTTATTGACAGATTACTGCACGAGACACGACATGGGACTTGTTTGATGTTGTTTTGTGAGAAAATTGAATATGAACGGGACTAGCTAAAGTAGAGTATTTTAAACACAAAAACTGCGCTAGTTTTATTAGAAGAAAATACTATATCTCTGAGCCACAGCAGCAAAGCGAATCTCAGGCTTCCGATTCCAGTTCTAGGTACTAGTTCACGAACAAACGAATTTATGCAACACTACCACAAGAGTCGAGATTAAGTGAAAACGATTCGTTCATATTTTTGAACCGTTCAAATGCACTCCACTAATCGCAAGTGCATTCTCCCAGCGCTAACATTATGAGACACTAATTTCAAATGACAATTCCCCATTATTAAAACAAAAATATGTATATGGAAATTGGTTGAAAAATCTACCATGTTGTGAAAATAGTAGTTACTTCTGCAGTAAAAAAATCTTGGATGGTGACTTTTTAAATGGAAATTAGTTTTTCCAAAATACCATTTTTCAGCAGTACCTCGACGTCAAATATCAACACAGAACAAGTGACGTTGGAGAATAGACCACAGGACCACAGGAATGATGAGTTCTTTTTACAGCATGTGGATTTTCTACTGCCCAAACATGATTGTTGTGGAAATTGTGCACTCCATTTCGTGTAAATGGGGGCTCGTCTGTATACAAAATTAATTTCTTAAAATCTTCATTTCTGCCGAACTGTTCTAAAATCCAATGACAATGCAACTATTCTAGAATTAAGCTCAGATTGCACTCGTTGATAATGATAAGGATAATATTGTCCTTTACTATGAGAAACTTCAACTTGACCTGCTACGGCTCTACTACTCATTGTTGGGTCGTCTTCGACTATTTCTAAAATGTCTTCCTCAATTTCAGACTAAACAGGTCTTCCACCGTGGCCTTCTCGTTGTTCTTTTAAATATCCTGTGTCACGAAGTCTAATAACTAAATTTACAAACATCCGTGGGGCCGGATGATTTCTTAAAGGAAACCTTTCCGCATTCAACCTGCGTGCTGCGGCTGCATTTTGTTGGCACTCTCCGTATGTTAGTATTATGTCCACTAGTTCATTGTTTTTTTAAACGTGTGTACCTGGTGAATGAAACGTGTTGAAGCTCATTAGCCATTTCATTGGCCACTGACGAAGAAATGCTGGCTTAATTTAAAATCTGATTCAAGGTATGAACTGAGATATTCCCTATTGGGAATACGACTTTTTGATTATCTGCTAATGTGAGTTCGTAACGGGTAAGTTTTTTCCTGATTCTGGCTGTGGGCCTGTAGTTTCAGTTTCTTCTCTCGAAGATTGATTGGCTACGTTACGGCGAGTGCTGTTAAATTGATGATTGCTTAAGAAGCTTTCGACTGTACATTACAGTGTTGAAAAAAAATGACCAAAACGGCTCAGGATTTGACTGGTTGGGTTTTCAAGCCGGGTGCGATACGGTTATTTGGTTAATATATTGCGTCTAAGGGCTCGTAGCTATTTTCTTCTGACTTTAGCCGCCCTCCATTGTTATAGATGAATTACACTGTAAAATAGAAAAGTTAATGACAAAGTTGTGTTTAAGCGTCAATAGTCAATAACAATGACCGAAGCTAATCCGCATTTCATAATATAATAATCAATGATGAATTAAATCAAGGGTAAGAATTCGCGTACATATTTTCTCACTGCTCTGAAAGTGCTAAGAGTTTTTGAGAACGTACATACTTACCCAGGCCTTAAAGCTTCCGGGCTTTCTAGAACTTATCCTTCTGTATATTTCAGAGGTGTGGGCATGCATGCAAAAGCATATAGAAGGATCTAATCACAATAGAAGTGGAAATATAATAGATCGCGAGAGTCGTGGTAAGGCTGTTTGGTAAATTTTTTGCAAAACTCATTCATGTTAAATATTCTGGTTTTGATATTAACTGAGGCATTCCACACCATGTTTGATCTCAGGAAATGCTGAAATAATGTTTAATGCAGACGTATGTAGGGATCAATATATCATCTCGGAGATACACACCCTGCATAGTAATGACTTTTAAAACCCGTAATCTACTCTTTCCAATGTGACAATACGTTCATTCTAAAGCCCTTTCCTTAACTCGAAAACCCCGTATTATCAATATAGTGTACGTTAAATACATTAACATCTCTGTTTGAGATTTGCTCAAAATATTCTCAACCACCTAACTTTCAAGTGGCAGCTGAATGAAAATTCCATCTTATCATTTAAGCTTTATTTTTTTTAATTAACAATCCATAGCATATTTCTATAAAATTTTCAGATTTACTCTGTATACTGTATACATCGTTTATTTTATAGTATACGGTACAAAGTGGATCAGTGTTATAACTCTAATAATAGCATGACTAAGTGGCGTCGGGAAAGTACTAACATAAGCCGTGTTTATGGGTTTCCAGAACTACCGAATCATGCCCATAAAATATACAGCCCTAAAAAGTTCTCTGGGCGTGGGATTTCAATGACGTAAACTTTGATAGCTTTGGCTATCAGCAATAACAGGAGAGTTTATTCCCATATTAGTAACACAATGAGCTTGTAAAGGTCTTTTGGGATTGTTGCAGCTTCTTTATTCAGAAACGGCGTATAAAGTTGGCCATTCAGCAAAGCAATAATAAGAAAAATAAAAAGTATATATAAATAAAGATAGCTACATATATACCGGGTCTTTTAAATGGGAAGTCGAATAAATGGAGCCAAAGTTGCACATCTACATAGGCAACTAAGAAAATTGCTATTTATTTAATATCAAAAAAAGTCAGGCAAAACCATTACTATCATTGCGCATTTTAGATCAACCGATCCCTATAAAAAATGAGTGTAAGAATTTAGGACTCTGGATTGATTCTGATTTGAGGTTTGAAAAATACGTTAGTCAACTGTGCCGAACATCATTCGGTGTCTTGAAGCAATTATTTCCTCATAGGAAAAGTATGAATACTGGTCTCAAGCTGAAGTTGCGCGAAACCTTAATATGGTCTAGAATTCACTACTGTCACTGTATTTATGGGCCTGCACTAAGATCGATTGAGATAAGGAGACTTCAGACTATTCAAAATGCGTGTCTCAGATTTGCTTGTGGAGTGAGAAAATTTGAGACAGTGTCACATAAATATCGTGAGCTGGGTGTTCAAAAAATAGAAGAGCTACAAAAAATGCATGTATTGACCTTGACCCATAAGGTATTCACAACACAAGCCCCTCCATATCTATCAAGCTATACAACGCGTTGCCTACCGAGTTCACTCACTACTCTATAAAGAATTTCAAAAAAAGATTGAAGAATTTTATCTGTGATTCCATTGCCCAGTAAGTAGACCATGGCCATAATAAGGACTCGTTACAGTTTTCTTTAACTCCTGTTTTCATTGGGATTAGAAAATATACATAAATATTTTTTGGGTTAAGTTGAAAAACGCTTTTTAGCGACACTTCGCCTTTTTATGCTTTGTATAAATAAAGCCGGAATATCATTATTATTATTATTATTATTATTATTATTATTATTATTATTATTATTATTATTATTATTATTATTATTATTATTATTATTATTATTATTATCATTATTATTATTATTATTATTATTATTTGGAAGATGCACAATTCCGGGGATAACCGCGAAAATCCGAATTTGTCCAAAATCGATTTGTTTATTTTTGATTTTATCCGAGGTGGAATTCCAAAATAAGTTGCACATAAATGCTGCCACTCTCTCCCACAAGATGACAATCAGAATTCCAATATGACGTTTCGTTCCTTGTTTTCGATCAGCAACTTTTTTCTTATGGAAAAGGTGAATCGAGTTTTTAACTTTGACGGATCAGGTCAGCTGGCAGAGAAACAATTATCTTATTCCCTCCCTCATCGACGTTCACTCAAAGCAACTGAATATTGTCTGAAACGATAACTTATTAAGGTGTTGCCAAGCGTTACCGTATACTAATGTTTTATTTCATTTGTTCCTATATATGATATTTAAGGATGAGGGTGACTGCAAAATGAACAAAAAAATGACCTTATTGGACTCAGTATTTGGGTTGAACACCAAAGAAAAAAAAACAACAACAAAAATACATATCACAATTTAGGTATTCTTGAAAATGTTTTTACTTTTAATCTGGCAATCGACGTTCCCGCAATTTGTACCCTGAGCCCGTATCTCGTTGCTCCAACTATAGGCCATTTTGAAAATAGCTTCAGGCTAATGAGTTTTTAATTCTCTAGTAACTGTGTTATCTGTAGTATTGCATAGCTCATAGATTGTAAAAATGAGAACTTTAGGTAGGGTTCCCAACCCAAACGTCGGGTAAAGTGGTAAAGTGAGGCATGGCGGCGCTGTAATAGGTCGTCTTTCGTGCCCCGTTTATGGAATACTGGTAACAATATATAATTTTTTGAAGAAGCTAAAACTGGTTATCAATTATGAATAATAGACTTCATCTTGAGTCCAGTAGGTGATGTATCATTCATTCCTCGGTATGTGACCTTAGGAGGTCGTTTCACGTTACTTTTAAGTCATTCAACTAGTCATGATCAGTTTGTAACGTCATTTTCACGGATGGGATGATTATAGAACAGTAACTGCCTTCCATTGTAGGCTTCAGTCATTCATTAATTCAGTCAAACCATTTGTAGGTGGCGTTTGTAAGTGTTGTCATCTCGTTGAGCACAGCATACTGTGTTTTTTGGTAGACCTTACCCGCTTGTTTGGCTTCCTCTTGTCTGGCTCCAACAACTAGAGATATACCGTACTTAGTGCTAAACCTAAAACAACATTGTGTGGAGTTGATCGTGATTACAGAGACAGGAGGTAGATTTAGTTCATCGTAGAAATTATTGTAAACAACCGATACTTAAACGTCTTACTTGAAGTATGGTTATACATTTTTTAAGTAAAGTAGTGCCCCGTGAGCTTTTATAAAAATAATATTGTTATGTTTTTCTACCTTGTGCCCAGAAATGTGGTCAATTTTTAGTTTTACTGCTGATTAAACCTTGACTACAATGCACATTCTAATGAAACTCATTTTATCTGAATTCCACTCTTCCAGGTATTATGGCAAGTGTTCAAAGCAAAGTGGGGCATTCTATTGATCAATATAATTTTTGTTTTCAGTATGTTTTCATAATATGTTTAGGAAATAGGCAGATAGAATAATTGAACTGACCAGCCGCGTTAAAGCAATTTATGCACCCAAGACTAATGTCAACAGCAATCATAAAGAAACTGTCCCAGTCAAGGAGCACCACCACACACATGCTTATGCCATAATAAATGAAATTGAGCCAGACAAATTATATTTAAAGTTACAGATTTGAATTGGCATATATGCATCCTCTCGGTATAGTAAAACAAATTTAAAGCAATTGATCGAAATACCATGTATCAGTACGCATAACACATTTCAAGAACTTAACTTTTAGTTGCCATGAATATTTCGCTTCGAAGCTTCCGGTAAATATTAGACCAGGAAATAGGTGATTTTTTCCTACAATTTTGGTAATAGTGAATTTTTTGGTAATAGCGTTAGATGATTGCTTCCTAATGGTAAATTCAAATTGGCGTCTCTAGCCTTTGCCGCCATTTTGAAAAAGTAATAGAAATAATTTTGTAGGGAATTATATTCTTTATCACATTACTTCTATGAACATTTGTCGTATAGTCAACAAGTTACAAGAAAGAAGGCAAACGTTCGTGTAATTATATTTTTTCTTATAATGACAACCTGAAGGTACAAAGACTACTATCCCTTATTCTAGGGAATAAAATTTTCTACAGCGTTTTTCGACATCTTGATAGTACTTCAAGTACAAGCAGCGAAAGTCAGAAGTTTGTATCAAAACACTCGCTCATCATATGGTATTCCGCAATCTGCATCAGTTTTTCTCGTGGGAGTAGCTCCATAAGTCGTTATTTATGATCAAGAACTTAGAGTGAACCCATATTTTAATGCGATGCATAAGTACAGGTATGCAAAATGAAATATTTAATGTCTGTCCATTTTGTTACTGCGCAGCCTCAGCGACCGTTGCAATGATGTTAATAGAAAAGGAGTGACGCCTTAAGCCAGAATTGTCTACTACATCTCCTCTTCTATTAAAATCGCTGCTACGGTTACTGAAATCAATCAGTGACAAAATCGGCAGCAGTAAAAAATGATTCTAACGATACCGGATTACTGTCGTCCAAATTGTAGGATCTCTTTATAAAAAGTCTCTCTACTTCATGGCCTATGTATTTAGTGCAGGAAAATATAAGCTAAGAAACTTTAAACCGAGATGATTGGAGATATATTGGGGTGTGCGCTTAATTATTAAACATACAGCTGTTACAAAATGTTCAATTTTTTTGTATGGCGGGGGAACGGAGAATAAGTTTTATTCATAATTGTCCAGAAGGAGCAGGAGAGAGGAATTTTTGGGGAGTGAGTGTTAATTTCAAGACTGTTTGGCATTGTTCCAATAGTAACGCTATTGCCCTCGAAATAATGACTTTGATCTGTGGTTCCATTTCGATAATTTATTAGAATGAAATTGAGCCCAAAGAACAAATTTAATTGAAACTGATGAACTGGTATGAAAACCGTATGTCTTCATAATATGAATAAGTTTAAAGAAAAGTAACAAAAACAATTTTCGCATGTTTGGATGTAAAAACCTCTATCCTGGATAAATCAAACTAGCATAACATCTATTCGATCACACAAAAATGAGCAGTTGAGGTTAACAACAACCGCCTCCTACGTTTGGAGAATCTCAAGAAACTGCATCCACTGGGTATCATATCTACTGAGCTTATAATTTTGGAAGAGATGAGATAAACATTTTACCCATTTGAGAGAAGCAGTTGGTATGAAAGTTGTGGATATCAGTCGTTTAAACCTTGACATTTTCAAAAATAAGTTATCGTAATACGTATTTTTCACCAATTTTATTCTCAAATAAGATGGTACGTTACATTTCTTGTGTAACATGTTGTGTCGTGGTGCACCCATATAGATACCACCATTATTTTAACCAATTTGGTCATTATAGCGTTGAAAGTAAGTGTAAGCTGATGGGATACGATATTGTTAATACGTTAAAGTTTCCATGGTGTCTTATTTCTCTTACTATGTCAGTATGTCACGATTCTTATACACATCCTTACGTCCAATACTCTGTGCAAAATCCTTTTGTTTTAAGAGTTACGACCATGAGGTATTTAGGTTAAAGACACTTTGTTAATCCGGTTTTTGCACAGCGAAAGGTTAGTACAATTGGAAAAAGCCTCCTCGGGTAGATTGTTCCACAATTTCGACACCCTAGGAACAAAGGAGAGGACATCGTGACTTGTTCTGGATGTACGAAGCCGAAGTAGGGCGGGTCTGTCTGGTTGGCTTATTGCATTTTGGAGCCATGGAGGAGAGCTCTGAGGAGCAAAGACCATTGGCATAGCTAGATTGCCGACGACCCGTCGTTGCTAGAGGGTTCCGGGACTTTTCGTTAGAAAAGAGCATCGATATATAATGTACCTAGTCGGGACAGCAGCACCTCAAACATGTTTCTTGTACTTGAATCGAGGTCTTATCTGGGCCTTGTTCAGAGGGAGGAGATTATGCGGAGAAAATTACTTCTTGGCCTTAAACAAACAGCCTAGCAGCTGCCGCGATTGACGAGATACTATATGTTCGTACCAGATAGTCTTCGGTGATCTAAACTCAGGCTGAAATGAACGGCTTTTGGGTAGAACTCGACCGTCCATCGAAACCGGATGAGCACTATGGCGTTTCTTGTAAGTCAAGGTGGATGTAATTGTATCGTAACTGAGCAAAAACATTTGAATGGCTTATTCCAACATAGCCTAACTATATGAAACTGAAATAGCTATTTCCTAAATTTCCGCTAGTTTCTCCCTTTCTGTTTAGAATTTTGTTTCACCTCACCTGTAAGGTCGATATTTTAGAGATGCGATCTTCTCGAATAATCACGCCCATATCGGGAAACTTTTCAGACTCATTTTTTGGCAAGTCATTGTTTGAACACACTATACATGTATTCAAAATCGATATAAATAATATACGCACAAGGCAAAGGACCATAATTTATTGAATTTAAAATTAGCCGATCGGTCGCGGTGTGTGTATATTATTTTAGCTTTTCTGACATATAAACATTAGAGGCGTGAGTTGAGCGTAAGCTATTCCATATTTTCTGATCGATTTTCCACCGATTCAGTCGGTCGGGAGCAAGCGGGAGCGCGAATCGCGATACTTTTGGGAGTGCGAAACCGAATGTGATAAAAGTTACCGCGATGTTCGTTTGTCAACCAATTCGCTTCTGTTGGTGTCTTTGTCGGATATGATGTTCTGGATGGGGAGAAGTAAGTTTTTCTGTTGCGTCTACATAATAAAATTGATTAAACACTATTGTCAAATACTATCTTATCTATGTATAACTAAATCAAATTCTGTAGTGACTAAAATGACAACGTCTTCCTGGTTCTGTATGAAGCATAACGGGTTGTTATGACAAATTTTACAATAGACAGACTTCCGTTTCTCTATTACAAGATTTACACTTGCTAGGGTACGACACGCTAAACATTAATTTATAATAGCTATCAAATGGAGTGGTCACATAAAATATCTAGGTATTACACAATTCACCGTGGAAAAAGTGAGAATGTTGTTGCCAAAATTTAAGCATCTAGCCGGATTGCTAACAGAGAAATCTTTGAAAATATTATACTTTGCGCTTTTGTTCAGCCTCACTTGAACTATGGTATCATTGGATGGTAGATGTGACGTCAAGTAACCTCAAAAATCTTGAATGTGTACAAAAATAGATACTTAAATTGATATACAAAAAATAAAGAATCATCCTCCCAAGATATGTTTTTGACATCGTACTGTATTTATACATTCTGATTACTTTTCAGTATAAAAACAGGTCTTCATTGAAGCAAACTAATTACCGCTATGGCACCCGTCAGAGAATGCTGTCTCACAATGTAGTCCCAAAGCTGGATAAAACACTCATACAAAGGTCCCGGATTTGTCTCTGTCTAAGAATATTCAACACAATTCCAGTGTCTTACGAAAAAGGAAATAATTTGAATTCATTCAAAAATCAAATAAAAGCCTGACTGCACTAAGTCCCGAGAGTATATATATGTGTATACGTATATAAGGCTATACATTGAAAGTCGCAGGTTTTTCTTGGAAGTAAGTACACAAGTGCATCAAAATTAGGGCCTGACTCCGAAGAAGAGAAGGCCAAAATATGAAGATAACCGAATGAGGTTTTCTATTGACAATATACTTGAATGAAAAACTATTCGTGTTTTTTACCGATTTTTTCCGGAAAAATAATACTTATGAAAATTTCCCGTGGTCTAGGTAACGGGTAATTTTCGATAATTCTACTGCTCTTATGACGTTTTTTATAAATGATACATTTGACCGATTAATTTTAACTCTTTTTCATGTACTGTTTCAAGGTTCCCCCACACCGACGCGCACCGCTGTCCATGGGGTGTTCAGTTTTCAGAGCGGTAAATAACACCGATTACACCAGCGCGGTGGAGTGGCCCGCGGTTTATCGCCTTGACAGCATTTCATTTCAGAAACTATGCTGACGAGGTATACGTAAAGACGTTGTAGATCTCTACGTAATTGGGGCATAAAAGTATGATATTCTGCATATATCATTCTTTGTTTATTGATATCATGTATTCAGTACGTTTTCATTAAACACAGTTATTAATTATTATTAACTAATGATTATCATAAAAAACTTACATTTTTCTCGTTTTATCTTCTGGTAGAACCAATCATAATAATATTTCCTCTTCATCAGAAGACATATTATATAAGAAATAAAAAAAACGCTCGAAAATATCGCGCAAATAAGAAACCTGCCGTACCGCGGTGGTGTGAACGTGCAGCTATCGCGTTAAACGCGATTTTTAACGCTTACGCCACCGCTATCGCTGTATCGTGTCGGTGACGATTCTGTTTACCCCTGATTGTGATATGGTCAAAGAAAATAGTCATAGGTAATCAAGTCATTAAATCCTAGTGGCCCATTTTAAATTTTCGGCCGCCCTTCTGCGGGTTTTTCATTTAGTTGTCTCCTATAAAATTTTATGTATAATAGTTGGGTATTTTGGAGACAAATGAATATTACTATTTCAGCCACACTCCTAGAGAAAGAAATGCGACCAACTGGTCAGAACCAATGTATTTCTTTAGGTCAAGTTCGACAAACGTTTAGGCGATATGCTGGTAACATGGTATCCCCTGATGAAATTTTCACAATCTCATCAGTGAAAAAGTACAGTGTGTTCTATGAGTTGAGACTTTCCTCTACAAATCGAATAGGCCAGGCCTTCTCATCCTATGTGATAAGTTACTGCGCAGTGTGTAGGTTTACCTAGTCATTTAAATAATGGAAACAGGTACATTCCTACAGCAATAACGAACTTATCGATTTAATATGAACATCTTCAAGATTCTGGTGGTACGTTCGACACAGTAGCAGACATATACAGTCTCAAATTTTTGTATCAAGAAGTGAACTAACTGTTGTATTTGAATCGAATAGGAGCAAATTCAAATAGTATTTAAAAACAAAACGTATGACATGCAGTAGATGAAATTCCTTACCAAATGAATAGTGAGTACTTCTCTTCAATGTCTTTTTTACGTTTTCGGTGTGGTTTTCCTCAAATTAGCTTTGAGAATTCAAATATAGTTGTTCCTGAAATGGCAAGTCCTAACCATAAGGACGCCCGTATATTTGACTGATTACTTTTTTTTTAGGACAATGCTTAATAGTGATGTTCAGATTGAGCGAACTTAATCCCTCTTTCATTGGGCATAATTGCTGTGTGTGGGTTTTAACCCAAGCTCCCTTGATCCAAAACTTTTATTTACTACCTCAGAACAGACGAATAAATAACTATCAAACAAGTTTTGTCATCAGGTCATCACAGGTTTTTCGGCGTGGATATATGGAGTATACTTTTCTTTATTAGTAATGGAATGGTCATCTTTTTGCGATCCCTAAATCTTTATCTCCATTTAGATTCCACAACTTGTTGACATCACTAAACAACTCCCAATTCCCACATGTATCTGATTCCTTTTCTCAATCAAAGAGTCATCGATTGGTCCTGTAGTTAGGCTTTAATGGATTCTCGCGTTAAAACCCTGTTAGGGCTTGTCAGTGCGACACAGGTATAGTACACAGGTCAGAAAGCATATTTTCAGAATTTGCGATTAAGTAGATCTGTTGTGTACTATTACATAATCATCCAGGTTGACTAGCCGCTAAAGGGAACAACATATGCTGAAATACTGTCTGTTGATGATGACGTGTTGGCGACAACGGTGGCCCTTTTTAAGTACAATTTGACAATTGACTATTACATTTAGCGATCGTAAAAGAGACTCTAGACTTACTGGGTGCTGAATCTTCTAAACTGAAGCAGGCTTTATACATACTTATGTTATCGTCAATGCTGGTATGCATATTTAATGCGCCGCAAGTATCTTCACACGTAAATCAGTTTAAAAGTTACCTATCCAATCACACCCAAATGAACAGAATTGGATTATCTGAGAAATGTTCTACACCTTTGACAATTTTAAGCCAATGCAAATGGTTAAATTTGCAGCAGCACTTACTATTTACCCACAGCATATCCCTAAAATATCGAGAATATGCATATTATGAATGAGGTCAGATCGTTTGTTTAGTATGGGTCTCGAAATTTGTGAATTAATATATTATTATACCTATATATCCTTATATTACAATGAGCGCTGCTGCGGTTTTGTACCTGTAGCTGCAGGATAGCTGTGACGGTTCGCAGTTCACAGTTGATCAAAACACCATCAAATTTGTCAGTGGACACTGCTAATCCTCGGCTACTCCTAATCAGCATAAAAGCGGTGCACCGCTGGACCGTTTCAAGTTGGCTGAACGCGCTCATTGTTGTTTAATGCTTTAGAGTTTCAATAATTGACTTACAAAAATATAGCTTTGCTTGCACGAACTTCAACAAACATTGACGAAGGTACAGGATGTTCAATATAGAATCATATATCTCCTTATCTCAAAAGCCACTCAGTATACAGAAACATCTTGGATACAAATGTTTTGGTTTGAATCAAAAATATAGTTTAATATATTTTAGTATATATAGGTTGACCAGTTTGCCAGAACGTGCATCAACTTTATTTTTTAATTAACAGCCCCTATATTTTGTTACATTTACGTGATTGGGATCATTTGTTATTATGATTTATGGATGAACATATTCTCCGACCGTGATATTGTCAAGGAACTTGAAAACAATTAGGGTCAATAAATTTTATAACTTCATCTAGCTTTTCTCAAAGACTGTCAGACAGGTCAGACAGGGAGGCCCACAAATAGACAGACTTCTTGTATATCCTGATACTGAAATTTTCTGAAGTTGTCAATATTCTTAATTACTAATATCCGAAGTAGCATCTTGATAAAAAAGATGCAGATGTTTTTCAAACTTTGGTCAATCTGATGATGTGCAATAATCTTACTGCATTACATGTAGATCAGGAACATTTCCAACTTAACCATTGTGGAGCTTTCTACGGATTGAGGAAATAACATTTGGCGGCTTCATATAAGCTCTTAATGTATAATAGCACTGAGTGGTCTATAATTCTCATTCTGGTAGAGAAAACAGTTATCAACTATATTTGCAGCACCATAAACTATGTTACTCTCTCATCCGTACTTTGCAATGTTTCAAGATAAACAGACTTATTTTTAGTGAAGCAGGCATTTATTTTCTCAACACTAAAAAGTTATACGGATCCTACGATATAAAGTATACAGAATTTTTATTAGGTTGTTGGTTCTTTGAAAATAAAATCAAAGCATTGAAAACTTCACTACAAAGAAGATACAGCTACTTTATGTAAATGCGTAAGTTCACTATTCTCTCAGGAGTATACAAGAGATGTTCGGAAGGTCCATACAAACCTTCTAAGGCTGTAGTAGTACAAATTGAGCCACCTATACTTTTGTACAAAGTTTGAGTTACGCGCAGTTTTGTAAAATCTACAAAAAGTACCTTTTTTACACGGAGACATTAAACATTTTGATTGTGAGCTTTTTTCTAATCATCTGAGTAATCTTGAATTGAGTCCAATATATCTGATATAGATATAAAAGTCAACCATATAAATGAACTACTGTTATACAAAGGTCACTTTGGCTCACCTACAATTTGAAACAAATGATGAAACTGAGAGATAAGGCTCTAAGAAAGTATCATCGTACAAATAATCTCAATGATTGGCTAGGCTACATTAAAAAACAAAAATAACCACGAGATTAACAAGGAGAAGTTTTCTTTGAACAACGAGTTGCATTAGATAAAAACAACCTGTGGGAAGCGCTCAGAATAAAAGAAACATAAAATGTAGTTCCTGAACACCTAGGAACTGTAAACCAAATTAGTAATTACTTCATGCAATAAGTCTCGGGTGATAATAATGGACCCGATCAGTACACTCTTTGATTGTTCACAGACACGCAACTCTTTCTTGAAGCATTTGATTTTCCAAATACCAATGACTATGAAATATAACAAAAGTGCTTTCAGCGAAATCAATAGCCACTGGTGCCGACGGTACAAGTATCAGCTGTCCTATAACTTTACCATTATCTTACGCATATTTTTAAGTATTATCTAAAATTCGATGTAGTAGCAAAATTTGGAAGCCTGCACAAGTAGTTCTTCTACCAAAAAAGAGTAATCCCGAAAGTGTGGGGTACCCATCAGCATCCTATGTAGTATATCAAAGGTCTTCGAAATGACTTTGGATGCTAGAATGATTCTGTTGCTAAAAATGACATTTTCCCAGAAAATCAACAGGGTTCAGATCAGATCACAGCTGCACAACGGCTTTGCTTAATGTCACAGACGATATACGCAAATACATTGACGATGGCAACGTATGCATCCTAATATTACTAGATTCCTCGAAGGCTTTTGTTAAGCTAAATCATGATCTGCTGATTGCTGTTCTACACTACTTGGGTTTTTAAACAGTGTTAAGAAATTATCTCGAAGATCGGGCACAGGAATCTGTTTTAGATCTTCTCTTGTACACTCTATGCACTTCTCAGCTGCACAAAACTTTTAAACACGTCTCATATCACTATTATGCTGATAACACTCTATTATACAGTGCTTTTCTGAAAATGATTTTTTGAACGGATCAATTAAAAAAATTGAAACTTGAGGTAACGAAATTGCTGCGTGGATACCATATTTTAGAGTAAAGTTGACAGATAAAAATGTCAAGATGGGCGCCATCTTGGAAACAAAATTATATGAAAATGGAGGTTTTGTGGCACATCATTTTGAAGCTCCTGACAAGTACTTTATAACTTTAGAATATAAAGTCAATACCTTTACCTACTACAAAATGGTGGTGCATTGAATAATTACTTGAACACAAACTCACTAACATGCATATATCTCTACAAATGATTGTAATTCCCTGCCGTATCCACAGCAACAGCGATAAAAACTTGTTTTGTTATTTTTTGTTGATAGTGACAAGAATATCAGTACGGAAACAAACATCATTGTACAGTTAAAATATTCTTATTTAGTTGTCGGTTTTAGTGCTAGATACTGTTTGAACTATTTTTAAAATGGTCAATTCTCGTCCATTGGAGGAAAAAATCGAAGCGATTTTTATTTATGGTGCGATGCGTAACTTTCACGAGACCGAAAGGATTTTTAATTATCGTTTCCCGAATCGCCCTAATTGTAGAAAATATTTAAGCGACCTTGTACCTAAATTTACAGCTACTGGTAGTGTAAACAAGAAAAAGCCTCCATGGCATCCGACCATCCCGGAAGGAAAGCAAGTTCAAATAATTGGTGAGATCATAGTAAATCTCCAACAGTCTACATCGCGAATGTATGTGAGGTTTGTCCTTCTACTGTATGGAGACTTTTGAAAGAGAATAAGTATCACCCATACAAAATTCAAATGGTACATCAGCTAACTGAAGATGATCCTGATCGAAGAACAGAATTCTGCGAGACTATGACGGGAACCATTGCACGGCATCCTACCTATATCCAATATATTTGTTTTAGTGATGAATGTACATTTTTTCTCAACGGTAATGTTCATAGACAAAATTGTCGTTATTGGAGTGACACCGGGAAACTCGTACTCCACAAAAAGTTACTGTTTGGGCTAGGATATTGAGAAATCATATTGTGGGGCCTCTATTCATCGAACAAACTTTAACCGGGGAACTGTATTTGGATATGCTGGAAAATACTATTGACCCTCTTATCAGCGAAATCGTCGAAGCGAATCCTAATGAATTCGATACTGATATTGTATTCCAGCAAGATGGTGCTCCACCACACTACTACAGACAAGTTAGGCATTATTTAGATAACAATTTCCCCGGTCGTTGGATTGGCCGTCGAGGTCCTGTGGAATGGCCAGTACGCTCGCCAGATTTGACACCCTTAGTATTTTTTTATGGGGCTACTTGAAGCAAAAGGTGTACGAAACTGAACCTGCTTCAATATTGGATATGCGGCTTAGAATAACAAATATTTGTAGAAGTATCCTATTTTTTCAAAATGTTCGACGCTAAAGTACGGACCGGCTGTTATTGTGTCAAGAAGTTCAAGGCAACCATTTCCAGCAACTTCTAAACTGAACTCAACGTATTTATTCAAATTATCAAGTTAAATGTCAATGTATTCAGGTAATTATAAAATGCATCACCATTTTGTGGTAAAGGTATTGACTTTATATTCTAGGGTTATAAAATACTCGTCAGGAGCTTCAAAATGATGTACCACAAGAGCACCGTTTTCATATAATTTTTTTTCCAAGATGGCGCCCAGCGGCCATCTTGACATTTCCATCTGTCAATCTTACTCTAAAATATGGTATCCACGGATCAATTTTATTACCTCAAGGTTTAATTTTTTGAATTGTGCCGTTCAAAAAATCAAAGGGGAGGGGGACATTAAAGCAAAGCACTGTATAAGGGATGTCAAGGTCTCTATGAAGGGTATCATTGGAGGCACACCAAGGGGCTTTAGCGATTGTACGCACGGTTCAGTTCTGCAAATCCTACAGGTTACGCAAATGCGTATATTGCATTTAAATAATAAGATATATATATATAAGAATATCATACTATGACATATTACACATTTTTGAAAGCAGAATAAAGAACTGTATTCATTTGTGCAAGAATCCAATATGGCGCCCATGAGAAAAAATAAAGTTGATGCTAGACGACAAGAGGCGAAACGTCATATTGGAATTCAAATCACACCGTCTTGTAGATGAGAAGAAGTGGCAATTTATTTTGGAATCCCACTACAATTAAAGTCAGGGAAAAGTTAAAAACGATTTTGAGAAAATTATTTTTTTTCCGTCCAAGTACTTTGAATTTCAAAACTTACTAAGCGGCATTTTGTTGATTACCTAAAATACGCAACTTTGTTTTCATTTAAGCGACTTACTTTTACTCAAGTGACATGATTTCCAATTTGTAGCCTACCGGCCTGCTCGCTATAATCCAGTGATATGATCCAAAAACATGTTTTGATAAACCTACAATCCTCCGTCCACGTACTGGTAGACCACTCTAAATAAAATTTCCAGAACGGACAGATATGACAATTACATATGTCACTTATTAACAGCACAGACGATATTCGTGATAGACGCAAACTCGTTGGCAGTTACATTATTTTGGCCATCCCTGTATGTCAATTAGAAAGGAATATACGATCAAATTCTTTTGTTTTGTTTAAAATACATTTTGAAATTGAGAATCAACTTGGCATTAACATTTATCTATTTATCTGTTCTCCAGGTGACAGAGTTAATTTGTTTGCCAGGTGGCAGGGTTAATTTGTTTTTGATTATAATATGTTATGTGCTTTGTTTGGCATTCGTCTGTTGTGTTAGAATATGCAATTGTTAATAATACAAGAAAGCCTTTGTCAGCAACATACCTTCTCGATGATATCTGAAACTAACTAACACAAACTAACTCTACATTCTGTAACTACATGACATATATAATAAAGTGCTTTTTACTCTACACAGAAGCAACAACTACTTTAACTTCCAGAAATTCCCTCTCGAAACTTTCCCGCTTTGCTAGAAGCTCCCGCAATGTTTTCATTCCACGTACCTTCATTATAATCAGTCGTCAGGGCATTAGCTTATCGATACAAATTTAACATTGGAGTACACGAATCCCTTTTAGGAATTTCATAACTCCCACTTTAATTACCAAATGGGAGTTATAGCGTGACCGTAAGTGTAACTTTAGGATGTGATCATTTGCTTATTAAGATAATAGCGTACTACGACGCATCACGCGGAAGTTCTTCAACCACCGTTCACTGAAGTTAGGATAACCTTGAGTGGGATGTGTCCAGAAATGTATGCAGGATATTTAGTATACAGGTAACTATCCTCATCATTTTCACGTATAGACTTACATATACATATAGTCAACGCCAAACAAAGTGGCGTGCACGTCATCACGATAAAAATTCCCCGACCTAATGCCTAGGTTTCTATCACAAACAATTGCTCTATTGCAGTTTCATATTAATGTGATATATAAATTGTAAAATGGTCATTACTCTCTTATTATGGTTAATAGTCATATAAACATTGTTATTAAAATATCACATAAGTTGCTTTCTGATAAATTTAGACGCATTATGCGAAATAAAATGTTTTGCAAACGCTCCAATCACTTATCGACATGTAAACGCACTAAACCGATTTCGCAGCGTTGACACATTGTCACCTTGAAACTTATTTAAACTGGGAACTGACATTTGTATTAATTTTGACACTGAATCAATTTGTGGCATTTCAAATCTTTATAAATCTTTTGGCCCCGCATACTGTAAATCAACAACTGTTTGTTTCAAAACAAAATTATTCATTTTACGAGTAGATAAAGGCAATTTTGGTATATAAAGATGCCCAAACAGTTAAATAGTCGGTGTAAGGAACTCGTGGCCTCGTTAATGCACTACTTTGAGCAAGAAAGGGACAACAACGGGCCTTTGTTGCCTTTAAATGCTGTTCAAGAGGTAGGTTACTAATAATTATATGTAATGTATATTAATAATAGTGAAATTTTATTTCATTTTTTGTAGCGTGTTGCTGCTGCTTTAAAAATTAGTTTAAGGACAGTTAGTCGTATTTCCGAGGGTGTGAAAAGTGATGCAAATTTAGAATCGCCCAAGAAAAAGCGGAGTTATATTAAATGTGTAACCAACACAGCGACATTGGATACAAGTGCCATTCGAGAAGTGATCTATAATATGTATCACAAAAGTAAGATCTTATTATAATAACTTATCAGAAATTTGCATTAATTTGTTAACTAAATTATAATGTCATATTACACATGGTTTCAGAAGAACAAGTTACGATACAAACTTTATGGTCTCGATTAAGAGATAGGGCATTATTTGATGGTAGTGCCACGTCTTTAAGGCGGTTGCTTAGAGATCTTGGATTTAAGTGGCTTAAGGACAATCCGCGACGAGGGCTCATGGAACTACCAAGTATAGTTTTGAAAAGGGTGGAATTTCTAAGGCAATACAATCAAGCCAAGGTTGAGGCCGTATACCAGTTTGTCTTCCTCGATGAAACTTGGATATTTCAAAATGGGACCATAGGTCGCTCTTGGCAAAATGGAAACCAAAAAAGCGTGAAAGCTATTAAAACAGATGGTAAAAGGTATGTACTTTTACACAATTTGCACTATAAAATTTAAAACTAATATATTTTAGATACATTATATTACATGCTGGAAATGAAAATGGGTTTATTGAGGGTAGTGAAGCGATATTTTCTTCGAAAACAAAATTGAGCGATTACCATGGAGAGATGAACCAGGACAATTTTTTGAAATGGTTTCAACATCAGTTATTAGAAAAATTGGAGAGTACATCTATGATTATACTGGATAACGCCCCTTATCACAGCATGATATTGAACAAAGTGCCCAACAATGCATGGACAAAAAAAATATCCAAGACTGGTTGACAAATCAAAACATACCATTTTTAAACACAATGTTTAAAACAGAGCTATTGAGTATTGTTGCTCGGTACATAATGCTTCTTAATTATATATATTTTGGTCGACAGTTTATATTTCTTTTGTTTATTCCTATTCTTAAAATAACTGCTTTTTTAGAAACAAACCACCTAAAATATACGTGATTGATGAATTGGCGGAACAACATGGGCACAAAGTTCTTCGTCTGCCTCCTTACCATTGTATATTTAACCCTATTGAGTTAATTTGGGGCATAGCAAAAGGTTACTATAACAGACATATTGGTAGAGATGGTAACAGTGAAAAAGACTGTTTGGATATGTGGAACGAGGCTCTACAAACGGTTACCCCAGACATGTGGAAAAATGGTGTTCGACATACTGAGCAAGAAATTTTTAAATGGTATGAAAAAGAACGAATTTTTGATCGACCAGACATCGAACCTTTAATAATCAACTTTGAGAGTGATGAAGATTCAGATTCAGACAGCGCTGAAGAAAGAAACTCCGACTAACTTTATTGTACAGAAAAAGCTTACACCAGTAGCTTACCTAATTTTAGAATGCATTTTCTGTATGAATTCTGTAAAATAAATACCATGCATAAAATTTGGAGGACCCCATTTGGATTTTTATTCAGTACCTTTAAGCTATCAATTAAATATGGTAGTTTCATAGTGTCATCTGATCAATAATTGTCATACTTAATGATTATGCAAGTACAGATCTATAATTTTATTATACTATTATTTTTGTTCTCATTTGAGGTTAATATTGCTTATAAACCTAGATATGTAAATAATAAATTTTATTATTTTACAAAAAGTTTGGCAACAATGTAAATTTTTTAACACACCCACCTTGATGACGTGCACGCCACTTTGTTTGGCGTTGACTATATTGACGTGATCTGGCATGAAAAGAGCTAGGTTATCTGTTTAGGGCTAAAAAGTATGTTTTTCCACATAACCTGCTCACTCTGTGTAAGGCTCAGATAAGACCTAGCCCCGAGTACTGCTCGCATATTTGGGGTGCTGCTGCCCCAACTAGTTACATTGTCCATGCTCGATGCTGCTCAGAGGAAAACTGTCCGGCTGATCCATGACTCTTATCTAACGGACAGTCTCGGGACCTTGTCGCACGGGCAAGCCGTCAGCGATATTGCTTTCTTCTACCGCTATGCTGACAGGCTTTACACCTCAGAGCTCTCCTCCATGATACCGCCGCGCCAGACCGACCTGAGTTCTGCCTCCCATCCTCACCCTGTCGAACTTCGTACATCCAGAACTGGTCGATACGACCGCTCCCTTGTCGCTTGTGAAAGACATTGTGAAATAATCTACATGAGAAGGCTTCTGCCTGCGCGGCACGGTGTAAAGGAAATGAGTAGGCTACGGCAAATATTGCTTGAATAAACTGTTTATTGTTTTACCATAACTTCCATTATAATGAATGCTCTTCACCATATGCATAAACCAATCGTTAAGCCAGCGCTCGCATTGCTTCTTCTAAAAAAAACGTATGACCCGCTTGCTCAATCAGTTACAATTAGAACGTAAAACCCGTGTCCATTTAGTTGACATTTTGCACAGAGAAAATTCCAAAATTGTATGGATCACAAAACGAGAATTTTAAGTTCATTTGATAAAACCAAACTCTTGAAAAGCCAATGGTCTATTATTTCAACAGAAGGCAGCAATAAATTGAAAATGGTGACAAGTAGGTGGACACCGCACTTCTTACGCAACGCTGTCATAAAATCATAAGGGATTATATTCGGCACAAGTTAGTCCCTCTTAGAAAAACGTTAGCTACGAACATGTGTGACAAATGAATTAAATAGATAATGCAATCAGTCCATAGTCCAACAATGCAATCTAGCCTACCGCACGACCACCCGGCTACGTCGCAATCCAGCGCATGGTTATATCACAGCATAGAGAACAATCAGCTATAAGATTCTCCTGACACTGTAAATAAGAACCGCCATTTCGGCGGAGAAATTAGAATGTAAATTACCCCAGTACAACGATGAAAGAGGTTTTAGCAGTAGCCGGTGTTGCCAGATACCCTGCCAGCGGCTGCAGGTAATATTTGCAATCGTAAGTTGCCGATATGATCTGGTGTAGTTTGGGTGAACCGATAATAAAAAGGAATATGTTTTCCAAAAACAAGCGACGAAGTATTGATGACTATTTATTTATGAAAACGTTTTAAAATAAATTCGTATAGGTGTAAGTATTTACGATAAACAGAAAAACATTTACTTTTGCCATGGATTCCTTGCTTCGGTGATGTTCTGCATTCATTCCATTTTCAATGTAAGCACTGTTCAAACTCTGCAATCAAACCTGTCACTTCTGACAAATACTCAGTCACAATGCTTCTACATACACGGAGAGTTTTTGATGTGTAATTGGTATGTAGCTCCGATATTTTAAATATTAGAAAAGTTGGTTATAAAAAGTGTAGGCAACTATACGCTCCTTACCTGGAAAATATGCCGCCCTCCAGAAGATTCATAATTACATGACAACACATACATTTTTTAATTAATTTGTTCAAAAATAGTGAAGAATTGAAAAAAATATTAGAGCATGTGCTCTTGTGTTTTCTGTGACAAAGAAACCAAAATTCTTGAGATAGAGAGAATGTATTTGTGTAGCACTGCTTACATTGAAAATGCAATGGATTGATTATATCGCAGCAGCGTAGAATACATAGTAAAAGTAGATATTTTGCCTTTCATTGTAAGTTCACCATTACAAATTTATTTTGAAGCTTTTCCATAAATAAATAGTCATACGTCGCTACTTTTTGCACAAACATAATAGTTTATATAATTGATTCACACTAACTACACTAGATCATCTCGAAATATTATCATTTTACTATTGCAAAGAATATCAGCGGCCGCTGGCATGATACGTGGCAACACCAGCTGCAACTGAACACTAAAACCTCTTTCATCATAGTACTAGGGGAATTTGCAAGCGATTTCCTCCGCTGAAATGGCGTTTTTGGCACTGGTAGGACAGTTCCATAGCTAATTGTTATCTAAGTTGTGGTTATACAAATATTATACATGAAAACAGGTACGATGTGGAGTTGTCCGTCGAGCGAACATCGAAGATATGTCTTTATAATTCAGTGACGGGGAAATCTTTGATTCATGAAATATGTGCGTAGAATTATCTGAGTTGGAAACGTACAAATTTGCTAGCACTAAAAAATTGCCATCTACTATCCCTCAATCCCCACAACCTGAACCTCAAATTAAACCCTGCATAAAATTTTCTGAAAATGCAACTGAGGCGCAAAAAAACGAAACTTGAGCAATATTTATTTTTTCCGTGTTTTTGCCCCTAGCTACGCCGCTACTAGACCGATTCTCAACATCTATAAAATGTTTTTGTCCTTAGCAAAGTCGTAGCTTTGTGTGAAAATTTCATCCAAATCTAGGCAGTACCTTCCAAGTTATAGGCGATCGCAGACAGCCATACCGACGGAAATGCGTATCATGGTTTGTACATGTAATATAACCTCCAAATAACATAATATCTTTTTTTCGAACATTTTCGCGATTACAATACTTCCTCACCCAGTGCCGGAGGAAGTGAAAGTGCTACATATTTATATTGTCGACGTGACATCGTACAAAGTATGAGTAAAGTGATCCAGCATTTTATTTACGTCGTTGTCTTCCACGGCTCTTAGATTTCCACGAGCAGTTATAAGAAAATTGAAGAAAAAGATAGGCATTTATATGAAAAATCTCTAGCGGAATGCAGTGGGATATTCATCAACTTGATTGAGTGCCTATGTCGTATCTTGTTCCGGCCGAACACACATGACCTTATATTTCACCGCGCAAGAGATACCATTTCTTTTTTCCTCTTCTGTATTCATCTCCACCGTTTTAAAAATGCTCTGTAAGGATCTTGACAATTGCGGAAACACATCTTCTTAAAATCAATTATATGCTTGAAAGCAAAGATAAAATGTTCGGATGGTTATATTAGTTAGAAGAAAATATCCTTATCACTAGCTGAGAAAAAGCTGGAATATATTAGGGTAGTACCGTAATTCATCTCTACAATTGTAGGACGCCTTTATAGCCTCCTTGATTTTCATAACCTTTCTCTTCTTCAGAACGGCTATAGACCTGTATTTTGCCGAGGGGCAATCCGCAGACCTAAATTGTGTACACCAATGCACAATTTAGGCATTACTCTCGATTTTTTTTCGTAATGCCCCTAATTCCTGTGTTAATTCCTACTAATGCCCTCTAATGCCCACTAATACCCAGTAATGCCTTGTAATTCCTAGTAATGCCCTTAAATTCCCAGCAATTCCTACTTAATAATACCATGTAATGCCTTATACAAAAATCCAAAACTTATATCCAGCATATAAAATACCGCAGGAAAATTTAGTTGCAAATATTTCTATTATTAAAAAAATTATTTGAAAATAACTAAAATGAAATTGAAACTTTGATACCCTGTATCTCGCAAACCATCAACTTTTGGTCTAAGGTAAATTGCGTTAGATCGTTGTAGTTTGGCCCGAGGAATTTGTGATAGCATTTTGTACAGACCTTTTAGAGACACCCTGTATATATATATATATATATATATATTATGAACGCAAACGATTACAAAACATTTTAAAATAAAAATGATTATGTTATTATAATGATCAGAATTCAATAACTAAAACACTCCAGCGGAATTCCATATCCTTGAATTCAAGATTCAAAAAAAGTAACAAAGTATAGGTACTTAATAATAACTAAATAATTATTACACCTACAAAAGAAATAAGTGGTATCAAACAAAATAAGAACATTTTACACTTATTAAATAAGATTATATAACACATTTACACTATTTTTTTATTATAACCCCTGCTGACGTATACCACATTTTTTGCCAGTCAGTGTAATATTCTTCCTTTAAAATGTTTGCTAACATTCCAGTGTTTACGTTCCACTAATTGCTCAAAGAGTCCTTACATTTATTTTATTATACATTAAACTAATAATAGAATAGCGAATGTCCCCAAAGAATCTCTTAGATGTAAACAAAAATAATAATAATCTATGCATAAGACATGTATAAATAAAATCAACGAACAAGTCCTGAATTATTATAGTATACTTAAATGTCATTAACATAATGAAAAATTGAAAATGAACGTATTTTGACAAATTTAGATATTTTATAAAAGCAGTGTGAAGATATCTATTTACTTTTAAATTCTTTGTATTTCTTTTCTATATTTAAAAGATCATATGTTTTTAATTGAAAGGGTCCTGAGCCAGAGAGATTTATAGGTCCGTAAAAAATAAACTCTTTTTCCACAAATGCAATATCTTCTATTCTGGGCCAAGAAAATACGTTTAGCTCCTTTTTAAGAAACTTCATTTTTACATCTGAATCATTTATCTCTATAACTCGGCCAATATAATACTTGCTATCGTAAAATACCGCGTAATAAGTATCTATTATTATATTAATAATTTCGTGATCTTGCTCACTCAGCTCCTGGTTGGTCTCTAACTCAGTCTCTAAGTCTGAAAACGTTTCAGAATCATCTGATGTACTGTCATGGAGTGTAACTTCCGAAAACGATCCATTAGACGAAGAGTCTGATTCGGCGCTTACTCTTTTCTTCTTTCTGTAAACTTTTTTTGTACCTGGATTTTTTTTCTTGATTTCTTTTTTTGTATTTGTTTTATTCTTGGTTTTATTATTGATAATAAACCGTTTCAACCTATCATTGCTTATTTTTCCTTCATTTTCATCAAGCAACCAAATATATGACGATTTTTTTATTACCACTGTTTTTCCATTCAGCTCTAATTTTAAAAAATTTGAATGTTCATCTACATTTTTGATTTTTCTTGAATAGTCTCGGAGTTCTAATTTTTCCATTCTATTGCTACTTTCTGCTTGACTTTCGGGTTCGTTTTCCGATATAGAATGTATCTCTAAATCATCAGTTCCATCTTGTAAAAAGAAACCTTCATCGATTTCTTGTTCTATTTGGTCGGTATTATCACCAAAACTGCTGCTCTCTTCTAAATTTAAACATTCATCGTAACGCAATGGAATGTGAATTTCGTTCCAATCCTTTTCGGTTGGTTCTATTCCCAAATCTTTGGCTTTGGAAATTGCATCTTTTAAAGATTTTGATACTATCTCTTCAATATCTAAATTTAGAAACTCGTCAGTAGTAGGGAAGTAAATATTTTTTTTTAAGGTTTTTCCTTCTCGTGGAAAAATAAACTGGCCAGAAAGGTCACTAAGAATAGAATTCACCATTTTAATTCTTTCAATTCGTTGTAGAAATCCTTTAATGGTAAAATTTATAACAGTCGAAAATGTTGATGTAATTGAGCGAGCAGATCGAAACAATTTTTCGCACGCTTGGCTACTAAATATTGGCAAACAAAACATTTCTGGCGCTAAATCAGAAACCGTTTTAAACTTTAAAATGAGTTTTATCAGATTATGAGCATTAAGCTCAACACAATGATAGCAATTGCTGGTGAGAAAATTATCTTTTATTTTATAGTCTTTTTTTCGGATAATGTCTGCTCTCCAAATTCTTAGAAAAAATACGCAATACCAACTACTATATAGTCTAGAAGAGACATCAGTATTTTCATCCAAAAATGCTGTTATAATACAGCGCATCACATTTAGATACACTTCCGTCCCTTTAAACTCTGGATCATTTTTGAGATGTTCGAGAACAGTATTGGAGCACATTTTTTCAGCAGATGAGTAATTCATTTTATCTTCAGCCCTTAAATCAGACCTTGTTAATAGATGCTGATCTTTAGAAAATGTTTCTATTATTTTTTCTAGATGTTCTACAGTGGCATAATACTCACCAAGAGGTAAAACAATTCCTGGCTTTAAAAATCGGGTGCGTAGTTTCGTTATAATATGTACACTGTCTTGAATATGGCACTCATCTACCAATGTTACATCAGTATGAAACCACTTCCATTTTAAATAATCATCATTAAACTGCACATCGGAATAATTACTAGGGTCAGTATTGGAAAAACTATCATTAGAGTTAGTTTTGTCGTCGGCTTTTGGCAGGCCTGAATTTATTCTCATGGCCTTTAAAAGGCGAGAATCTCCATCGGATGAAAATCCAATTATTGTAATACCATATTTTTTAGCTGTCTGTTTCATATATTTCCATCGCTGAAGAACTTCTTGGGCAGTAAATTTATTATCGGTCCCATAAACGGATATACAATATGCTGGTGCATCATATGAAAGCGGTTGTGCTGTTATTACATACGCATAATTAGACTTTGCACTAGTTTCAAAAAAAGTTTGAATTTTTTTTGCAGATGTAGCAATATACTTGTTAATAATGGGTACGCCATTTTTAAGTGGTAGTACGAAACCAACAACTTTATTTGCTCGTTCGTTATATTCTATTTTATTATTAACTCGCGTTCCGTCCTCAGCTACCCAAATTATTTTAGGTAGATTTCTATTAATTAAAAATTGTAGAAGACCTTCAAAATCAAATGCTCCTTCTTCAATTGTATTTCGATTTTTGATGAGGTACCGGTTCAGAGTCGTTATTGACGGAAGTGATTTTGGTAAATTTGCGTACAGTGTTTCATATAATAATCTACCTCCTGCATAAAAAATGTAGATCGCAAATTTTTTTGTAGCCACGTCATAGAAATTTTTGTTTTTGGGTCCTTGTATATTTTTCTGTGAAATTTCGAGAAGTTTCTTGAGAAAGCTATTTCCTATATTTTCTGCGGACTCTGTGGCAAGTTCTTGAGTCGCCTCCGCTAGTTTTGGTTTTAAAAACTTAGAAATTAAACGATATCTTAAGTTAGAAGTATTAATAACACTGCCAACTTCATCTGCTAATTTTAAAAAATTGGTTATCAGAGTTTGTTTTGGATCAATAATAATTACTTCCCTAGCTCTTTTTGCCCGTTCACTTCTATGGTATTTTATTTGCTTCCATTTTGATGAAGGCTCGGAAGAAAGGTTGATATCAGAAAAAGAACCAATATCAGATAAAGAATTTGATTCTTTTTCATGAAACTCAGTTATCATCCGATTCTCGATATTTTCCAAGGTATTAACTTTGGTATTTATCAAAGAAGTATTTACCGACTGATATGAGTTTTCCTCAAATTTTTCCGTTGAATTCTCCTGCAAATTGCCAAAGGACGAATTAGCTTTATTATTATTATTATTTTGTAACATATTGTCAATAGCAATTGAAGGCGTTTCTTTGGGGATTTGCAAGGGTAAACTAATATCTTGTAATACCTTAATTTTTGTATTCCCCGAATGAAACACATTCTCAAAGGAAGTATTAGCGGATGTATCACGGGATGTACTAGCCTCTTCACTATCCTTATTTCCATTATTTGTTAAGTGTATTTGTTTCGATGAAAGATTAAGGTCTTGCATTACACTGACGTTTGGCTTTTTTAATATAAATGAGGTAATAAGTTGGTTTTTGTAAGGTTTTTTTTTATTGCAATTACCCTCGAAATTAGCCCCAGAATTAGCCTCGGAATTAGCAAATTCATCAATATGCTTTTTTAACAGGTGTGTCTGAAAATTGGAATAAATCCATCGTTCACATTTAGAATTTCTTTTGAAGAATTTGGAAATAGTGTACGTAGCTCCGCAAAAGCAAGAAATAATACATTTTTGTCCATCTGCTATAAACCGAACCGAAATATTTCTAAGAAAACTTTTTAATCGATTCCACTGTTCCTCATCCGTCTTGCGTTTTGCCCACTGGTGGATTGTTTCTAAAATTTTATTTTCTGTTCCATATTTGGAGGTATCCTCGGAGCTCACCTCGGAGAGATTTTCGCCTCGATTTTCGTTTGGATCTTCGAAACCAGCATCAGATTCACAGGAACGTATTCCACTCATGTTTTTTTGGAATTTTTCCTGCGTTGATGTGAAGGAATTACTCGAGGAATCACCTAGGGAATAACGATATTTTTTGCGTTTTGTTTTATTTTGCTCTGGCTGTCGCATCATTCTTTTAACTGCCTTTTTTTCAGCTTGCCTTTTTACGCAAAAATCTTTGAGCAAAGTGATCATATTCTTATGTCCTATGGGTATTTTAAATAACGTCGGTTTATTGCAATAAATACCATAAAATTTTGGATATTCTTCTCTACCAATAATTTGGTGCAACTCATTTTGAGCAAATTGTTCAATATTAGCGATGTTATCGTCATTAATAGTTGCAAATATTGATTCGTTTTCAAATCCACAGGCAGATAATAGATTTTTTAAAGTTGGTGGTATTTTAACGCTCAATGTAGATTCAGCTTCTTTAAAAAAATTGTTATCCTCGTTATCACCCTCATGATCTCTGAGATGAATGTCAACATCGCTAGCGCCATCTTGATGGTCAATATGAGATTCCATCTAAAAAAAAATTTACAATACTGTGAGTCTCAAAAAGTTTATTCCATATCGGAATTTTCTCTTAGTTTTATGGATTTAGGAAACAAACTTTGTGATACAATTTATTACCTCTGCTATCAAAATAACTTAAAATATGTTAAACTTGACAGGTGATGTCAAACTCGTCAGGTAATACGATAATGTACCACTCAAAATAACTACTAAAAAAAAAGGAGAATGAATTTTAAATATAAGAAAGTAAACGAAAACAGTTACGAAAAGCTACAACAATATAATTATTACTGACCATCGAAACTTATGAATACAAATATTTTCAGTAAATCAATTATTTAAACCGGATATTTCCGAACACTAATCAGGGAATTTTAGAATGTCCTAGGAAAACAATGATAAGCACTTTTAGTGTGTCCAAGGTCAAACTAGAATGGCCTGAAATCGAATATCTTCTGTAACACATACACTTACCTCGATCACAATAAGTAATTATCTTGAACTCGATACAGAGCGCACAGAGAATATTTTAACCGAGATTTTAACTGACAAAACAAATGCAATTCGTAAAAAAATACTTCACAGATTTTGCACACTTTGCTTACGACGGTTATGCGGTATTTTCTTACACCTAACCTAAAAATGCTCACGCAATCCTGTTGCATGAGAAGCAGCGCTACGGAAAGCGATCAATTCAGCACTGTTGCCGCTGTTAAGCGGCACACAGTGGCGCTCCCAGGATTTTAGTCTGGGGGGGGGGTAAAATGGAAAGTAAATTCTCAGTGTGGCGTACTGAAGTGTTATAATGATTTAACAGTAAAAGCATGGAAATATGCAAACATATGAATTTGTTACAGTAATTTCTGTAGAAAATACATAATTTTTTATAAATTTTAAACCATACGAAATTGAAGTTAAATAAAACGAACCGAGCTCGAGCAATCTTCATATATTAAAAGAAAAATGCAAAATAATATAATCTTTCTCAGACTTTTCTGCATAACAATGTCAGACAAAACAACAAAAAATACATCCTCCAACAGGAAGAAGCGCACACCGTTGCTGTTCTGTTGGTGGGAGAGTGGTGGGAGAGTATTCGCTAGTCGCATGCGCACTAAGCGGGTTTGCAGTGTTGCCGCTATCCTTTCTTAGAGTTACAGATTGTTTTATAAGACGTTTACACGTTTACTTTATACAACCTATACAAGGATTGAGTCGTCTGGGGGGGTAATTACCCCCTTTACCCCCCCCCCCCCCTGGGAGCGCCAGTGGAGGCACATCACAATATGGTATTGCTAAAAATAGCATAGTAATGCCTACTAATTCCCTAAAATTCCTATTAATGCCCACTAATTCCTTGTCAATGCCCCGTAATGCCCACGGATTCCTAGTAATGCCCACTAATTCCTAGTAATGCCTACTAATGCCAACTAATTCTCATATAATGCCCAGTAATTCCCAAAATTTGTACACCGTAATGCCTCAGCGGTTCACCCCTCGTATTTTGCTCAACAAACTAGTAGTGATGACCGGAAATCAGGTGTTTTGGGATAAACAATTCTCAAAAACTACATGACCAATCTACTACAATTTTGTTGTAGTTATTTAGAAGTACGAGCCCTATGAATTTGAAGAATTTCAAATATCTGCGAGAAACCACCGGCAAGTGAAAAAAACCTGCAGTTTTCGGCCATAACTTTTAGTCGGATCTTTTTACGCGTAGTCTCATTTTGTAGGTCTCATAAATGCCTAAAAATCTTATCTGAAGAGTTGTTTCGTTCCTGCCCACACTTTCGATTGAATCCCAAAAAATACGTTTTCTCATTTTTTTGTTGTCCCACAAAAAATTTATGCGTCCATGTTTTGAATAATCCCTTGAACAACTTGCAGCAATAAAACCAGACAACAATTATTTCGCAAACCAGGGGTATTTGCGTCTAATTTGATTAGGATACATATAAGCAGTAAGAAATGATGCCGCTGCTGATAGATTACAAAAAATTAATTTAAAATGAAGTGCTCAGAAAGAAAAATACAAAGAGTAGCTGTAAAGCGTACTGAGCATCTGTATGCATCATATCAACAAATCAGAAAGCTGATGCGAAGAGATGGCGCTTCTTCAAGATGCCGATCAAGCTGTTTGAAGGAAACTTCTTTAAGAGTAGCCCTCCACCGCTTACTTGCTAAGATCGAACGGGTGTAAGTGACTCCAAGGATAAGAAATAAGTACTTACTAACCTAGCAGCCAACTCCACCATGGACGTCACTTACAATGGCCGAAGTAAACTTCGGGCAGGCATTAAAGACCTTGTCGCTCGACATTAATAATGCTTCTGGTCCTGACTGCATTTATGCTAAAGAGATGTGCAGCGTAAGCTGCTTCAGTTCTTTCATATCTCTTTGACATATCATAGGAATCCGATACACTCCCAGATGGAAGCTTATTCATATTCAGGCCGTCAAAAACAAAACAAAAAAAGATATATAATAGCGAGCCTTACAAATACAAGCCGACAGCTATATGTGTGACGAAATGGCGTATCAATCGGGAGCTTGTAGAATATTTCGAGCACCACTAGCCACCGCAGGCATAGTCGCAGGTACTCGCTACTCAATATTTTTTGCATCTGGCGGGATGTTAGGAGCTTACCACCTGTCTGGCAAAGCTAATGTAGTTTTAAAATAGTCCACTATATAACACTTAGTTTCCAAAAAATAATTTTGTATGGGTTGAAGATCTGTGATTGGGGGTCATAGGTGGGGAAAGGTATAATGGCGTTTTTTTGATCTTGGTATAATTATACGCACCCAACCCCGGTAATGCTATGCACCTATTAGCCATATTTCACACGTTATAGATTCCCCGTGAATTTGCCTTTGAAACTTGAACGATAGAGAAATGTTGTAGATCCGCGTGTTGCGGCTATACAGGGCGGCCCATCCATGTGTGGACGGAAGATTATTCGTGAATACATTTTGGGTAAATCTATTTATGCGATGTTATACATGACTTTTAAGGGCACATTTCTAAAATATTGGCCATTATACAGGGTGTGCCAATTTCGACCTACATATCATAATTATGATTTTTTAAATGGAATGCCTCAAATTTGCATTGCATATTTGGATAAACCAATTCAAAAGAAGAAGATTGATATAATACACTATGGGGTGTTGGTAATTAGCTACTGAGATATAAGGTGTTTTGTCTAGAAGAACCGTCCACTTCGGCAACCCCTCAATCCGCCATTTTGAAATTTGGTGTGCTGAATCTTATATCAAAAAACCTACATACCTCAGCTTTTATCCTATTTGTTACTTTTTCGAATTTTAATTTTTGCTCATACAGGTCAAAAACGCGAATTGTACTGTTTCTCAAAAATTTCAAATGCATCACCCCGTATATTTGTGCAAGTTTGGATTCAATTTTTCATAAACTTTTTTGGTACAAGGTTTGATTCACATAAAGTCAGTAGATTTTGAGTTATTAAGCTTTTAATAGAACAACACACCAAAATTAAGGAAAAAAATCATATCATCCATAGAAACAAAAGACAAACAGTGTGCTAGTTCCATATTGTCACTAAGAGTACAGATTTGACGTAAAAACTAATAACAATCAGAACAGACAAATAAGCTTCAAGCTAATAGAGAAAAACAACTATAACAGCAACATAAACAAACTACTATCACTACTCAAGACCTAATCCACAACAACTGCTCGAAAATATCTCCACCATGTTGAATACACATCCGTAGTCTTTGGATAAATGACCGTTGCACATCCCTCAGCACGTGTTCTCTTATATTCAGAAAAGCAACCTTAATCCTTTCCTTAAATGGGGATTTTCCTGCAACTTTAGTAGAACCTCCAACTGATTCGCCTCATTGGTGGCACTTGGATTATTTATACATTTTTTACTATATTCCACTACTCCACTTGATTCAAAACGTTCTCGTAGTGTGGAAAATGTTTCCGGCCTTGGATGTCGCATATTAGGGTACCGTTGCTTATACGTATAAATGCGAGATGCTAGGAAACTACGAGTATTTCTTTGGGCTTCGCCCAAAACGAACACCATATTCACAATTTCTTCTATAGAAAATTGATTTTCAAACACGTTTTTATTATAATGCTCACAAAGCTAATTTTGACAGTTTGTAACTAATCAACAGTTTATTTTTTCACCATATAAAAAATTAAATCCAAACTTGCATAAATGTACAGGGTGATGCATTTGAAATTTTTGAGAAAAACTACAATTTGCGTTTTTGAGCACCCTGTATGAGCAAAAATTAAAATTCGAAAAAGTAACAATTAAGATAAAAGCCTAAGTTTTTTTGATACAAAATTCAGCACTCTAGATTTCAAAAAGGCGGACTGAGGGGTTGCCGAAGTGGGGGTTTTTCTGACAAAACAACTTATATCTCAGCAGCTAATTACCAAAACTCCATAGTATGTTTTATCAGTTTTCTTCTTTGGATTGATTTATCCAAATATGCAATAAAATTTTGAGGCATTCCATTTGAAAAATCAAAACTTCGATATGTAGGTCGAAATTGGGACACCCTGTATAATGGCCAATATTTTAGAAATGTGTTCTCAAAAGTCATGTATTACATCCCATAAATGGATTTTCTCAAAATGTATTTGTTCATTTCTTCCGTCCACACATGCTCACCGACGAACCGGTCTGGCTGATTACAGCGCCGTTGCCAGATGGGCAGTAACTTCCGGTAGGGCAGGTAAAAGAAACTTATTTCGTTCAACTTCTCTATTGTACATGTTTTTCTCAGATAATTTAAACTGCACCGCCTTTATGAACAGATAATGGCGTTGCATAGCAGTAGCAGAGTCAACCTAAATGATGCCATTTTCTTAGAGGAGATGAATATGACAATGTTGATGTGTAATTTATATTATAATCTGACCTGAAATTAAGTCAGCAAATAAGTAGATTCTTAAAAAATAGAAACAACCTAACTGCAGTAACTGAAAAACCTAGACATACCTCACATATAAAAATTCATCAAACCGTTTAAGTTGTAGTCAGGGAAATAGGGATTCCAAGATTGCATTTTTTTAAAAAAAGTCGCCATTTTGTATTTACAACATTTCAAGTGACACTCTCACTGCTAAGACGAATGCAAGAACACCTCGTGTGTCAAAGTCCATCAAGGCGTTTGGCCTGTATTCCGTGAAACAGAATTATGTGGATACTGTTAAGATTATTTGTAACATGTGGCAACCATGTAACGAACTTTTGTTACGTAGTTCCGCCGTCCGCCACATGCATAACGACCATTGATGTGGTTATTTCATTTGATTTTAATATAGAAAACTATCACTTAAATCGACTCACTATTTATTCATTTAATCTGAAATCATCAGAACCCATCGTTATCGAAAATATAGTCCACTGTTTACCGAAGTTTCTCCAGTAACCCAGAGCATTCAAATTTCCAAATATTTTGGACCTTCGAGCCGGATGACAGCTGGAGAAATGAAATAAATAAATCAACTGCAAGATTTGGAGCGGCTATGCTGGTTTTGACCTGGTGAAATATTGAAGCATGAAAGGCGACACATGCTAAAATATTGAGATCTGGATAATATTCTTTTTATGCCATTTTAATTAATTGTTTCCTACCGTAAGTCGTTTGGTGAGTCGATTACGGAAATATTTTATTTTTTTGAGTTATTTTACAGTGCACCATTGCACGAGGAGTTTCTGTGAACAATTACACGACGAGTTTAAATTGTTATAGCCCAGTCATTTTGGGTATTATTTGAGTTCCATGCACAAGTACATGACGAGTAAGTTCTAAATAAGATTCTATCATAAGTCACGTTACTACAGCGTATTGTGTGTTGAATACTCGTATTTGATCTGAATTTTGATTTCTGAGTACTTCAGCATGTCCGAAGAGGGGTTGAGGGCACTTATTCGAAACCATGGGTCTCATAAGGTCAAATTAACCATTTATGAGAAATATATTTTTGCAATTGAAAGCTCAAGGCCTGAACAAAGACCTAGTTTATCTGATATTGAAACCCTTTAAGTCGCGTACACATCTGGCGAACGCATGTGGCCGAAGCCTTTCGACCGAACGCCGTTGGTAAATGTGTACGACCTAACAAACGCATGTGTTTGCCTTCGCCAGAGTTCGGTCACTGGGCGGTACATCAAAAGAAAATTGAAGAACGAATTCGTTTGGCTGTGTTTAGTGTGTACGCTTTTCAGTTTTTAAGTGTCTCATCGTGGTCATTTTGTTTTGAGTTTCTATTTAGCAATAATGGAGTGGACTAATTCCTCTTGTTTAAAACTTATTGGTTTATATCGAGAACGGGAAGTTTTATGGAATCCAGTGCATAAAGATTACAAAAATAAAATAAAGAAAATGGATGCCTGGAACGACATCAGCAAAATTATGAAAGGCGATACAGGGGAGGTCAAAAAGAAAATGGAATCTTTATTAACATCATTCCGACGTGAGAGACAAAAACAAGATAGCTCGTTTAAAACTGGCTCAGGAACCGACACAATTTTTAAATCTAGCTGGTTCGCTTTCAAAGAAATGCTTTTCTTGATGGACAAGTTTATACCAAAAGACACTAAACTTTGTATCTTGTTTCGCGATTTTTGGACCGATTTCATTTAATAACCATTCAAAATCAGTAGACTTCATTCTACAAAAATTTACAAAAAGTCCGTATTCCATTTCAGCTTTTAGATCACTAATTAAGTCCATCCCTCTATACCGACTTCTGCTTTTGAACAATGATGTCCACCAGCGCCGTTTTCGTCGTTTCTTGGGGGGCTCTTTTAATGCTTCGGTCTCCGCCTCACTAATAATAATATACAACGCACTTGCAATAATTATATCCTCATCATCGGACGCCATTTTTTACCATTTACAAAAATACCCGCGAACCTCGACGAATGACTGCAAACAAATTCGTTCACCGTAATGTGGACGGCAGAGCAAATTTTCCATCGAACGTCGAAATCATCGAATGAATTCGATCGAAGAGCTTCGGCCACATGCGTTCGCCAGATGTGTACGCGCCTTATAAAAGTAATTCATCGCTGTTGACAGATTTTGAAAAAATCAATTATCCACTGAAGAAATTTGTCAAGATCAATTATTGGATTCGCAGTTTGCTGAGTGAGATGATTTTCAACAAAGATATTTTGTCATATCTAACTATGATCCTCTGCAGAATGTTCTATTACCAAAAATAATTCGATATCGTTTAAAAACAATTCGCTTAAAGGATAGTAGAAAGGTTTGATACAACTCAACACCCCTTTACAACTGCTTGGGATTTGTTATGTGACAAATTCGGTAAAATACCTTTTTTTTGCTTGAGAGTAATTTGAAATCTTTGATGGACTCACCTGTTGTTCTCAAGGAAAATTATACTCAATGACTTACAGCTGACACTTTTAGAAGGATTAAACCTAAGCAAAGATATTCTATTTGACTCGCTTATCATTCATATTGTCAGTGAAAAACTTGATAAAAACACAAAACCTGAATGGAAAGAAGCAGGAAGTTGTAAAGATTTTCCTGTTATATCAGATTTTATGAGTTTCATCTATACGAGATGAACGGTCTTCGACTAAATATCCACTACCGAAAGATGAATTTATCTATTGGCAAAACAGTTGCTTGTAATTACTGTAGAGCTGGTCATACAATTTATAAATGCCCTGATGCACTAGCTGTAGATAAGCGCTTATAGAAAGTGCATTCATTAGATCTTTGTCAATATTGCTTACTGCTAACAAAATTCTTTGCATGCATAAAGGTAGCCATACACAAGTTGACCATTCCTCTACATGTAATAATACTACAATGATCACACTTGATAATACAAACACAACTGAATCTCATTTAAGACAACATGATAATGTTCTATTATCGACAGTTGTGTATCAAATACATGATGAACAAGGAAAGCTTCATACATGCAGAGCTCTTCTTGATTGCGGAGCACAATCAAATTTAGGCCCGTATCGTCAGTCGTTCCTACAATTGTAGGGCGCCTTTATGGCTTCCTTGATTGTCATAGTTTTCTTCTTTTTCATATCAGCGCTCTATTTTGAGGTTATGTCACAAATATCTATTTGCATCAAATTGTGCATGCTTTTGATTTATATCATGTTTTATCAGCCTGAAATTTCCTACAATTTAAAAGAAAACATATCTTCACAGTAGGAGAGCGCTGACGCTGACACAGGACAGGTGTAATCTAGAAATTTTTGAAGGAGAGAAAGGAGTATGACAATCAAGGAGGCCATTACATACAATTGTAGGAACGACTGACGATACGGACCTTAGTAATTGAAAAATTTTGTAATAAATTAAATGTCATGTTAGAAGATACTAACTCTTCAATCACCGGTATTAATAAATCTGTATCAGATTTGCACAAAAAATGTTTTTTAGACATCTATTCCAATTATAATGAGTTTAAAACTGAGGTTCCCTGTTTGGTTGTACCAACTATTACTTTAGATGTCCCCTCATCGCAATTTCATGTTACTGAATGGACCATCCCAAATAATATCAATTTAGCCTATTCTAGTTTTGAATGTCCTAGAGAAGTGGATTTATTGTTAGGAGCTAAAATATTTTGGGACCTCCTGTTGGATGGAATGATTAAGCTAGGAAAAAATATGCCTGCTTTGCGCAATACAGTTTTTGGCTGGATAGTTACTGGCACTGCACCAATCTACAATAATGTTACTATGTGCAATTTTGTTAAACTTCATGTTCCCGAAGATGATCAATTGCAAAACTTTTGGGAATTGGAAGAATTAAAGGTTCGTAAACCTTTTTGTCAAAAGATGAACAAGCTTGTGAAGCATTATTTAAGCAACAGACCTTTCGGGCTGAGAATGGCCAATTTGTAGTCAAATTTCCATTGAAGCTTTAACCTGCGGTATTAGGAGATTCGAAAGGTAATGCTTTCAAACGATTTCAATCTTTGGAAAAAAAAGATTTAAAGATGATACTTTTAAAAAACTCTATTTTGATTTCATCAGAGAATATGAAAGTTTAGGCCTTATGTCTAGAATCTCTGAAGAATGTTGTGAAAACTCAGGCTTTGTCAATTACTTATTACCCCACCATGGCATATTAAAAGAAAGCATTACCACAAAATTAAGAATTGTTTTCGATGGAAGTGCTCCAAGCTCTTCTGGGCGTTCCTTAAATGCCTTGCAGTATATAGGCCCTAAGGTCTAAACAGACATTCTAGACATTTTGTTGCGATTCCGAATTTATACTTATGTAGTATCTGCGGATGTATCGAAGAAATAATCATGCATAATCATGCATCCTGAACACAGGTCTTTACAACAAATTTTATGGCGTGACAGCCCAGATAATAATTTTACCATTTATCAACTTAAAACAGTAACTTATGGCACTCGGTCTGCCCCATATTTAATCATAAGGTGTATCAAGCAATTAGCTGAGGAGAATGTAGAACAGCATCCTCTTGTATGTCACACTATTTCTAATGACATGTATGTAGATGACCTTTTGACAGGTTCAAATGACTCACATGAAATCAGGAGTAGGTGTAACATCATTTACAGTATATTAGCTGCCCCCAACTTTATTCTAAGAAATGGAACTCCAATAACTCTGAGATTATTTTTGATTTTGCAGTAAATGATATTTCCAGTTCGATTTTGAATCTTGGTGATCAATAAAGTTCTAAGGTATTAGGAATTCAATGGGATAACCAAACTGATAAAATTTAAAGTACAAAATTGAAAATCTTAACATTACGAATATTATTACCAAAAGATACATCTTATCTACGATTGCTCAGATTTATGATCCTTTTTGGAATGTTGAGTCCTTCTATTGTTATCTGTGAGATCATGATACAAAAACTTTGGTCATTACATGTATCCTGGGATTCGCCTGTTCCTGTTGAAATTCAAAATCAGTGGATAACGTTTCAAAATGATTTGAACAATATAAATTAATTTGCAATTGCCGGAAATGTTGTTCCTAGTAACTATGCATTAGTAGATATGCATTGTTTTTGCGATGCATCAAAGGATGCATATGCTGCATGCATATATTTGCGCTGTGTAAATAAGCTTGGCGAGTACGCTGCACATTTACTTTGCGCCAAAACAAAAGTTTCTCCGTTAAAAACTATCACAATTCCACGACTTGAATTGTGTGCATGTTAGGATCAATTAGTAAGAATTGCGAGAAAAGCCCTTGCCATTAATTTACCTATTTATATGTGGTGTGATTCTCAAGTAGCCTTTTGGTGGATTCACAAAGAACCAATTCTTTTACAAGTATTTGTAGCTAATAGAGTTAGTAAAATACAAACGTTGCCATCCAATGACAATTGGAGGTATTATGCCAAAAGGTTTAGTACGCAGTTTACTCTGGTGGACTGGTCCTGAATTCTTGTGTAACCCAGAACCTGATTGGCCTAAATTGAATACCTTTTATCCCAATTCTGATCTACCTGAACTAAAAAATGTTTCAAAATTAAACCATGTCACATCGGTTGAATTTGACTTATTTTACAAATTATCTTCCTTGAACAGATTAATCCGAGTAACTGCCTATTGTTTACGATTCATTGGCAATTTGCGGTCTAAGACTGGAAGGCATCTCGGTGTATTAACACCATTTGAAATTGATAACGCCAATAAATGCCTTGTTAAGATAGCATAAAAGACAAGTTTTCACAATGAATTGGAGATACTATCAAAGCATCAGCGTTTTAATAAAAAGCATAAACTGTGGTCATTATCGCCATTTATTGATGAAAATGAAATCATTCGTGTAGGAGGAAGATTAAAAAATTCGTATTTGCCTTACAGCGTGAAGCGCCCAATTCTGCTATCCTCTAGGCACATATTGACACGGCTGATTTTTGAAAGCAAGAATAGCTTATTGATGCAACGAGGGCCACAATTATTGCTTGCATCTGTTCGACAATACTATTGGCCATTGAGTGGTACCGCCTCATCTAAAAGACTTGTAAAAAGTGCCTAACTTGTTTTAAATTTAGACCTGAATCCTTTGAAGCACCTATAACTAGCCTACCTAATGATAGATTAAAGCCTCACTTTCTTTTTACTACAGTAGGTTTGAATTATGCTGGACCGATGAACATTTTGAGCAAAACTAGGTAAATGTTATATTGCCGTTTTTGTTTGTTTCTGCACCAAATCTGTGAAACCTGGAAGCTATTTCAGATTTAACAACTGAAAATCTTCTAGCAGCCTTAAGACGCTTCACCTCTAGAAAAGGTATTCCATACATTATTTACTCTGACAACGGAAGTACATTCGTCGGGGCTAATAATAAACTTACAGAATTAGGTTACTCTCTTCATAAAAATTGCGACTCTATTGTTGAGTTAACTAATAATTTTAATGTCAAATGGGAATTGATACCTCTGTATACACCAAATCACGGTGGTTTATGGGAAGCTGCTGTGAAATCAATGAAGCATCATCTGAATAGAATTTTGCGCAGTAATGTTACTTATGAAGAGTTCAATACATCAATCATTGAAATTTTCTTTTCTATCGAAACAGCTGCGCAGGCAGAAGCCTAAGTGCCGGAACACCGCGGCTGCTATGATGATGCCAAAGAAATTTTGTTAATACGATTTTTGAACTGCCTAAGGTTAGTAGAACTGGGAAAAGCTTCCTCCCGTAGATTGTTCCACAATCTAGACACCCTCGAGACAAAGGAGCGGTCGTATCGGCCAGTTCTGGATGTACGAAGTTTGACACGGTTAGGATGGGACGCCGAAGTCAGGCGGGTCTGTCTGGCAGGCACATCGCGCGGCGGCATCATGGAAGAGAGCTCTGAGGAGCAAAGCCCGCCCGTTGGTGTAGCGATAGAAAAGAGCTAGATCGCCGACGACCCGCCGGTGCGAAAGAGTCCCGAGACTGTCTGTTAGAGAAGAGTCATCGATCAGTCGGACCGCCCTCCTCTGGACAGCATCGAGCATGGACAATGTAGTTGGGCGGCAGCACCCCAAATGTGTGAGCAATACTCGAGGCTAGGCCTTATCTGGGCCTTGTATAGAGTGAGAAGGTCATGCGGAGAAAAGTACTTCTTAGCCCTAAACAAATAGCCTAGCTTTTTCCCAGCAGCTGCAGCTATTGAAGAGATGTGTTCGTGCCAGATCAGGTCCTCGGTGATCTGGACTCCGACCAGCCGAAATGAATGGCTCTTTGGTAGAACTCGACCGTCCATCGAAACTGTATGAGCGCTAGGACGCTTTTTGTTCGTCAAAGTACAGTACTGTGTTTTGGAAGCATTGAACTGTACAAGATTGTTGCGTCCCCAAGCAGTGATAGCTTCCAGGTCTCTTGTCAGAGAAGAAGTCGTCGCTAGTCTTCTTTTTTCCAGCTCAGCGGCAGAGATCGGCTTGTCACTTTGAATTCCTGCATGTAGAGTGTTGTCCTGTTGTCATCAGCGAAGCTGTGGATTGGGTTGATCGTGCAAGAAAGGAAGTCGTTGATATGTAAGAGAAACAGTGTTGGAGCCAAGACCGATCCCTGGGGAACACCCGCGTTGACGTTGTGGGATGAAGAGGAGAATCCGTCAATTACGACGGATATCTTGCGGCCAGAGATAAAGTCAGCCGCCCATCTGGAAAGCTTTTCTGGGAGACCGTAGGATGGAAGTTTGCTTAAGAGGGCAGCTTGCCACAGCTGATCGAACGCTTTCGTGATGTCAAGAGCAACGACATGAGCCTCACCATGAGACTGGATGAGTTTACTCCACAGTTGCGTGACGTAAGCTAGGAGGTCCCCTGTGGATCGTTGGTGCCGGAAACCGTACTGCCTGTCGCTAACCAAGCTGTGACGTTCGAGGTAGTCCAGAAGCTCGCGATTTATGCACCTCTCCATCACTTTACTTATAACAGAAAGCAGAGCTATAGGCCTGTAGTTGTAAGGGTCGGTCTTAGATCCTTTTTTTGGAATGGGCTGTACATGAGCAAATTTCCAGTTTTCTGGGAAGGTGCCGGATTCATAAGATATCTGGAAGAGACGCGAAAGAACTGGAGCAACCTCCGCTGCACATCTCTTCAGTACAATGGCAGGAATCAGGTCCGGACCAGAAGCTTTGTTGATGTCGAGCGACAAGAGCACTCGTCTTACGGTCTTATGCTTGAATGTTACCTCCCGCATAGTGTGGGGAACCCTTTGAATTGACGGCACTTGGGCGTTGGTGGGGACGTCCATGGTGGAGTTGGCAGCAAAGATCTTGACTAGCACTTCCGCCTTGGCCTTTGAGTCGAATACAATAGTTCCATCCTGACACGTAAGTGGTGGAAGGCTGCTGTGTGAGAAGTTCTTTTCAATCTGCTTGGCCAGCGTCCAGAAGGACTGACTGCCATTGCGCTGCGACATTACCCTGCGCCTAACTTTTATATCATGCTGGTTTTTGGCATTGCGAACCGCTTCGTTATATTTGTTTCTGGACTCGACGTCGGCTTGTCTGTTCTCTACAGTGGGGTTTTGTAAGTAGGTTCTGTGGGCCTTGATCTTCTGCTGGCGAGCAGTGTCACACGATTTGTTAAACCAGCCGTTGGACCCTGGCTTAGGAACTTTCACTGTGTGAGGAATGTATTCCTCCATTCCGACGTGGATAATTTCGGTTATTGAAGAACAGACAGTCGACGCATCCGCGTCATTGAAACAGACATCTCTCCAAGGAAAGCTAGAGAAGAAGTCTCTGAGCCCCTTCCAGTCGGCATGTCCGTAGTGCCAAGTTTTGCGGCCTGTGCGAGTTTCTGCTGCCACAGCGGCTTCTGACCGAAACCTAACCTCCACAACACCGTGATCTGAGTTACCCAGGGGGGACAGGACAGCAGTGCTGTAAGGGGTAGGATGCGTGGTCAGACAGAGATTCAGCAGGCGTGTGACGAGACGCGGGGGAAAAAAGTAGGGCTGGTCACCAGCTGGGTCAGCCCTTGAGTAAGAGCGAACGCTTCGACTGCACGACCTGCTGCATCGGTCTTATTTGAGCCCAACCAAAGCTCATTATGGGCATTGAAATCACCGAGAAGAACTACCTCTGAAGCGGGGTGATTGATGTTCAGGAAGTCGATCTGGACGGCGAGGTAGTCGAGTAGGTCATCGCAGTTATGGTTCGAGGGAGAGCGATAAAGGCAGCAAATAAATTTGGGTGATGTTTTGGAGTTGAGGCGAAGCCACAGAACGTCCTTCCGGTCTGATTCCAAAGAAAGATCCCTGGAGCAGGAAAGACTGCTGCGGACAAAAGCCACAACTCCCCGTTCTTTCTCAGATTGGAGTGCACCTCGTAGTTTGGGAAGTTGAGATGGTTAATCGGTGCAGTCTCTGAGATTTTTGTCTCCGCCAAGAAAAGCACAGCGGGACGATTGGATTGCAGATAGTGATGAACAGCATCAATGTTGCTGTTGATCCCGCAGATGTTCGGAAAACAAATTTTATCTTCGATGTTGTTCCCTCGAGCCCACCCTCCACCCGGACATTCCGAGAGTGGAGTGAGTTAATGTCCGGAGTTCTTAGTCCTCGAGGGATCCATCATCATTAATTTCTTCGTTTTGGAAGATAACCGACTGCATAGCTTAGACGTGGAAACATGCGGACATTTATAAGACACCCTGGGAAAAGCTAGAGGGTGGTACCGCCTCGGTCGACTGGTCCTTGTCTACCACCTTCTTTTTACATGTTAGTGATGTTAAATAGACCTAAAGTGGCCCGTTGGCGGACTTGTACCGCCACCCGGCAATCGGTACTGAGGTATTCCTTAACGCGTGCACAATCACTTGGACGGGAAGAAGTTGTATACTGGATACAACAACTTCCGGAACAAGCATTTGCCACGGCCCTCGCTCAGTAGGGCCCAAAAGGAATTCTGAATTCACGACCATTATTTACCTCATCTAACGACCTAAACGACTTAGCTCCTCTCGCGCCCTCTCATTTCCTAATTGGACGCCAAATAACGTCTATACCTGATCTCAACTTATGTAATGTAAATAAGAATCGCCAGCCAAGACTCCAGCATGTACAACAATTGTATCAACAATTTTGGAAACAATTTTCGAAATATTACATCTCCCAATTGCACCAGCAGTATAAATGGCGTAGTTGTCCAACCAATATCGACACTGGAACTGTCGTATTGATGAAAAGCGACGACCAGCCACCATATAAATGGCCAGTTGGAAGGATTATAAAGTCCAAAAGGAACGGTCAAATAATAATTCCATCTGACGCATGGAACATATGTCGAAATCACGTTTAAGTATTTTATGGAATTTTTTTATTGATATCGATGAATTTCTAAAATCCAAATATTTGAAAAATTTTGAGATCCCCAGTAAAATATATAAACATAACCAACAGTCAAGCGAGTGAAAAACCTTTCTGAAGCAAGTATCGAGAACCACAGGCTCCAGGGGCGCGGGGAAATTGGAAAATCTCTGACATGTGAGGCAACCTGATCCTACTGAAATCAGCCTCGAATGGTCTAAACTGTTAAATATTCCCAAGCTATTCAATCGCGTTTTTTTTTTTCAGTGAAACCAGTGTTGGACTGGTACATATTCCAAATTCTTATAACAGAACCAGTTTAGATATTCATGTTTTTTTAAACATACAGAACTTGAAGCAACTCGGGCTCGTGTTGTCTACTGTCTTCTGCTTTGATTTCCATCTTTGAATGGAGCCGTGCTGTTTACTATTATTTTTTTTTTCGATGATTCATCATAGTAACACGGAAAAGGACAAAGAACCGAAAGATATGCTTCATTGACATCGCTGCTTGCGACACGACATGAGAGTTGTTTAATGTTGTTTTGGAAACAAATTTAGGATCAACGGTATTAACTAAGGTAGAGTATTTTAAACACAAAAACTGCGCTAGTCTTATCACAAGAAAACACTATACCTCTGAGCCACAGAAGCAAAGCGAATCTCAGGCTTTCGATGCTCCCACCACTAGTGTGATGAAATGACAATTTGTCCCTCCCCGGATTACTTGAAATAGTGATGTGCTTTCTAGTTAGTTTCATTAAGTTGCATTCAGTTCTAGGAACTGGTTCGTGAACAAACTACTTTATGCAACAATACTACAAAAATATATGCACAGAAATAGAGCATATATTCCAGTCTGTTAGTCGAGATAACGTAAAAACGATTCAATTCATATTTTTTTACCGTTCCAATGCATTCCACTGATTGCAAATGTATTCTCCCATCACTAACATTGTGAGACACTAATTTCAAATGTCAATTCTTCTTTGGTCTATTCTACTTCTCCAACGTTACTGTAGTCTGAGTGTGGTCCCTTGTGTTATTTATGAAAAATGGATTTTCCGTATAAAAAGTTCTCCCTCCAAGATCTTTCTTGTGCAGAATTACATATTACACCGTCGTGTACACGTTAAATCTGCACTAACCCCCAAATATGTGAGTGTATCATGTACCATCACCGGTGGTGCGACTAATTATACACTGAAAATAAAACAAAGACCTGCAACTGCAATTGTATGTACGAATGTTGAAATCTTAAACAGTTTCGGACCAGTGGTGTCAAAATGTCGTTGAGGAATTGGAAAGATGTATATGAATGTGTTGAAACGCAACACCTAACAAAAATTTGAGTGAAAAGGCTTTTTCATGTAAGGGTTTGGAAGTGCAAGTTTGCAAATGTAGGATAAACTATTAACACACAGTAGGTGATGTTGAGTTAATATAATCACATATGGATTACAAAAGTTGCAATAAACATGGAGAAACTCTTAGCTAAACTGAAAAAAATGGATTTTACTCAGACATCAAGCATTGTTTATAAAATTTTGGCTCAGTTTTATATAATTTCATAATATTTAATAAACTGAAAACATTTCAATGGCAAGCTGACACTTCATATTTTACAGTGTTTTCTTTTGAATATTTTGATGCTATTTGCTGCCAAAAATTTGACGGAGAGATCTTGAGGCTTATTGGGTATATTTGACGATCAGTTTGGTACTCGTACCCTATTGGTTTGTTAGATTGTGAAATCGGCCCTAAACCTAGCATCTCCCTAACACCAAATGGATCTCCCGTGCAGGAAAAAGCGGAACAGGGACATAACGCGGTGGGGTTAAATTGTGAAGGTATGGAAGTAAGATCGATTTGATTGTTGCAAATGAATTTAAGGTTTAACCTCCGGAATCACACGCAAAGAAGTTGTCTGAAGAGTTTTTTTGACCTGCACAAGCCCAGCTGCGGTCCTTACAAATATGTGGCGTCTCCATATTTTTGAATGCTTGGCACTTCTATCATTGTTGAGAAAATGAAATGAATTATTTCATATTATGAGTATCGTTGGCAAATGGATTTGTGATTGCAGTCAGACTATAGCGTTCCTGTCAATTAGACAGAATACTTAATATTCATTATTAGAAATATATCAAAAGTGCAGCATACACGAAATATTTAGTTGATCTACTGCAGTTAGATTCGAGCTGGAGCAAGGGAGCAACCCAATTATTATAACAGATTTTCAACCAAAAATAGTGAAGCGCAGTTAGAATTTATGTATTCCATGTAGTTTCACTGATATTAATAATTCATAACGCCTATGTCCCTGGCAGAAAAGAAACCTCTCCGCCAAAAAAATGGTCAACCGACCGTAGGAAGCAATAAAAATAATATTTTCTATCCAGTTTACTGTTTGCTCTTTGCCTCGTTCAAGTCGAACAGCGAATGTCAGATATTTAGAGATTCAAAATTAGTGCTTTTAAGGGTTTAGTTAATGTCATTAATGACATTCTGTTTAAATTATGCAAAATTCAGATACTTTTTGACAGCTTCTCTATTAGATCATTTTTCCAGTAATTCAGTTTAAAACTTATCTAGATTTTTGTTATCCAAAGTTATTCATCTACTTATTGCAATATACTCAGTGACATTAGAAGTGTTACACCCAGGAAACATAATTCCTTTAACTTGATTTTTTGGCAATGAGGTAGGCTTACATCAATATTGAAACGATAATAATGTGTTGGGCGACCCCGCAGCTGAATACACTCCTGTATACGTCTAGGCATCAACAAAATGAGATGATCAATGTCTGGTTGTGGTATCTCGTTCCAATCAACTCTAACTTCGTGGATAGGCTGTGGCAGAGTCTGTTGCGAATGGTGCAAAGTGGATAGTCTCCTCCACATCATATCCCACACATGTTCGATAGGACTTAAATCCGGTGAACGGGGTGGCCTCCGCTAAAAAATAACGCCTCTTCTTGAAGAAGGCCCGTAGTACGACGAGCAGTATGGAGACGTGTGTTTTCTTGCTGAAAAAGGACGTGTGGACGGCCCTGCAGATACGGCAGTAAAGTGGTTTGAAGAACATCATCAACATGAAGCGCAGCAGTCATATTGCCTTGAACAAAGAGAAGGGGTCATCGGCTACCATAGGCAATAGCCCCCAAACCATTTCTCGAACATTCCCGTGTACAGCAAATCCAATATCACGACGTTCCCCACGGCGGCGTCTTACCTTTCTACGACCATCGTGCGTACCTAGACAGAAGCGCGATTCGTCGCTGAAGATAACATTATGCCATTCTGCCTCCCAATGTTGCCGTTCTCTGCTTCAGTTCAAACGTTGACAACAGTGGTCCGCAGTCAGAGGAAGCACTAACCGTGGACGGTATGAAAAAAGTCCAAATGTTCGAATGCGGCGTTAGAGTGTACGCATAGTAACAGGTTTACCTTTTTTCTCCAAACCACTGGTCAGCGATTTTATGCGTAGTAGCAAAACGGTCTCGTAGGGCTAGTTGTCTGAAGCACCTATCTTCACGTTCTGAGGTACGTCTCGGTGGACCAGTTGGCCTTCTTTGTATTCATCTACCTCCTTCTATCCACACACGACACACACGAATAACCGTCGTTGGAGTAGAATTAAGACGGCGGCAAATTTCGCGATAGGACAAACCAACATCTCGATAGGCAATAATTCTACATATGTCAAAGTCGCTAACATGGTGATACTTTGGACGTCTTGGAGCTCGAGGCATCTTGTTATGCTTAATACTAGTTAATGAAATAGCAATATCTAAAAGTATTTGTTCTTCTTCTCAATTCTCATAAACTACTTTCTTCACAAAACTAAGACGATAACATTTTAACAAAGGTTAACAAAACAAAGATAAAACGTTGACATTGTTGCCACAGCATGGTTTAAATATAGTCATTATGTTGCCAAGAAAACAAGTTGACGAAATTATTTTTTCTGGGAGTAACCTTTCTAATGTCGCTGAGTATACCAAAGTTTATCTCTTTAGATGCTGATAAATAACTGTCAAAATCTAGTTTAGTGCTTTTCTTCGATAGCCTTGTTTGAATCCAATTCAATATATCCTTGATTCCACTCCGATTTGACATACAACTTATCCTCAACATTTTCTTTCTTTTCAATAAATCACATAGTTATTCCGAATCTATATCATTATTTACCTGCAATTGCAATTGTAGCTATCGTTGTTCCTATCTTTAGTATTGCTGCACCCATTTTCAGCGTCGGCGACAGGTTGGTCCTTATTTGAGGGATCCCTACAAAAAAGATAAATAAAATATAACGATGTTTTTTGACGCTGCCGCGTGCGTATCGTTTTCCCTGCTCAACGAAGACTCAAGTACAATAATCATACATTTTTTATGCTTTATCACGCTAAACATGACCTAAACTTTAGAGAAAACAATTATTTCTGTCCAGCACGATCGAAAGAAAAATTGACCGGAGTGAAAAAAATTGGCTCAATTTTAAAATAGTCTCGTGGAAAACTTATCCGTCCTTATTTTATAGCCCTCACGGAGGTAATTATGGAAAAAGGTGAGCCTAGACGCTCGAGGCATTGCGCTCATCGTCATTGTTTAATATGCTGCGAGTTGTACGATGTATTTATGATCATTAGTCCAAAGAGTCTCGATTAATTAGACAACAACATAAAATATTGGTTTAGGATCGATGTGGAACATTTTTGTTTTGCTTAATGAACCATAACGTTCTATGGATCCCAGATCGATTAAGGTTGTTCATTAGCATGTCATGCTTAAAAAACATAGATTTCATACCTATAGTTACGTATTTCCTTTTTTAATGTGTGTGATATTTTTTGTTTTCAGAGAACACAGTTGACGACGATGAGGAAGAGGCGGGTGAAGGCGTGGTGTCCCTGACCAAAATCGGGGGCACCACTGACACTTATATCGATATGCCGCGAACTGAGACCACCACCACAACATGCCTTCTCGAGAAACCGCCCATAGACAAAAAAGTCAAGGTAAGCTTAGCCACGCATCATGTTCAAATTGAACCATTTGGGAATAGCAAATCCTGCAGATTAAATATGCTCTTACTTAATTCAAATTGTGCAGAAAAGGAAGTTTCTAATATTTATGAGAAACAATGCTGGAGTCAAGTCAGGAGTACGTTATGATTTCGGGAAAAGATTCTACTAAATACGTAATAGGTACGTACCCGACTGGCATCAAGAAAAACGAGTTTAGGCAGTTTGTATTTTTTCATCATCTTGCTACGGTAGCTAGAGTCTTGCAAGATCATTTTTTCACAAACCTGATAAAAATACTCGAGTCGCAAGACATTTGAAATAGACTTTCACATCTCTTTCAAATACCATCTGTGGTTCTCATTTCTTCAGTCAGAACCATTGCAATGTTGGGGCTCTAGTACCCTTCTGATGGTCTTGTGTTTGAGACGAATTTTATTTTCATGGTAGATTCGTCCTCAAGAATCTTGACGAGTGCTTCGGCCTTGCCTCGGGGTCGGTTACAATCATTTGGTTTTGGCATGTCACTGGTGAAAAAAAAACTTCTTCCTGTTGTGCGAGTAACCAGAAAAGACAAATTGATCTTGTCTTGCATGATGTATATGAAAAAATAAATTAGATCCATTCTCTAAGGCCTCCAGAAATTATGTTGCAATCAGTTAGAGTTTTCTAACCTACCAACTTAATTTAAGCTGTTAGGAAATACCTTGGGCCCATTGATGCCAGGTGATACCTTAGGCGTACTCCTTCTCTTAATACCAAACACATCAAGATTCAGAACAATGAACTGCAAGTAACTCGTGATAATTGACGGGTAGAAATGAAGAAATAAAGGTTACCAGCACAGAAAATTTATAATGCAGCTTTGGCGCAAGACGTTACAGTTTAAAATTTGCAACAACAACAAGAACAACAACAAGAACGACGCACAATAAAACTTAAAGCTGCTCCTGAGAAGGGTCGACAAATTTGGTAACGTCGTCGGTGGCCCGACTAACTCGATTTCGGCCCTGTCTTTGACGCTTCAATGCACGAAAACGTCTTCGGAAACTTTGTTTCAGTTCAGCGGCATAAGTGCCTGCAGTTGTCGGTTTAAAGAGCGTGACCAAGATAAGTAGAGGGTAGTATTTCGATCTCTGGAATAATTACAGTTTCGGTGTTGGTTAAATAAGCTAAACCCGGAGTAATTTAAATACTGAGCATAATTATCTGATCTTTGATTTTATATTTCCATGGAAAGCAACAAAATTGCATGAAGTAGCTTGACTTTGTACTACCAATGCGACTCCATTACAAATTAGAATATGTTCTATTTATTTCAAGACCTAACGTCACATAAAGTCTGATTCAAAATGATTAAACCGTAATAATTGTCTGTGAGATGAAAGAACCTACATGATATGAAGTTTAGTCAAGAGACTGCTGCGCTAAATATACTTATGATACAAAAAAACAAAGGTAATGTGTTCTATATTCCCGATGCCGCTGGTGGAATTCCCGTCAACTCTAGGTAAAATATACGCTGCACGCATACAGCCTACATGTACCATTGCCGCCAAGTCCAGTCAATTTACTGGTGTTTTCGGGCGGTGGGTTTTAATTTGACTGATAGCGGCATAGTATTACCAGGATCAGAAATTTCTTAATAATAGAAATTATTTCAGTTAATACTATTTATAACCCCCGACCCTCTACAACCACTTTAACCACTTAAAACTTTCTTATCAAAATAACCTGAAATATCAAAAACTGAAGATTAAGTGATTCCAATTTTTTCACAAGCTTTCATTTAACTTGACCTGTTCGTCATTCAGTACGTCAGCCTGTTTGATGATCCAAAGTCTCCCATAGTAAGCGATTCTCCTCTTTAAGGCAGAGCCCCTCAGGTGGCTCCGGACATTTAGCGAACCTCATGCATCTAGATATCCTTGCGTTGACGAACATTCTTCCTGAAGTAGCTCCAAGTCTGAATGTTAGGGAAGACGCTTTTCTGGCAATGCGATCCAAATTTTTACAGCTCTGCTCCCGTTGATAATATGAGTTCATAGTAACAACGTGTTCATCCTCACCAAGACTACATTCAAGGAGACGAGAAGGATAAAAAATGGGCATTTCTTCCATCACCTTCAAACTTGGAGCTACTTCAGAAAGAATTTTGGTCAACGCAAGAATTTCTAGTGGCAGGAGGTTCGCTAAATGTCCGGTGCTACCTAAATGTCGCTACCCAAAAAAGGAGAAGCCTTACAAACTAAAAACGTCAGTACATTTATGTGGGACAAATCGGAGAACTCAATTCTGAACCAGTTAACCTCAACCTAATTAGCTGTAATCTTATATACACGGTTGGTTCGAGTGACAATACAAAGTGAATTGAATGCCACCATTTTGAATCGAATATGGCAGATATTACAAAGTGGCGATGTATCATTTTCATAGCAACCCCTATGATATGGGTAACAAATGAAAGGACTTGATCTACAATAAGTAAAGGAATGCATTCTAGATCCAATTCGGCGGATGACGATTGACGATTTAGATCTTCTTCATTTTTGAGGCAGCTGAGACTGACCAATTGAGCAGAAATTTTATATAATACGCTTAGTACTCATGACTAAACACAAGCGACTTATCATTTCCGTAATATCACCTGTAATATGGGTATCAAATGAAAGGGTTTAATGAGTTGAATACTATCAGCAAGCTGATGTCATTCTTAATCCAGAAAGACCCAAAATTGGGCTTTCTCTGGGTTCACAATCAGCTAACAGATGCAAATGGCCAAGCCTTTTTTTATAAATAAGAGAAAATGGTGGTGTGATTCCTCTTTCCTTTTTTTTTAAATTAATTAATGGATTAATAAATCACTATAAATGAAATCTAAGGGTCAGTTAATGCAAAACAGCTGTCAAGTGGCGTGCAAAATTAGGCCCTAGCTCAATAAAGCGGAGAGTACGAGGTTATCTACAGAGTAGAGGGTTTTACAAATAATTTAACGCCTAAACCTAAACTTATTTGGACAACAGTCTTATCTGGAGTGATCTTCTTCCAATTACAGCTCTAGGCGCAGCTGAGATGTCCTCAGCTCACAAGCGCTCAGGTCAAAAATCAGTAGCCAGTAGTGAGAAGTGATGTAAGGAATGTCACAAGGTAGGGGCTACTTGCCTCGTTTCCAAAATTTACGGTATCAAAAAAAAACCCTTGAGAGAGAAAGACTGTTTAAAAATCTACTCTCTACTCAACCTTGAAGAAAAATCCATGTACATTCTCTATTACTAGAAATTTACTTTTCTATCTGCAAACGCAAGAAGAGATAAAAATATACCAAAGAGATATACCCTCAGAAAATTATCCCTTGTTCTAAAATAAGTTATGGCAGTTCAAAATTTAAAATCATGATTAATGTGTAAAATAAACTAAAAATTCAGAAATATTTTTTTCTGATTATAAATATGCCGTTTTATATTTCTTAACCTTTGAACATTAGTAAAACTTCTTTGTCTCAAGTTTTTAAATAACAGCGGCGTGCAACATTTTTCGTCTAAACACGTAACGTGTTTTTATTTGAAAACCTGAAATGGTAGAGCTTGAATAGTGATAAATGTTAACAAGTGTAAATCAGCCAATTACCAATAGGAAAAAAACATTTCTCCTTAAACAAACAAAGCAAACACAAAACACGGAACTTCATAAAATAGTATACTAAGTGACATATAAATCCGAACACCCAGTTTAAATGGTTTTATTTTAATAAAAGTTGGTGAATGTATTTATCTTACTGTAAATAACAAGTGAAAAAATTTTCAGCCTTATCAGTTGGACATTCCGGTTTTTATACTGCTTTTTTTTAATTCACTAACACTCTAAAAATAAATATTTCAGCCGCAGTAAAGAATCAACGTTGGCGGATTTTGGTTCTTGACATCCTTTACGATCGGTTACGATGCCTAGAGTACGGAGACCTGTACGATTTCGTCAACTTAGTGAGTTTGATAGGGGCCGTATAGTGGGACTTCGGGAAGCTGGACTTTCTTTTCGGGCAATTGCAGTTAGAGTGCAAAGAAGTGTAGTCACTGTGGTTAGGTGTTGTCAGGCATGGCTTCGAGAAGGCCGTACGCAAAGAGCAAGGGGCACTGGACGCCGCCGTAGAACAACAGACCGTGAAGATCGCCGCCTAAGATTATTGGCCTTAAGGGACCGTTTCTCCACTACCAGGTCCATTGCAAATGAATGGTTTGCAGAACACGGAAGACCTATTGGCATGCGAAGTGTTTACCGACGAATGAGAAGTTTTGGCTTGTTTTCATACCAGCCACACTGGGTGCTCCCTTTAACTCGAGAACACCGACGTAATCGCCTTGAGTGGTGCAGACAACGGTCACTCTGGGATCAGAAATGGATCGGTATTGTCTTTAGTGACGAGTCTCGATTTTGTTTAGGCATGCACGATGGTCATGCCAGGGTTAGAAGGCGACGTGGTGAAAGGAAGAATCCACAGTTTTTTGTTGAAAGACATGTTCATCACACTGTTGGAGTTATGGTTTGGGGTGCTATAGCTTATGGTTCCAGGTCACCTTTAATCTTCATTAGAGGTAACATGAACGCGCAGCGTTATATCCACGAAGTTCTAGAACCCCATCTTTTACCCTATCTTGACACCCTGGCAGATCCAACTTTCCAACAAGATAATGCCCGACCACATGTTGCAAGAGTCACAATAGACTTCTTTCAACATAATGATGTCACATTGTTACCATGGCCACCAAGACCTCCCGACTTATCCCCAATTGAGCACGTTTGGGATATGATGGGTAGGAGATTGCTCAATTTGCAACGTCCTCCTCAGACTCTAGAAGCACTTCGAGAGGAGTTGGTGGTTGCCTGGAATGAGATACCACAGGAGGACATTGACCACCTGATCAGAAGCATGCCTAGGTGCGTTGGAGAATGCGTAGCACATCAGGGTGCATCCACACATTATTAAAGGTCAAAGGGCTTTAAAGCAGTGCAATCATTTTGAAATTTTTATCATTTACTTATTATGCTTCATTAAGTACTTATACAAAATTTTATTAAAATAAAACCATTTAAACAGGGTGTTCGGATTTATATGTCACTTAGTATATTTAATGTATCACTTGATAAAGAGCGGATCATATTTTAGTTATTATGGAAAACATGACGATCGCTCTAGTAGCGCTTAAAGTGACAATGCACCTAATCAGGCAAAATTGTACACCAACCCTCAGTCGTGCGAGTCAGTGGACACAGGAGCAAGTTCGCAAGCACATGAATTTAGAACAACCCAAATTGGAGGATTTCGACAAAATCATTACAAAAATCGAATATTTTTATACCTTATTAAACTTTGTCAGGAATTTTTAACAATTCCTAAGCGCTCTCTGTCCTAACAGATTCTCATATTCGTCTTTGCTCTCCTCATTCCTTCTCTTATTTTATTTCCCTTTTTCCTTCAAATTGTCTGGTTTCTGGTTTACCAGACCTGATAGACTTGCAAACTGACACTATGACGTAAGAGCTAAGGTCCCAGGGACTGCTCTGACAACAAACACTGACTTGATGAATGATCATACGCGCTCAGTAGAAAATAAAGTATCGCTACAGTAGCGCTACAAGGTAATGAACGAGACCTCTGAATCGCAAAGCGTTCCGTGGTATCGTAAACAGTTTGAAGGGTTTCCATAACATTACACTGATGCCTGCGGTACCAATAAGCCAATAGAGTTTGCAATGTCATACGATACCATATTAGTATTCTATTACGTTCCAGTCAATTGACTCTTACCCCTTTTGTCTGTCCTCAGTGCGGTGTCATCTTTGGCAAAATTCAGTTCCGACAACTAAAATGCCCAATTGTTATCTGGTTAATTGGGAATGAATTACTGGCGGTCCACGAGCTTTACCGGGACATCTGGGAGCTATTTTGCGCATGATAATGTGATTACGGGACGTTTTAGCTAACATTACTTATGCAAACTGCGTCTATTGGAGAACTACGACAAATTCAATTACACCGTGAGCGTTAATTCCATTATTCGTGTATGTTGTACTCTACTATTTGGTCCAGTCAATATTTAATGTATCCTAGAGGGGTTAGGGTATAGTAATCCTGTGTTTTCAACTGTTCTATCGATGATAATAATAATAATAATAATAAATGCAAATGCAGAAGGCAGTGATTCTCGACACTTGTCGTATTACAAGACGGTATAGGAAATTGAGGGCGGGTCATAATGAATTTCACTTCCACCCAGAGCTACACTCTATAAACATCACTCGAGATGGCCCAGATATTACCAGCGTAAGCTGTGACAATACAGGATAATAATAATAATAAACCGTACTTAATGAAGCATAATAAGTAAATGATAAAAATTTCAAAATCATTGAACTGCTTTAAAGCCCTTTGACCTTTAATGATGTGTGGATGCACCCTGATGTGCTACGCATCTCCAACGCGCCTAGGCATGCTTCTGATCAGGTGGTCAATGTCCTCCTGTGGTATCTCATTCCAGGCAACCACCAACTCCTCTCGGAGTGCTTCTAGAGTCTGAGGAGGACGTTGCTAATTGAGCAATCTCCTACCCATCATATCCCACACATGCTTAATTGGGGATAAGTCGGGAGATCTTGGTGGCCATGGTAACAATGTGACATCATTATGTTGAAAGAAGTCTATTGTGACTCTTGCAACATGTGGTCAGGCATTATCTTGTTGGAAAGTTGGATCTGGCAGGGTTTCAAGATAGGGTAAAAGATGGGGTTCTAGAACTTCGTGGATATAACGCTGCGCGTTCATGTTACCTCTGATGAAGATTAAAGGTGACCTGGAACCATAAGCTATAGCACCCCAAACCATAACTCCAACAGTGTGACGAACATGTCTTTCAGCAAAAAACTGTGGATTCCTCCTTTCACCACGTCGCCTTCTAACCCTGGATCGACCATCGTGCATGCCTAAACAAAATCGAGACTCGTCACTAAAGACAATACCGTTCCATTCCTGATCCCAGAGTGACCGTTGTGTGCACCACTCAAGGCGATTACGTCGGTGTAAGGGTTAGAAGGCGACGTGGTGAAAGGAGGAATCAACAGTATTTTGTTGAAAGACATGTTCATCACACTGTTGGAGTTATGGTTTGGGGTGCTATAGCTTATGATTCCAGGTCACCTTTAATCTTCATCAGAGGTAAGATGAACGCCCAGCGTTATATCCACGAAGTTCTAGAACCCCATCTTTTACCCTATCTTGACACCCTGGCATATCCATCTTTCCAACAAGATAATGCCCGACCACATGTTGCAAGAGTCACAATAGACTTCTTTCAACATAATGATGTCACATTGTTACCATAACCACCAAGATCTCCCGACTTATCCCCAATTGAGCACGTGTGGGATATGATGGGTAGGAGATTGCTCAATTTGCAACGTCCTTCTCAGACTCTAGAAGCACTTCGAGAGGAGTTGGTGGTTGCCTGGAATGAGATACCACAGGAGGACATTGACCACCTGTTCAGAAGCATGCCTAGGCGCGTTGGAGAATGCGTAGCACATCAGGGTGCATCCACACATTATTAAAGGCCAAAGGGCTTTAAAGCAGTGCAATCATTTTGAAATTTTTATGATTTACTTATTATGCTTCATTAAGTACTTATACAAAATTTTATTAAAATAAAACCATTTAAACTGGGTGTTCGGATTTATATGTCACTTAGTAGATATTGACTATATTGACTACATAAATTAAAAATACCAAAGAGCCTAACATTGAGCCTTGAAGCACACCAGGAGTAATAAAGTGCTCAATTGACAAAACTCCAGAAACTGAGACGGACTGAGACCGGCAGGTAAGATGTGCTTTGAAAAACTGTACTGCTATTTTATCAATAGCATAACATTTCAGCTTAGTCCTTGATCAATTCTATCAAATACCTTGGAGAGATTCAGTGATACCAAGGCAATACACATTCTTTCATCAAGCGCCCTGATGATGTTGTCCATCAAATTAAGAAGAGATGTTGTAGTGTTGTATGATTTTTTAAACCCTGACTGATGTACAAGGAGAATCTCTCTCAGTTCAAAAAAATTTAAGATTTGCAAATAAATGATTTTCTCCAAGACAAAATTGTTGCGTTTCCCTAATTCTGCAGGAAAAATGAATTTAGTACGTTTATTCTGAGGTTGATCGAAAAAATTGAATATATCATCCGTAGCTTTGTTCAATTTACTTCAACCAATCAGTAAAAATTCCGGTAAAAGTCAACTTTCTGCTTTGTCGAAATTGGTGCTTAATACCTTTTAGCGTAATGAATGCGTCAAAATTCTACTTTTATAACTCGAATTTGGTCAACTGTAGAAAAGAAACAAATATGTTTTAGGTTCATAATGAGCTAGAGGATCTGAAAAAATGAACGGAGCGAAAAAGTTTTTACGATTGGGTATTTTTTATAGAGCGTGACCCACTGACGACTTACTCTGTACATACGATAAACACTCATTTAGCCAAAGAGCAGAGAAAATGATCAATAGTATTTTTAGTTTCTTGCACTGCTTTTGAAAGTATTGCATTAAGACTATCAGCTTTAACAGCGGAGTCAAGCAAAAATATAACCATCAACTCCTGATTGCATAACATCATCACATCACTGGCGTCTTTACGTGAAGCACCGCTATTATTCTCCCATTCGAGTAGATTAACCTAATTCAACTCCTTATCTAACTCCTAAGGGATGCTACGTAAGGAATGGCAGCGATGTTAGAGACCTTGTCTTCCCTCGTCGTTCATGACCCATCTAAATCAAGGCAATCTCTCATTCCTTTGTCAAGATCCGCGAAAAGTAGTGTTGTACGTGTGGGTGTTTTCTTGAGTAAATAGGGTTCTTGAGTGAGACGACAGGTAATATAAGACTATTCGTTTCTCATGTTTTGTATTATGTATGTTGTTACGGGCAGGTTGGGGCATGTAGAGGTACATCACAAAAATCGATAACGCTCTTTTTTGTCAGCCTGTCTGTCTGTCGATCGGACTGTATTTCTGTTGGCGTCAGGTTGACGCCTTCCTACCCTCGTAATTTTAGAAACACGACCACCAGCGATTTTAACGAAGTTTGTGGGGCGCTGTGGGTATATAGTAGGTGACAGGGAATACCTTAGGCAAGTTTTGGTCCCCAAAATCGGTCTCGATTCCTTCGCTACTTTAGAGACTGACTTCACATTTCATCGGAGAATCCTCACTTACTAAATTGTTTGAGACTGATTTGTAGCTCCTCTTTCATAATGTGAATGTCTGTCCAGTCTGTCAGCATCACGTCTGAACACAATGCCTGGAGACGTCAAAACTTGTACAATTATTAATTGATATCCGAGAAAGGTAATGGGCATTGTTTTATCCACGATCTAATTGTCGATTTTGCAATCAACTGCCGTAGAAAGTACCGAATCTCCACCGTCAGCGTCAGGCCGGCAACAGAGCGGACTGCCATTGCGCCACGCCCCACTCAACCTGTGACCGTCAAGCGATACATGAGTTTTACTTGGCACTAGCTGGAACATCTTTGCTTACTGATTTATTGGAGACTGATTTATAGCTAAGAATGTTTTCTCTTTATTACATATAGCTAATGTTTGGGTCCTCTATTTCATATGATTAATGACATTGTTGATAGTATCGATTGTTAGCATTTCATTTTTGCAGATGACTTATTACAGTGCCAACAGCTGCGGGTGACTTCGACAAAGTACTGGAATGGTGTGTCGTAAAAAATGTCCCAATCAACAACAGCAATTGTAGTGTTCTGTCATGCACAAGAAAGGTAGTACATGCCCTTTGTAGAGAGTACATGAGTATAAGGACCTAGGATCTTTGACAATTCTCTAAGTTTCAATCCTCATAGAGACCAAATTCTTCTTTTAATAGATTAATTGGATTTGTGATACGGAATTCCAAGGAGTTTACGAACAAGGGGGCAATGATGGTCATGCTTTTCAACTCCTTCGTGTTATAAAAATTAGAGTATGCAAGCATAGTATAGAACCCCTGCTTTGTGACCGCATGAGGCTCTTTGGAGAAGGTGCAAAGCAAGTTCTTGAAGTTTTTGTCTTTTGAAACCGAGGGCACATATCCGCCTATTGGAACCCCCAAAAGCGAGCTTTTTCAAAGATACGATTTTGCTAGCTTAGATGATAGAAGGCAAGCACACTCTTGTATTTCAAAAAAGTCCATGGTACATACGATCGCCCATCTTTCACACCACTATGAACCCCTTCAACTCCAGCTACAATTTCACTTCAACTTTCATAAATTATATTAGTATACTTGAACTTGATTATTGGTACAGGTTTTTGCTTTTTAAAACAAGAAACAAAATGGTGGTACGTTCCTAACATTTAGCAGTATACCAGAATCTCCATATGAGGATGTCAGTGCTATACCAGGTATCCAGATATGGATATTTTAAAAAAAGTTTTGAACACATTTTTGATAAAATAAATGCTTTATTTACAATACTATAGACATTACACAAAGTTATAGAAAAACATATATTTCACACTTATTACTTGTGGTAATCTTCAAAGTAATTCTCACAGCATAGTCGTGATTTATCTGTACATTCAAGGCAAACATTTCTAGTGAGTTTTCTTATTCCTCGACTTTGACAGACAATGCAGACCTTTCGTAGAGCGCGATTTTTTCCTTGTATTTTTGTCAAGTTCACCATGTTTTTCTTTGGACGATTTACCTTTGGAAGTTGACGGTTGAGTTTCAAACATCTTCCGATACTCATGGCTATATTTACTTAGAATACCATGAAAACACAATTTTATATAGTCATACATAGCACCTTGAGAGCCTCCGGTTGCATGTGTGTATAAAACTCTAGAGTTCAGAAGCATCTGAGACATTAGCAAAAAACCCACTTTTGAGAACCAAGTGTAGCTTTTCCTTAAATAATTATATGGCTCCAAATCCTGATCGACGGCATCCACAGCACCCATATTTCGACTGTACCTGTAGTATTGAATATGGGCAGGTTTTTTGAAAGTAACTATGTTTACTTCCACCTTATGGCGACTCTTTTCATAAAAATCTGCAGTATGTTTTGTTGTTAACAGATAAACATCTTTTTTGTCTTTATATTTAACTAGTAGTTGCATATCTTTCCGTACGAAGCATGATTGGTATATTGCTCTAATGGTATGTTGCACAGCTGTCTGGGCACAGCTCGATTTACTCTTATTGTTCCAGTTAAATATGTTTCTTGGGAAAGTAAAAATTTGGAAACTTGCTCCGAAGTATACCACTTATCCAAAATAACATCACGGTCACTGTTTAGTAAGTTTTGAGCTAGGTGAGCCACGATGTTTCCGAACCTGACAAACTTTCAGTGCCTGCTCAACTAGCAAAGTAGTGCTATAAGCTTTTGGTAAAAGAACCGTTTAGCCATAAAAGCTCTCTATTGTTGTTGCCTGAACACCAAAATGCTAGCTTAATGTTGTGTGGACTGCAAATTTGCTTTCTGCAACATATTTGCTCTAAAATAAGGTGTTTAAAATATTCTTACAGCATAGTTATACAACACCTTATAGGACAAATTTTTAACTGTTGCATAAACGTTTATACAACTATTTAATACGGCATATTTGCACGTTAGTCAAAATGGTTGTGTTGTGGCATCCATGGTAACGTTTATAAAACAAACCCGAGCCTTGTTGTTTTGCTGTGCAAATTTACTACTTTAGCCAACAGATTGCTCTCAACGGAAGCACTTATACAACTGTTGTTTAGTAACTGGTAAAGGCTGTACATATGCTAAATATGTTGTATACAACTTCACCATAACCTAACTTTCTGCTGTCATATTTTTCTTAAAATGCCATAACCAATGTTTTAAGATAAACAACGCATGCATATTGGTTCAGAAGGTTTTATCAACTGTTCAAACAGAAGATATAGATCTGGTACAAATTCTGGGTAATTCATTCGACTCTGTCGGTATTTCATTTCAGACATTTGTCAAATTGTTGTATAATACCTGCAGGTAACACCAAAATATTCTAATAAACTAAAGACAACATGGACGATGCCATGATTATACACAACCACCCGCCATATTGGGCAAACATTTATTCCTCTATTTAATATTAAATAATTATGTTTCACTTCGAAATTACAGATATAAAGTGATTAGCATTAGTCTAATTGTGTCTAAGTATAGGATTTGTGGAAGATTTAACGCAGATAAGTTCAGTTTTCCTTCTTGAAAATCTAGACACACTTTTGATCATTATCAAAATATGAATCAAATACGAAGCCCGCAGAAATTGCGTAACTACTTTGCACGATAATCACAATAAAACTTGATGCGCAAGTAATTCAATAGCCCTATATCACAGAGTAGAAGTTTATCATATACCTGTGTATCAAATTCACAATGGCCGATATGTAAGTAAACAAGATGACTGTAATGTGTTAGTTATATATTCTTCACTTCGTCTATACAATACATCATAAATAGTTTGGTTGCAATAAAGTAGATTCACGTAACAGAATAGTTGTATAGTTGAGAAAAACTGAATCTTGCATTGACGCAAATGTCCTATAGCGGCTGCAAGAGGATTTCACCTTTGTTGTATAACTGTTACCTGCAGCCCTCTTAAATGACCGAAGTGTCCTATTAGGTGTGCCCATTCCGCTTGTATAGCTGTTCTAAGAGGGTTTTGCCAATGTTCTTACAGTATACAACGCTGTGTAATACTGTATAATCATTCTTGCAACTCTAATAGGAGTGATAATTGTTAGTTGGGTGCTATATGTGTTACGACAAATGTACGTTTGTTTATATATAGACAAAAGTTCCAGGAATAACCTCTTAGACGTTGAGCACTTGGACATAATGGGAACATTTTTATTCCAAACCTGCTTCTTTTACTTTTTTATATATTGGCGAAAATGCAGTTTACCTTATAAAGCATTAGGTGTTCATCAATAGCAAAAACTGGTCCGGGGTCCAGTAAAGTCATGTATTTATCTTTCAGCATAGCTATAAAAATGCCAAGTCTACTCGTGGTAGCTCGGCCCCTAGCGGCTTCCGGGGGAGAAAATCTAATAAACTTCAGGATAGGTAGGTACCTGTTTCGGCTCATTATTGTTTTGTCAAACGCTTTTGGACGAGAACACAATATACTTATACTCCAAGAATCTGTTTTTAGTGAGTGCCGCAAAATAAACAGAATGACTTGGATTACTTTTAGCGTGCCTTGGGGAACTTGGCACGAAGAGATGCACCATGAAAGTACTAAAAAATTAATTTTAATGTCCGGGATCTGTTGTTTTACCTCAGGATGCATATCTTCGCTAATTCAATTTAAAGCTTGGGACCTCTCAATATCAAGAATTCCAAATCTCCGACAATACGGAGCAGTATTGAACCTTCGTAGTGCTTAAAGACGATGGACAGTACTGAATGATAGAATTATCGAATGTCTATGTTGAGAGGTTACAAAAAAGTCCAATCTATATTACTTCGCCCAAAATAACAATATATTGCACCAACCTTTAGTTTCAACGAAATTAAACTACAGCATACACTTAGTGACTAGTTAGTGACGCTTTTAAGAGGATTTTTGAGAACCCCATTTGACGCAGAGCCAATTTAGATTAGCCTCTATACAGGATGTTCCTTAATGATATGCGAATATTTAAGGGTGTGAATCTACATGAAAAATTAATGTTAGTTTGCTTTAAAAACTATGATCCAAAAATGTTTACTTACAAAAACTTGAAGTGTTGAAGTTTTACGAAAAAATTGGAAATTAATTAATATTTTCAGAACCGCTTCAGATATTTCACTGATATTCAGTACGTAGTAGAAATTAATAAGGCTGCATATTTTTCAATGCAAAAATAATTTTTAGCTTTAACAGTGGCGTGCGTACGGGTATTGACTTCGATATTTTTTAAGAAAAAAATGGTACGCCAATGTTTTTTTGTGAAATAAAAATTATTTTTGAATTCCCCGTTCAATTTATAATAGACGATTTCTCTTGAGTTGTTTTCCCTCGATGCGTAATTTTTGAGTAAAAAAATAAAAACTGTTCTATTGTCCGAGAAAATTAATGTAATAATTGAAGAATGCAATTTAGCAATAAATATCTACTTGCTCTGGAATATGTCACTGGGTTTTGAAATCTGACAAGTCTCTGTTATTCAAATCTGTTCGATGTGACATCTTTTTCTTTATTTAGTTTTTACAATCTTGTTTAATGGTGAATTATTCAAATGCAGAAATGACGGAAATGCATCACGTATATGGCCTTGCCGACGGTAATGGTGAGCAAGCCAGACGGATTTATCACCAGAGATATCCCGATCGTGCTTTGACAGATAGTCGAACCTTTTCTCATATTCATCGTCGTCTTGTTGTAACTGGTTCTGTCCGAAAAGGAACATCTGAAGGTGGACCTCTAAGTGTGAGAACACCTGAAATTGAGGAAGCAGTGCTGCACGAGGTCGAAGAACATCCTGAAACGAGTACGAGGAAGATCGCTAGATACTTAAATATCTGCCAACAGATTGTTTGGAGAATTTTAGTGGATTTTTTGTTATATCCTCACCATATTTTAAGAGTACAGGCATTACTCCCCATTGATTTCCAAGGCGTGTGACCTTTTGTCAGTGGTATCTTCAAAAAATTACACAAAATCCGTGATTTTAATCAATGAGTTCACGGACGAAGCTAATTTTTCTCGAAATGCCATTCAGAATTTCCACAATAATCATTTGTGGGCAGAAGAAAATCCCTATGCCGTAACCGAAACCCATTTTCAACACCAATTTTCGGTTAACGTATTGGCAGGAATGATTGCCAACCCCTTTACTGACCCATTCTTCTTGCCGGAACGACTTAATGGACAGACTTACCTCAATTTTCTTCAGCAACAGTTGCTTTTGCTGCTCGATGATGTTCCGTTAGTAATAAGAAACAACATGTGATACATGCATGATGGTGCACCAGCGCATTTCAGTGTAGCGGTTCGTAATTATTTACAAACTGTTTATCCAAATCGTTGGATTGGCCGCGGTGAGCCCCAAGAATGGCAACCAAGGTTCCCAGACCGCAACAGCTTAGATTTCTTTTTGTGGGGCTATCTTAAAACACTAGTGTAAACAAGTCCTATTAACACTGTAGAGAAATTAAGAGAAAGAGTAGTTGCAGCTTGTGAAGGAGGCGGAAGCATGCATACTTTAATGTTCTGTTTATGTTGACAGTTGTTGTTCACTACCCCTAATGTGTTTAATTTTTCCAATTAAATTAATAATTTTGCAAGTTAGACAATAGAACGGATTTTATCTTTTTACTCAAAAAGGAGAGATCATTTGTTTTAAATTGAAAATAATTTTTTTTTGGCAAAAAACCATTGGCGTACCATTTTTTTCTTAAAAAATATCGGAAACAATACGCACGCCACTGTTAAAGCTGAAAATTATTTTTGCATTGAAAAATATGCAACTTTGTTAACTTTTACTACGTACTTAATATCAGTGAAATATCTGAAGCGGTTCTGAAAATATTAATTAATTTGCATTTTTTTCCTAAAACTTCAACACCCCGAGTTTTTGTAAGGAAACACTTTTGGACCATAGTTTATTAATTTTTCATGTAGATTCACACCCTCAAATATTCGCTTAGCATTAAGGAACATCCTGTATATTTATATATATATATATATATATATATATATATATATATATATATATATATATATATATATATATATATATATATATATTTTTTTGTTTCGGCAAATGGCATTTATTTTATTAAAAATAGTCTCCTTTAGAGTTAATACAGCGATCTGCATGAACCAAAAGGTTTTTGAATGATGATTTTATTGACCGGGATGTCATTTAAAATGGTCGTCGACGCCTTTTGGATGTAGTTTACCGAGCATAACATAGTCACATGGTGTTATATCAGGAGAATGTGGTGAGTGGTTATGGTTAAAATACCATTTTTTGTCAAAAAATCGGACAAAAACGTCGATTGATGAGATGGTATATTATCGTGTAAGAAGCGCCATCTTCCTTCTTCGCGATATCCTGACCGAACACGACGAATACGCAACAGCAAACGCCTCATAACTCCAAGATAAAACAGTATCAACCGTTTGGCCCGGTGGAACGAATTTTTTGTAAATAATGGCATTCCAATCGTAGAAAGAACGTTGTCTTCACTTTGGACTTTTCCAAACGGCTTTTTTTCGGATTTGGCTCGCTTTGGTGCTTCCATTCGGCACTTTGACTTGGTTTCGGGATCTTATTGAAAACCACGTTTCGTTCACAATGTTGTACAGAAAGTTTTTGTCATTTTTGGCCTCTTTAATGATGCCTCTCGAATGTTTAATTCGAAGCAATTTTTGGTCATCCGTGAGCTTGTATGGAACAAACCGTAAACACCCCTTTCTCATGCCCAAATTCTTGGTCAAAATGCGGTGGATTCTGTCTTCAGAGATATTTAATTCAATTTCTATGTATTTCAATAGAGATTTTGAATCCTTTTTGATGAATTCCACTTTTCCGACGGTTTTTGGCGTAATCACAAATTTGTAAACCACTTTTGGAGTCGGCTGCGAGATAAACAATCATCACCATACACTTGCATCAACATCAGACGCGTTTTGGTAAATGTTTTACCAAGTTTGACACAGAACTCTCTCGTTTTTCGACCGATGCTAGAAAGGTATTGTCACTTTGAGCGCGATAGCTCCGCGTGAAGTGTTTCGATTGTCATGAAATTTTGTCGGGGCGTCAATGGAAGGTGTACCTATCCAACGCTAGTTTCCGATAACAGATGGCGTTACTTGTATCGGATATCTTTCAAAAGTCCTATTTACTGTATCATCTTTAAATGAATATGTATTTATGGCTCAGTCAAGAAGCACTGGCTACTTGACAATATTAACAGTAAAATCGCAGTCATGATGCTCAAAATGTTGCGAAAAGTTATCTAAAACGCTATGAAAAGAGCACGAATATGGGAAGCAGAAAATGGGTGGCACTTTCATGAGATCGACTCGTACAACTAATTTCCCATCAGCATAGCACATTTAAAACGTTTTTCCGTTTTAATTACTGCTTAACTAAAAAAAACTATCAACAATTCAAACCATATCTTTTATTTTAAACTGCCATGTGCAAGAGAAATGAAAATTCAAACGGATTTCTCTTGGAAGGAGCCTATACTGCGTTAATGGTATTCACGGATGAAGACAACTAGATGTTTCTAGTAAAACTCTATTGATTCTATTGAAAACACATACGTTAGGAAAAAATCCATTGCATACGTTACAAGATTTGACGCTGACGTTTATAAGATTTCAAATTCACTCTCTGGTTTTTTCCCTGTAAGCCCTTTGTTGGTCACCTGATGAACAAACAAACTCGGGTGTTAGCGTTGCAGTTTGCGTTCAAGTTGATAGTTAGGCAACTATGTATGAGCTTTTGTCGTTTGTCGTTTCCGTTGGTGTTGGTGGTTTGATTATAAGAAAAACATTGACGGACAGGTTCATTCCATGAATCCATTTCAGTTATATTTTTACGAACATTTTCACACAAATACTAGTTGTTACAAACATAATAAACAATTTTCACTGTTAGATTGAGGTTGTGTATGGCCCACGTTCCAGACAGTATTGACAATTGTAGTTGAGAGCTTATAAATTGGTACTGAACTGCAACGCCTGACTGCAACGGCCAATAAAATGACAGACGACCAACCGCGAGCTTAGAAATAGGCCTCAAAGGTTTCTAATGAATAGCAAAGATACACGTTGTGAGAACAATAATTACATTTCATTCGTGATAAGATTTCACACTGACCTAAACTACTAAGCACAGTGTGGAAAGTCCATGACATTTCAAATTCACTTTCAACAAAACAAACTATAGATACTCCAAAAAATTGATGTGGACTTCGATTTAAACGAACAGCGGTCTATTGTAACTTGACGCCAAAGCTGAATTTGATCATTACCGAAAAAGTCGCTGGGATTTCCGCAGGGTTATTACGTAACGAACCTATACAAAATATAGTCAAAAAACCTATTTTGAGTTACAAGAAAAGGTAAACACCTACGTGTGTTTATCCGATTTTAATAATATTTGGCATATATGTTCGGTATTCCCTACTAGTAAAATGATTGAATTTTCAGCTTGATTCGTCAACTGACGATATAAAATATAAAACATATAAAAAAAAGAAGCTGGTTCAATAATGTGTTGAGGATCCCCGATTTCTTATACACTCATTGACACGCCTGGGCATCATGCTGATAAGGTGGTCAATATCCTGTTGGGGTACCTCATTCCAGGCTACTGCAACTTAAGAGCTGCTAAAGTCTGCGACCTATCATGTCCCAGACATATTCAATTGGAGTTAGGTCATGCGACCGTGGTGGCCAAGGTAAACGGTTGATGCGATGTTGATCCATGAAGGCTAACGATGCTCTGGCAACATGCGGTCGGGCAGCATTGATTTGTGAAAAATCAGGCTTTGGATGGCGTTTAGGTATGGAATAAGATGAGGCTCCACTACTTCCTGAATATAGAATCGGACTGTCATATTGCCTCTGGTGAAAATTAGTGGTGATCTGCTACCATAAGCAATATCACCCCACACCATAACTTCCACGATGTGGTGAACGTGAGGCTCTCTGTCAAATTGACAGATAGAAGCGGTATTCGTCACCAAAGACTACCTGATTCCATTCCCGGTCCCATAGAATTATTTCTATACACCAGAGCAAACGGCTACGTCGATGTTTAGCTGTGAGAGGTAGCACCCATCAATGTGGGCGATAAGAAAAAAGGCCAAACTGTCGTATTCGGCGATATACCGTACGCATACCAACCATCCTTCCATGCTCTTCAAACCAGTGATTAGCGATAGCTCGAGTACTACTGTGGTACCTCTAGGATGTCCAGAACCCCTTGCTCGCTGTCCGTGGCCTTCCTGAGCCCACGCTCGTTCACACTGCAGTATACTGCGTAAGGATCTGTTGATCCTCCTAGAAACTTCTCTTATCGGTATACCAGCGCTTCACGCAACTTGACAATTCGACCCCTCTCAAAGACACTTAGCTGGACATCCTGCGAATTCTACGGACTCTAGGCATTTTGAGAAATCACAAAAAGGCTTCTCAATAAGCTACACGAAGTTTAACATTTAACTGGCACCGTAAATGTACGAAAACTGAATGCTTATTTATCACCAAACAATACACGCAGCCACCACAAAAACTTAACAGAAAAACCTGAACATTTTATCACTTGTTGTTCATAGCAAGATAAAGCGATATGTAAAATATTCTTGAATTCTAATGCCGGGTACACACTAAACCAACAAAACTGCAACTCAATGTTTTCCAACAATCAAGCAACAAATCGGCAATATTTCGTCAACAATTCGTGTTTTGTTTTTGTTTCTGTCAACTTATGGCGTATCCGTCGCGAGTCGGTAAAGATGAAAAGGTTTCTGTTTGGTTTTCATAACAGGCAACATTGTCGGTGCGATGTGTACTTTGTTGCGAAACATATATAAAACAGAAACTAGTATCAAATTCGAAGGCGCTGTGTAAGGTGTCTAAAAAGAAATACGCATATTATGTCGGGTGAAAAATTGAAGTGGAGTGTAGATAACACGAGTAAATTAATTGAACTATACAGGGTGTTCCATAATTATTGCGACAAAATGATAGGGGTTGTAGAGGGCATCAAAATGAACAATTTTGCCTTATGAACCCCTGTTCGGAAATAGGCGGTTTGGGCTGCAGCAAAAAAAAATGATCAGTTTCTTGAAACAGCTTACCTACAGTAATTGCTCAACGTGTCTTCCACCTTGCTCAATACACAGCTGTGCACGATTGTTCAATGATCGCGAACTCTGTGGCATACCCCCGGTATGTCCTGAACATGTGCGGACGCGGCCATCACTCTTCCCAGTAGCTCTTGTTGGTTGGGAACAGGAGTTTCGTACACTAAAGCTTTCAGATAGCCCCAGAGAAAATAATCCAGTGGGGTCAGGTCGGGTGACCGCGCAGGCCAAGGCACAGGGCCACCTCGGCCTATCCAACTATTTGGAAATTTGTCGCCCAAATACTGCCGCACTTGTAAAGAAAAGTGGGCTGGAGCGCCATCGTGTTGAAACCACATGTTGGCTCTTATGTTCAGTGGCACATTTTCTAATAGTTCCGGTAGCACATGCTGTGAGAATCGACCATAAGCATGCCAATCCAAACGTGGTGGAAGCAAATATGGCCCGTTGATATGCTCGTCCACAATGCCGCACCAGATGTTAATTGAAAACTGATGTTGGTCTCTATGGATGGCTATGGCATGAGGGTTTTCTTCATCCCAAATGTGACTGTTACGGCTATTAAAATAACCGTCCTTTGTAAAACAGGACTCGTCAGTGAACAAAACGTAGCGATCAAAGTTTGGTTGCCTCAACTCCTGCTGCAGCCACCAACCACAAAAACGTCGACGCGGCAGATAGTCTTCTGGACCCATGGTTTGGTGGTATGGGTGTAGTTGCTGGTCATGGAGAACCCGCCAAACAGTAGTTTGAGACGCTTCCATATCATGTGCAATAGCGCGCACGCTTGTACGCGGATTGGCCTCTACATGATGCAGAATCGCTTCCTCAAATTCTACTGTGCGCCTCGTGAAGGGCCGCCCTTCTCCCGCGAGGTGTCTGATGCTGCCATTGACATGAAGACGTCCATGAATCCTTGCAAAAATGGCGTGATGCGGATGAGGACGTTCTAGAAACCGTTGGGCGTAGATTCGCGAGGCTCGTCTTCCGTTACCACCAGCTTCTCCGTAAATTAAATGCATATCCGCAAGTTCCGCATACGAATAACGCTGCATTTTAACACTAAGGTACTGTTATTTACTATCTAGTTTGACGCACCACTCAGATAAATTAAATGAATCGCTGTGGAGAATTTACGATAACAAAAATGTAAACACACCAGGCCTTTTTTTACAAACCGGCGAGACCATGAAATGTGCTAGACGAACATTTTGCAGCTGGTGAATTTTTTGTTTCTCCTATGAGCTCTTAAGGTAAAATTAGCGGTAGTGCCCAAACGGCATATTTACGAACAGGGGTTTATAAGGCAAAATTGCATATTTTTATGCCCTCTACAACCCCTATCATTTTGTCGCAATAATTATGGAACACCCTGTATATTGAGTATGCTATATCTCAGTGTTCAACTACGTTAATGGCATTTCTGAAATTTGTATTTTTTTATAAATTTCAGGACCGATCAGCTGGTAATAATTCTTCAAAAATTTCTCTGGATATTCTCGCAATCCAATATCATCTCTACGCAAATCGGACAATAATTTTTCAGTACCACGATCATCTCTTTCACGTAAGGATGGTTTTACCAAAAAGCGTTTTTTCTTTTCCCGGTCACAACTCTGGAGAAACACATAATCAGCAGACATCATGATAAAATCTTTAAGCTTCTGCCTTTCAGCATAAAAACGCCACAAATTTTCACTGAAAATCAAGCAACTGAAAACTTTTTTGTCCCTTGGTAATGTGGACATACGTTTTCATTTTGTTTTGTTTCCAAAAAAGGCTCATTTGTTGCGTTTCCGTTTTGTTTCTTGCTTTTGTTTTGTTGCTTTGATGTGGACCCGGCATAATAAAAATACGTGTTTACCTTTTTTTGTCACTCAGTATATATTTGTTCAGTAATAGTTCATTCCGAGCTTGCTACGAGTGAGCATGAAGTGAACGACAGCAAATTACAAGTTGACGTCTTGTTGGAAAACCTACATAGTATCAAAAAAGCTGAAATTATCTCAAAAAACGACATAAGCACTTGTCCCACCGCCGGCGAGGAAGCGACTTACTAACGGCTATTTTCTCGCTCAAGAAACGTACAACAGATGTACATTCCGTGTAAACAAAAGAGATGCATATATTAATATAGTTGATCGGTGACTGTTTACACTGCCGGCGAGGACTCGCTCCACTGATTTGTGGCTGAGCGACAAGAAGTATCAAAGATAATACTCGCTCAGCGATTACTTGCTCAGCGATGCTCACTTGGCCGTCCCAACACGCCGGGAGACCAATTAGCGGTCATTTCGCTACAGTGCAAAGTTGAAAGTACACGTATTGTTATTTGTAATGAATATCCAACAATCATTTGAACTGAAATTCCCGGTTCTCTGTGAGAGCAGGGGTTTTTCATTTGCTAGTAAGGAAAGCTGCAATTTTGGAAATCGATGCGGCGGCAACGGGGTTACGAACAAAAACCAATAAGTATTCCGAACCTGGTTAATGTTTCACATATTTCTGAATTATTTGGTTCACCTAGTCATATATATACAGGGTGACTTCGAAGTTGAGTCATTTGTTTTACACACATATTTTGGTTTATCTTCCTTCTACAATCATTATCTGAAAATTAATGACTCGACTTCAAAGTCACCCTGTATATATATATATATATAGGGTGTTTTTTTTTCGAGGTATAGAACTTTAAGTTGGCATTACTTCTGAAGATGCGACCGATTTGACAGCTGTCAAGTGATTTATTCTCAGTTTGGTTTGGCAATTCATCATAAATAGACTCACGCCTGAACAACGCTTGCAAATTGTGCAGTTTTATTTCGAAAATAATGGTTCTGTGCGGAATACGTATCGCGCACTACGTCCATTTTATCGTCGACAAAATCGTCCTTCAGAGCAGTTAATTCGATTAACCATGGAACGTTTTCGCACCACGTTTACTCTTATTGATAACTCGCATCCCCAGAGATGCCGTACGGTGCGTACAGAAGAAGCTATTGCTACTGTAGAGCGTAGCATTGAGGAAGATCTGAATGAGTCCATCCGCCATCGAGCACAGGAATTGGATCTGTATCCATCCACTTTATGGAAGATTTTGTGGAAGGATCTTGGTTTGCGTGCTTACAAAATAGAATTTGTGCAAGAATTGAAGCCAAACGATCATCAAGCAAGGCGTAGATTCGTTGAATGGGCCCAAAACGAGATTGCCGTTGTTCCCGATTTTCATAAGCGAATTTTGTTTAGCGATGAAGTGCACTTCTGGTTGAATGTCTACGTCAACAAACAAAACTGCCGCATTTGGAGTGACGCTAATCTTCAAGTCTATGTCGAAACACCATTACATCCAGAAAAACTGACTGTCTGGTGCGCTTTATGGGCTGGTGGAATCATTGGTCCGTACTTCTTCAAAAACGATGATGGCCAGAACGTTACAGTCAATGGTGATCGGTTTAGACCCATGATTACTAACTTTCACATTCCTGAATTGAACAATCATGATGTCCAGGAGCTGTGGTTCCAACAAGACGGCGCACAATGTCACACAGCTCGTGCTACAATCGATTTATTGAAATACACGTTTGGTGACCGCCTAATTTCACGTATTGGACCTGTGAATTGGCCTCCAAGATCTTGTGATTTAACACCGCTAGACTATCTTCTGTGGGGCTATGTAAAGTCATTGGTCTATGTGGATAAGCCACAAACGCTTGACCATTTGGAAGGCAACATTCGCCATGTTGTTGCCGAAATACGGCCACACATGTTAGAAAGCCATCGACAATCGGACGTCCAGATTGGACTACATCCGAGCCAGCCATGGCAGTCATATGCCAGAAATCATATTTAAAATGCCACGAGATTATCTTTCGAATAAAAAAAATCATATCAATCGAATAATCCATCGTTGTTTTATTGCAATTTAAAGTTCTATACCTCTAAGAAAATACCCTATATATCCTTTAATTTCTTTGGGTAGGAGGCAAAGTATTGCAAAAGTACACTCTTATAACTTAAATTCTCATGCTTTTGAAGAATTTTATCATCGTCTGGAGTAAGTCGGCGAGATTGTTGCCGAAATTGTTTTTTAAACAACAGTGAAGGGAATACATAGTCGATGAATAAAAAACTGGACCGATGAGGTTCGATTAGGACGGAATTATTTTATTATTAAATGGCAAATCATTTTGAAAGGTTTTATTTAAAATTAGGCGTTGATAGATTTTGGAAGAAATTTGTAGACTTTAAAACCAGCAACTATTGAAAATTCCTCTGACATTTAATCTTTTTTTCCACTGATAACCTCCACATTATCCAACACGTGCCGGCCGACTGACTAAGGTCAGTCGGTCCAGTTTTTTGTTTGTCGACTATGTGTTCCCTTCACTGTTGTTTAAAAAACACTTTCAGCATCAATCTCGCCGACTTGCTCCAGACGATGATAAAATTCTTCGAAAGCTTGAGAATTTAAGTTATAAGAGTGTACTTACTATTACCCAAAGAAATTAAAGGATATCTTCTCCTAACAGTTAAGGCAATTATCTATCAATACTATATATATATATATATATATATATATAAAGAGAAAATTATCATGCGGAGAAAGGTATACAACAAAAATAGGAAAATAATGGACAAAATCCGCAAAAAGTGGATTCGAGCAGAAAATAGGATAGGTAACCCGAGCGATACGTATTTCTGCTGGTTGGCTTCATCAGGCCCGAAATGAATAAACATATGCAATTACAAAAGTAGAGACACATGCCCATACATCCGGATATGGGTGTAACCTGAGGAAACAAAGTTGGAGAGGAAAAAAAGACACACGAAGTCCACAACAAGAGCCAACCTACACATTGTAGTATAAAATGGCTAGAAGACCTCGAATTTTCAAGGCGACAAATAACCACAACCACGCGGCCGGTTATAGCCACTTGCTGTGGTACTTCAAGCCCAAAGGATCTACAAAGAGAAAATTATCATGCGGAGAAAGGTATATAACAAAAATAGGAAAATAATGGACAAAATCCGCAAAAAGTGGATTCGAGCAGAAAATAGGATAGGTGACCCGAGCGATACGTATTTCTGCTGGTTGGCTTCATCAGGCCCGAAATGCATGCACATATGCAACTACAAAAGTAGAGACACATGCCCGTACATCCGGATACGGGTGTAACCTGAGGAAACAAAGTTGGAGAGGAAAAAAAGACACACGAAGTCCACAACAAGAGCCAACCTACACATTGTAATACAAAATGGCTAGAAGACCTCGAATTTTCAACGCGACAAATAACCACAACCACGCGGCCGGTTATAGCCACTTGCTGTGGTACTTCAAGCCCAAAGGATCTACAAAGAGAAAATTATCATGCGGAGAAAGGTATATAACAAAAATAGGAAAATAATGGACAAAATCCGCAAAAAGTGGATTCGAGTAGAAAATAGGATAGGTAACCCGAGCGATACGTATTTCTGCCATTTTATACTACAATGTGTAGGTTAGCTCTTGTTGTGGACTTCGTGTGTCTTTTTTTCCTCTCCAACTTTGTTTCCTCAGGTTACACCCATATCCGGATGTATGGGCATGTGTCTCTACTTTTGTAGTTGCATATGTGCATTCATTTCGGGCCTGATAAAGCCAACCAGCAGAAATACGTATCGCTCGGGTTACCTATCCTATTTTCTGCTCGAATCCACTTTTTGCGGATTTTGTCCATTATTTTCCTATTTTTGTTATATATATAAAGAATTTGAAAAAGTTCCATAGAACGTAATCAAAGAAAATGTTCAAGCAACTTGGGAATTTTTAAATTTGACAAGGCTTATTTTTTTATGTGCGCTAGGGGGTTAACTATGTGTTTCCCATGTAATTTTCCACACTGAACACGAATCTGAAATCAAGATGATTGGGGTATGGACAAATTTCGGAGAAAACGCATAGAAATTATAAAAATCATACTCGTATCACACGTTCACAAATATACAGGGTGTTCCATAATTATTGCGACAAAATGATAGGGGTTGTAGAGGGCATAAAAATATGCAATTTTGCCTTATAAACCCCTGTTCGTAAATATGCCGTTTGAGCACTACCGCTAATTTTACCTTAAGAGAGACGAGCCTCGCGAATCTACGCCCAACGCTTTCCAGAACGTCCTCATCCGCATCACGCCATTTTTGCAAGGATTCATTGACGTGTTTGTGTCAGTGGCAGCATCAGACACCTCGCGGGAGCAGGGCGGCCCTTCACGAAGCGCACAGCAGAATTTGAGGAAACGATTATGCACCATGTGGAGGCCAATCCGCGTACAAGCGTGCGTGCTATTGCACATGATATGGCAGCGTCTCAAACTACTGTTTGGCGGGTTGTCCATGACCAGCAACTACACCCAAACCACCTTTTAAAAATCCAAGCCATGGGTCCAGAAGATTATCTGCCGCGTCGACGTTTTTGTCGTTGGTGGCTGCAGCAGAAGTTGAGGCAACCAAACTTTGGTCGTTACGTTTTGTTCACTGACGAGTCCTGTTTTACAAAGGACGGTTATTTTAATAGCCGTAACAGTCACATTTGGGATGAAGAAAACCCTCAAGCCATAGCCATCCATAGAGACCAACATCAGTTTTCAATTAACATCTGGTGGGGCATTGTGGACGAGCATATCATCGGGCCATATTTGCTTCCACCACGTTTGGATGGGCATGCTTATGGTCGATTCTTACAGCATGTGCTACCGGAACTATTAGAAAATGTGCCAATGAACATAAGAGCCAACATGTGGTTTCAACACGATGGCGCTCCAGCCCACTTTTCTTTACAAGTGCGGCAGTATTTGGACGACAAATTTCCAAATAGGTGGATAGGCCGAGGTGGCCCTGTGCCTTGGCCTGCGCGGTCACCCGACCTGACCCCACTGGATTGCTTTGTTCTGGGGCCATCTGAAAGCTTTAATATACGAAACTCCTGTTCCCAACCAACAAGAGCTACTGGGAAGAGTGATGGCCGCGTCCACACATATTCAGGACATACCGGGGGTATGCCACAGAGTTCGCCGATCATTGAACAATCGTGCACAGCTGTGTATTGAAGTAGGTGGAGGACACTTTGAGCAATTACTGTAGGTAAGCCGTTTCAAGAAATTGATGTTTTTTTTTGCTGCAGCCCAAACGGCATATTTCCGAACAGGGGTTTATAAGGCAAAATTGTTCATTTTGATGCCCTCTACAACCCCTATCATTTTGTCGCAATAATTATGGAACACCCTGTATATATATATATACATATATATATATTAATATAATAAATATATTTTTTCCATGTATTTGTTCCCGCTGAACACGAATGTGTACTCAACATTTTTGGTATTTTTGGTGATTGTGCGTCTCTCATAGATGTTTGAAGAGATGCACATCCACAAAAAAATACGAAGATGTGTGATCTTAATGACTAAATTATTTTCTTATTTATACATCGACCACTTTACTTAAAATGTATTTCTCATCAAGCCCTTTCATTTGATATCCACAGTATCGGGGTGACTATATGGAAAACATAAATCGCTTTTTTTGGCGCTTTTTGCTTCTTGTCTTTCTCTCATCAGGTACTCCTGATATCCATATCACAGGGGTTATTATGGAAATGATGAACCGTCATTATGTAGCATCGATCATATTGGATTCAAAATTTCAACATAATTGGTTATGTTTAACTGGTTTAAAAATTAGTTCTAAGATTTGTCCCACACCTGCCTTCATATTGACATACTAATAGGTCAAGTTGAAAATACAGACTTGTAATCTAGTACACTATCACATACTTTCACAAAAATGTCGACACTTAATTTACATTGACTGATATTTCCGAATCACAACTTGGTCATGAAGTCTACTGGATGCATTTTTGCAACATTATTAGGTCAAATACCTTATGACAACTTAGTGTAAAAACCCTAGTACATTGTGTTGTGGACCCTAATAAGAATGTAATTCCAGTCTCGTGTCCAAGTGGAACAGGAAAATTAATTTCCCTTTTAATTGTGTCATTTTGTTGCTAATCTAGGGCTTAATGTAGGTTACATTTCCCTTTGTTTGTCGAAGACGAGTCTAAAAGGAAATAACGGTAATATCCCACGTATTTTGGGATTAGCGCTTAGTGGTAAATAAATTGCACTCTCAGATCAAGACTACTGTGAGCAACAGTGATGTCCTTGATCAAAGAATGTCAGTATACATTGGTTATATTAAGATGCCGAACTTGATTCCAAACTATCTGGTTGGTGCTGATGCGATGGGAATATTCTTGAATAAACTACGAGGGTAATCCCAAAAATATGCCTCCTACTTCTTTGGAAGTGTTTCTAATGATTGATGCGCACATCATTATAAAGCTTAAACATTGGTCTGTTTATCTTTATAATCGCAATTCCGGTAAATGTGTTTTGTAGAAGCTGTAGCAGCTTTCTTATGCCCATGTCATACAAGCTTGCGGCCAGGTCCTGGAGAAAGCACTTCTTCATACGAAATGAATTGCTTTCCAGCCAAATGTGATTTCCGAACTTAACTACTTTGAACACGCTATACAGAACCAAGCTAGAGCAAGATGTAGGCATTCTTCAGAACGCCTGCCCGTAAAACCATCGTCCTTCTGCAACAGTTTTTATCATCACCCGTACACACTATTGTCCGGAATTGGCACTCAGTAACTATCACCTGTTTCCTAAATTGAGAGAACATTTCAAAACACGATTCAGTTTTAAGGGCGAGGTGAAACAGCAGATTTAATGGTTTCTTGAGGACCGGACGGCGAGCTGTTATGACATGGGCATACAAAAACTATCGTAGCGTCTACAAAAATGAGGTGACCGGAATAGTGATTATGTAGAAAAATAGACCAGCTTTCAAGATTTTAATGATTTTTCATACACTGAAGCAGCTGCGCAGGCAGAAGTCTAAACAACTTTGTTAATCCGATTTTATAACGGTGTAATGTTAGTAAAACTGGGAAAAGCCTCCTCATGTAGATTGTTCCACAATCTCAATACCCTAGGGACAAAGGAGCGATCGTATCGACTAGTTCTGGATGTACGATGTTCGACACGGTTAGGATGCGAGGTCGAAGTCAGGCAGGTGTGTGTGGCAGGCACATCGCGCCATCATGGAGGAAAGATCTGAGGAGCAAAGCGTAGCGGTAGATGAGATAGAAGAGAACTAGATCGCCGACGACCCGCCCATACGAAAGGGTCCCGAGTTTGTCCGTAAGACAAGAGTCACCGATCAGTCAGACAGTCTTCCTTTGAACAGCACCAATTAATGGAAATAAATGCTTTCTGTATTTCTGAAAAAATAGGAGACCATAATGCTACTGATTACCCTCGTATAAATAAGCGGTTAGACATCGTTTAGGTTAGGGACAGAGTATTTGCTATATATTTCGCGCTACACACCGCAGTAAGTTGAAGCATACTAAGAACCTTTATGTGAAATGTATTTTGGTTACTAAAGGGATTATCAGCTATGAAAATTACTCAAATTTTAAATTAAGATCGCATCTCTAAAATTGTTACATTTAATTGTTCCAGAACGAATGTATGTACTTTAAACTTTCATTTTTCTTTCTGTTGTAGTATTTCATTTCCCTTTAAAAACCCAAATTTTGCAGTTATGATATCTTTGGCCAAAATTCATCCAGTTTCCCATATTTAATTTTTTAACTATTGTTATGGGAGCGCAAGGTCCTAACAAATCTTTAACAAAATGCACCGGCACATAAAACGTATAAAAATGAAAGTATATGAATAAGAACATAAGGTGGATTCTCATTATTATCGTTAATAATCTGTTCAATATATTATTGGACATCTGTTTGTCATCTTTCAGCATCAACATCTGTAATATAAAATCAGACTATTTCCGGATGTAGCTCGATCAAGCGAAAAAATATTAATTATTTCTCTGTTGATTGGTAGGTGTATGTGGTAACATTATGGTTGGTTTATGGGTGTCCCCATCAGTGCTCTAGTAATCACGTGATATTCTTCTTGTAGCTCGATCAAGCGAAAAATATTAATTATTTGTCTGTTGATCAGTCTGTTGATTGGTAGGTGTATGTGGTAACATTATGGTTGGTTTATGGGTGTCCCCATCAGTGCTCTAGTAATCACGTGATATTCTTCTTGTAGCTCGATCAAGCGAAAAAATATTAATTATTTGTCTGTTGATCAGTCTGTTGATTGGTAGGTGTATGTGGTAACATTATGGTTGGTTTATGGGTGTCCCCATCAGTGCTCTAGTAATCACGTGATATTCTTCACGGCTTCACTGCTATTGATAAAATCTCGTGAGCTATGCTTGAAGAACACCGGTATACTGGCGCCACAGTTAATGTTGAAGTGAAGAATATCAAGACTCTTCAAAACTACCTATTTGCATGTTTTTAGACCTTTAGTCAGAAAACTCAAGAAGGTTACAGTTTAAAAATACTGTCAAAATTGTAAGATGACGAGGAAGACTACTTAATCAATCAACTGAACTCCATTGTTAAGGGGAACATTCGTACAGCTATTGACCCATAAGAATAACTCATCTGTTATTTACGAGTACAACGTTCAGCGACACAACGTAGTTTCCAAATACGACAGGGAGACTTGAATGTCAGCAATGCCTATCTGCATTTGATTATCAAGAGCAGAGGGCTTGAGATCACTGTCCTTCACACGCCATTTCTTATGAGCAAGCCAGCTTTACACTCAATTTCTTGCCAAATGTCATTAACCCTGTGTATAGGAGGATTTTATACTGCTTGTGGCATGCGGAATAACATGTTGTGGAGAAGAGGCAAAAAATGTCCGCATAGACGTACATTTCAGCATATTTCTCTACGTGTCCCTAACAGCCATCAACGTACCACCACCTGTTGACAATTCAGTTGGTGCAAAGCCACGATCAGAGCGAAATACAGAGTATTGAACAGGAAAAAGTACTGAGCTAATATCATGTAAGGGAGTTTTCATGTATTTACTGTATTATAAGGGATCACTTCTGGTCTGGTGGAAACAACTTAGCAACCCTATAAGAGAAATATGCTGAAATGCACGTCTATGCGGACATTTTTTGCCTCTTCTCCACAACATGTTATTCCGCATGCCACAAGCAGTATAAAATCCTCCTATACACAGGGTTAATGACATTTGGCAAGAAATTGAGTGTAAAGCTGGCTTGCTCCTAAGAAATGGCGTGTGAAGGACAGTGATCTCAAGCCCTCTGCTCTTGATAATCAAATGCAGATAGGCATTGCTGACATTCAAGTCTCCCTGTCGTATTTGGAAACTACGTTGTGTCGCTGAACGTTGTAAATAACAGATGAGTTATTCTTATGGGTCAATAGCTGTACGAATGTTCCCCATAACAATGGAGTTCAGTTGATTGATTAAGTAGTCTTCCTCGTCATCCTACAATTTTGACAGTATTTTTAAACTATAACCTTCTTGAATTTTCTGACTAAAGGTCTAAAAACATGCACATAGGTAGTTTTGAAGAGTCTTGATATTCTTCACTTCAACATTGACTGTGGCGCCAGTATACCGGTGTTCTTCAAGCATAGCTCACGAGATTTTATCAATAGCAGTGAAGCCGTGAAGAATATCACGTGATTACTAGAGCACTGATGGGGACACCCATAAACCAACCATAATGTTACCACATACACCTACCAATCAACACTAATTGCATTTTGCATCTATGTTCTACCGTCTGTAGGACTTGATGAGTTTGAGTGTTATTTGGATGGTGTTGAAGCAATTCTAACAACTTTTGGTAATTATAATATTGTTATAAGTGGTGACTTCAACGTCCCTTCCTTTAATATCCAATTCAATGACAGAAAATTACAATCCTTGAGTCAGTTCTGTGCTTTCTCGGACCTCACCAATTTTAACAGCATTGTGAACTGCAAAGGGAGACTACTCGATTTAATATTGTAGTGATAAGAGATTGTTACCCTTTAGTTAAGGAACATAAGTACCATCCAGCTCTCCAATTTAACTTCACGGTTGGGGGTATGGAAAATAATTTCAATTTGAAGATCAACTCTAGATTTAACTTCCGTCGTGCTAATTATGTACCCTTGTATAATGCTGTTTTGAATATTGATTGGTCACACCTCAAAGAAATGAATGATGTAGAGAATGCTTGCTCATACTTATATTCAATATTGAATGAACTTTTTGATTTGTATATTCCAAGGTTTAAGCAAGCACACCGTCGTTACCCTTTATGGTTCACGACTGAAATAACTAATATAAAACAGAAAGATAGGGCCAAAAACTGTTTTTAGCAAACAGGACTCATTCATTTCGAAAATAAATTCAAGCAGCTTCCTAGTAACATCAAGGCTCAAATAGAAATTGCTTATGCTGCTTACACCAAGATGGTTGAAGATTCAATTCGTCATGATCCGGGTAAGTTTTGGTCATTTTTAAATTCAAACAATAATCAGTCTAGAATACCGTCTTTTGAAGGCAACGTTTTTGATACCCCTCAAGCTATTGGTGATGGATTTGCACAATATTTTTCGAGTGTGTTTTCTACCTCAGATTCGTCGACTTTTAGAAATATCCGTTCAGAAAATTTCCACATATCATTAAATCATATCAGTGAACATGATATTATGAAGGCATCAAAAAAATTTAAGAAAAAAATGACGTCTGGTTTTGATGGTGTACCTAGCTTCATAGTTGATTGTATTCATGTCCTAGCTAAGCCTCTTTACTATACATTTAATTTGATTTTAAAATCTCGTTGTTATCCTAAAATTTGGAAGATGACAAAAATTTTTCCTATATCTATAGGGGGGTGTCAACTCAGATGTAATTATCGTCAAATAGCTATTTTATGTAATGTTAGTAAATTGTTTGAGATAATAATTTATAACACAATATTCAGCTCCGTAAGATCTCTCATCTCTGAAAATCAACATGGTTTTATGGTTGGCAGATCTACGGTCACAAATTTAGCTTGTTTCACTCAGTTTGCCGCTAGTGCACTTGATAGTCAGGGTCAAGTAGATGTGATATACACAGATATTGCGAAGGCCTTTGATCAGGTTGATCATTATATATTGTTGGCAAAGCTTAAAGCGTTAAGGTTATCAGCCTTTATGTTGACTCTCTTACGGTCATACCTTGCTGACAGTTCACTATATGTTGAATTTGGTGGAAGTAAGTCCAAAATGTATACAGCAACATCTGGAGTTCCACAAGGTTCGAACTTAGGACCCGTGTTATTTCTTATTTTCATTAACGATCTGTCTTTGAAGCTAACCTCTATGCACTTGCTTTTTGCTGACGACTTGAAGGTTTTTTTGCCAATTCACTCCTCGAGTGACTGTGTGGAGATGCAAAGCAAGCTTGACTTCATATATGAATGGTGCAACAGAAATCTGCTAACGTTAAATGTCAAAAAATGCAAAGTGGTTTCGTATAGTCGGAAGCAGGACCCCATCATATACAATTATAACTTTAATGAAAGCGTTTTAGGAAGAGATTCAAGTTTTAAAGACTCGGGAGTAGTGGTCGATAACAAACTCACTTTTAACGATCACATATCAGATATTGTATCATCTGCATCACGGTTGATGGGTTATTGTGTACGTAACTGGTCCGGTTTCTCTAATGTGGACTGATTAAGAATATTGTATTTTTAATTTATCAGGACGAAGTTAGAATATGCGTCCTTAGTATGGTCCCCCCTACAATCTCCTACCTCACCCCGCTTGAAATGGCATCCAGTTTTATTTTTACGTTACGATTAGACTAGTGCATGTATGAAAATTGTAATAACTGAGTACATAAGTGTCACAGAACGATCAATTTGGTGTCATTTGAACGATCGCATGTTGTTCTAGCGATTATTGAACAACCTGTATAGATACTTACCATCAAACATACTTAAAAACAGACAAAACCGCAAAAAAATATGCAAGAAAATTGATTATTTTGTGCATTTCCGCGCACCATTCAAAAACTAGTTTGTGAAGTTGTACTTTCTTTGTGCTAATTCCACTACTAACTATGTACAAAATATCACCAAATTTGTTATCCTAAGTCTTCTAAATTAAGTAATAAATGACAAATTAAATTTTTTTATAAATAGTTTGGACATGTTTAATGTTCCAGAAGCTGTTCAAAATGTCCTCCATTATTGGTTATGCTCATTGTTGTTCTTAAAACAATGTGTCGTGTTGAGCAGCGGGCCATATCCCTGTCAGCTCTAATTTCGTTCGCAGCAGTATGGATCCTTTCGACGAGCTCTTCCGTGACGTTGACACATGACAGTAGACTTTTTGTTTCATTGTGTCCCAGAAAAAATAATCTAGGGGCGTTAAATCGGGTGATTGGGGTGGCCAAGCGACAGTGCCTCCACGTCCTATCCATGGATAATGTTGCCTATCCAAATGTTCTCGTACAATTCGGGCAAAGTGTGTGGGAGCTCCAACCATATCTTGCGGCGGTTGCTAAGTGGCAGATCATGGAGTAGATCTGAAAACTCGGTACCCAAGAAGTCCAAAAATCCCTGGCCATCTAACCTTGGAGGTAGCTCAACTGGGCCGACTAAAACTCCGTTGATCATTCGGGCCCACACGTTTACATCAAATTCCTGTTGGAAAGTGCTCAATTGAACTGCATAAGTGGTTTCGGAAGACCACAAGTGGTTGTTTCTATGGTCTATAATCCCCTGCCTGGTATATTTTGTTTCGTCCGTCCATAGAATTTTTTCCCAAAAGTTGCAGTCCTGTCGCAGCTGCCGTTGGAACCAGGAGCAAAATATAATTTTTGCTGCATAATCTGGCTCATGAAGATCCTAAACGCTTCGAAAATGGTAAGGATCTTCTCTCAAGGAATCTCCAGACCGACCAATGTGACAAGTGTAGTCTTGCTGCGATCCTCCTCACACTAACTCGTGGATCTCGGGTAATCATGTTACCATCTCTTCTTCATCTTGTGGAGGCAGTAGCCGATAACGGTTGTTTACTGGCCTTTGAATCCCATTTTCCGCCAGTCTCAGGTATGTAAATACAAAAGCCCGAACATTTGGAGTAATTCGGTCAGGAAATCGTCTTGGATATTCTCTCATAGCAGCTGCGGCATTTCCATTGCAAAAGCCGTAAGCAAACGCCATATCAGCAACATGGTGATTTGAAAATTCATTACGTGGACGATTTGGCATGTTTGAAACTTAGGTACGACTAATAAAATTTTCAGTCACAAATCACTTCCAACTCAAATAATTTCAGAAAATTGATATTGAAACTAGACGGCAATAACAAAATGAACGTGTGATGACAACGCGTAGCGAGGCACTACAAAACACTCACTATGACATTGACAACAAATAACCGGTTGTTACCATCTCGATAACGAGACTTTTCGGTCTAACCCAGGAATGTGGGGTGTGGTTCGCTACCTGGATCGGGACGCCTTGCGCAAGGGTCATGTTTAAGCAACATTTGTGCTTAAAATAACTATTACAGGGTAACAAATTTGTTGTCATTGAGTAGATAACATAGTTAGCTGTAGAATTAGTACAAAAAAGTACAACTTCACAAACTAGTTTTTGAATTGTGGGCGGAAATTCACAAAATAATCGATTTTCTTACATATTTTTTTCTGTTTTTATATGTTTTTAAGTATGTTTGACGGTTGGTATCAATACAAGTTTTTCAATAATCGCTAGAACAATAATATTATAATAATATGTTATGGTTCAGATGATACTAAAGTTATCATTCTGTGACTCTTATTACAATTTTCATACACGCAATAGCGTAATCGTAACGTAAAAATGAAAATGGCTGCCATTTCAAGGGGGGTGAGGTAGGACATTGTAGGGGGGTGGATTTGTCGATAAAAATATCTGAAATATCCCCCTTAAATATCGGTATGTCGTGACCACACACATTGTATGAGACAAACTGTCATGTTCCAATTGCTTTATCAATTGCCTACGTTACTGAATGATTCTTCCATTCTGAACACCTATCAGTACTCTGACAACAGATCATAGTCGCCAGAAAAAGTTTTGGTGAATTTTTTAGATCACGTGGCTCCTAAGCCTTTCGGAAGGTGAATACAGTGAGTATTGATAGAAATAGTGATCAAATAAGACCGTTCTCCTTATCAATATTCCATAAATATTTGACAGTACATTGTATTCAGTTGAAGGAATTTGTTTTTTAAAAATATACCCACTGAGCTATTATTATACTGGGTAAAATAAATAGCTACATTGTGTTAACTATCTAAACGAATGTGAAGTGTATTCAAATCAAATTTACGTCACGTCAAAACAAACTGGATATTATATGAACTTAGCTTCATGAAAGAAAAGACTGCACATAATTCTAAGAAAAAAGATGGAGACCTAAACATCAGAGAAATCGGTGATCTGTCACATTCACCCTTATCAGCTATTCAGCTACGAGTATCCATGACAACACTTCTGTAGGAGAAAAATGGTCGGCTTTTCAGTCTTGAAAGATTGTTGCGATAGACAGTCACTTGATGGGGGTAAAGTGCTATGAACCTTACAGATTTATGGATTTTCCAGCACAGTAGGGCAGACACTATCTGTGTGTAGCAATCCCAAGCACGAATGATATTTGTTTAGGGTGACAAGCCATTACTGCCGTTGCTTCCAGAAGCAGCCCGACGACAAAATAGATACTGTCTATGAATCTCATCGATAACAGATAGAAAATATGCTATGCCTGCGATACTAAATTCGAATCTTCAGGAACGTGACGATGCAATTTTGTATGAAACCTAGGTTAGATTATAGCAGATAGACCTACTTTTTAGAAAACGTAATAATACATTTTTCGACTAAACTTTGATACTTTTAAACACCAAGCCAACGTAATGATGACACTGCGTGTAATAGCATACATCCGTAGGTGGTAGATGGTCTGATACCATCGAACGTGAAGGTACCACCCGGTGGATGCCTGAGGTTGTGCTATAATGTGTGCATGACACATGCTCACGTGTTTCCTTGCTAGAGTCCATGTGCTGCACCCATTCTACCTATAGCCCCACAGTACCTCAGGCCTGCGTCGTGGCTCAAGTATAAAATCTATTCTTCTAATAACACCCATGATACTATTACTCGAGAAGATAAACTCGCGCGGATGCGATCAGTCTATCTGTTCCGGACGCGTAGCGTCACTCAGTGACGAAAACTCGCAGAGACGGTTGACAATCGTACACTTTTGTGGCGCTTGAGCACGTAATCTGGGATTAGTTTTGCTAGTTTGTTATCTGGTGTATTTCATTTACACATAAAATTGTATACAAAATTATAAACTTTATCCTCTTCTCCATCCTGCATAGAAAATAAAACAATTTAGTATATGTCACTAATACACGAATTATTTGAAACCAATTTACTCCAATAAAAAAGTCCCTTCATTTGGAATATAAGGAAATTTTAGTTTGAAAAGCTAAAGCGCATTTTCAATGATCTTGAGTTAATTAGAACCTATCCACTTGTTTATTGTTATTTTTTCGAATGTGATAACTTTATAACAGCTATGTTATTCTGTGTGTAACGATGTACTCCATTAAATTGCATTTGCAAAACATCAAAATATAAATAAAACGTTGTATATAATATTTTAATTATTTTGTAAAATCGATCACCCAAATGAAATGTTAGGAAAATATTCCAAATATTCAAAAGAAAACCATCTAATGCAACCGGCAAACATTCTGGCCCTATCAGAGACTGTCTACTACATACGAACAATCACAACATCCATAGCCAAGAGAAAAATTCGTTTGGTATGGGATTCGAACCCGCGCAACGCACTGCATCTAATTTGTAGACCCATAACGCCTACCATCACGCCACCACTGCTGCCTAAATCAAAAAACATTGACAAAATATAGAACAATAAGGCAGAACCCATATAGAAAGTAATACGAAAACTTTTTACAAACTTAGCCTCCAAGATACTCCCTTCTGAGCCGTTCATTGAGAATAAGCAGAAAAAATCCTATATTATATCAGTAACCTTATGATTTCTAGATACACTCTATAGAACTTTCAATATCAAACTTAATTGTTTTCTGAGTAGGAAATATATAATACTCAAATGAAAATTCTAGGCTCGCACATCATGTCAAATTTACCCTAAAAGTCTGACCTAACAAATATTTTCCAGAAGAGTAATCCAGATGAAAATAACCGTATCACAATGATGCAACAGATTTTAGAACAGTACCGTAGAGTATATTCATCGACAAAGGTCATCATATCAGAACATTGTTGAAATCACATTTGCCCGACACGTTGCGATTTGTTGCCCTATGACCGTAAGAATTTTTCTTGGAAACTTAACAAATTTCAAATATACTTACTTCTTTAGAACCATTGATGCTTTGACCCATGATTACAGCTTATGCAAGCTCTTCCCGTTTAAGTACCATGTGCTTTTACTCTTCATACCTACATTCTACTTCAACATGCTATTAATTATTCGAGCTTTCCCAATCTGTTTTAGATGTTTTTTACACTAACTGATTGAGACTGGATCTTACGATAAAAATTGCTATTAAAGTGGAGCCGTTGCAGTACATCATCTTCGATTAAGATCACATCGCTGTGCGATCCACTTAACTGCTTTAACCTTCAAAGGAACCTATTAATTGAGCAATTAGGTGGAAGCTGTCGCATCTCAAATACTCCACATCGATCTTTCCCGGAAACGGTAGCCATGATGAAATATCATTGACGAGATCAGTTTCTTCCAACGAGCTCGACAATTTATGGACGTTGAACAGTTTTCCCCTGTGTCTAGCATGGTTTTTAGATTGTCTTTTATAGCCTCTCGCTGATGAAGTGACTGCAATAAGTTCTACATACTCTCCTATTTGAGAGCGTTAATGTGTAAGACAATATTACTTTCCTACGTAGACGCAAAATATCATAGCTGTGAAAATTAATAATTTTGTTTCATGATGTCTACAGCACGAAAATCTATGTAAGCATATTTGTTTGTCTATACAGGGTGTCCCTAAAGTTGGGACTTTCTTCAACAACTACGCTTGAAATAGCAAAACTAATGTGTGGTGAAACTGTAGCGAAAAAGTAAAAAAAATAGATGTAAAAGTTCAAAGTTGACGCTGTTAGATTCAAATCACATTCCAGAATGAATACAGCAAATCAATTCTCACATGTAGTTAATCAACTGTGTTCACCTCAGTTTTGTACACTAAGCGTTTTATCTCCCCCTAAAGAAAGAAAACACAAGGTGTTAAGTCTGGAGATCGCGGATACCATACTACTCGTCCATTATGCCCGATCCACCTATTCAGAAATTATTCATTTAAGTAATTATGCACGTCGCATCTAAAATAGGACGGTGCAGCATAGTGGAGAACCGCATTGATTGTCTGACAGTCGAAATTCTAGGTATTGTACACCGTCCAGCCGATTTGGAATAATAAAAGGTCTCATTCAAGGAAAATGATTGTTGAAAATGTGACCGACTGACTATGTGAGAATTTTCCAATGACTACACATGAGTATTTCGGAAGTTCTTCACCCCGTTACGCGTGAAGGTTGATTCGTCCATGATTGGACTTCAAAGGATTTTATAAACTCCGGATTATTTTCATGTTGGTACAAAAGCAGTCACTGAAATGCACTCTTGCAGGAAAATCCTCAGCTTGGAGGGCTTGTACACGTTGTACGTAAAAGGGTACAATCCATCATCATGCAGCGTCTGCCACACTTTAATCTTCCAAACTTGCAATTATCTGGCCACTTCCTTAGTGCTTGTTGAAGGATTTTATTCTACAACATTCAATGAATGAATGAATGAAACACGAAATTAGAGGCATACCGGCAACCATAAAGAGCCAGCGCATAGGCCACTGAGACGGGCCCTTGTGTACCTCCACATTTCTTAGAACTCAAGCCTCGCCATTCTAGCGAAGTTGAGTATGGCCTTGAGTCCAAGCTCCTTAACTTCCTGGGGGTCCAAAGTGATGGACCCCAGTATAGTCCGCCTGCAGCAACTAAGAGCCTCGCAACGACACAGAACGTGCGCCGAGGTGTCTTCTTCTACCCCGCAGCACTCACACAAGGGATCCTCAGCCACCACCATCACGTGCAGGTGGGCGCTTTAACGAACTATGGCCAGACAACAGTCACTTCGGTTAGCTCTATCCAAAGATAGGCAGAAACGTCCGTCCTCAGCATTGGGCCCTGCAATGAGTTCCCGTACCTGACGTAGATGACTGGAGATGCTTCTCCATTTCTGCGAGTGTTGTCTTGCAATCCTCTTCTCTATTTCCTTCCTGACTCTTAGCGCGGGCACCCCTAAAGCTGGCTCAGGACCAACGAGCTTGCTGGCTAATCCTGTCTTCGCCAGAGCATCCGCCGTGTCATTGCCCTTTATTCTAACATGCCCCGGTACCCACACTAGCGATACCGGATGCCATGCTGCTGGACAATCCAGAGCCTCCCTGCATTGCAGCACAAGGCTCGAAGTAATCTTACAGGCACTTAGTGCCTTCACTGCAGCCTGGCTGTCGAAGAAGATTGTTCCTAGGCCCACGCCCCTCCAAAATGAGGGACACACAAGCCAGGATCGCAACGATTTCTGCCTGGAAAATCGTGGCGTATCCACCAAGAGGCAGAGATAGCCTAGTCCTAGGCGCCAGAGCCCTCTTCGGTGACCGAGCCGTTCGTATACCAGGCTTGCCCACTCACTCCGGTGAGCCTCCGGTAGCCGGCGTCCCACTCCTCCCTCGTTGGATACTCCACATTAAACATGCGGTTGCAGCGATACATCACTCCTGCTCAGAAGGACAGGATCCTCCATTTGCAGTTCGAAAAGGATGGTAGTATGACCCTTGACAGGATTCAAGAAGGCACAGCTGCCCTGACTCCACAGTCGATGTGCGACTACTCTCGCCTCTCCGCGGATCACTAGATCTAACGGCGGGAGATCCAGCAGAGCCTGTCAAGCTTTCTTCTCCTAGTGAATAGGATCAGCTCGGTCTTTACACCGTTGACAGAAAGATCCACTTCCCTGCACCATGATTCAACAGCGCGCAAAGCGCCCTGCATAATCTCAGAGACTGTTCCACAAAAACGACCCCTACCTACTATGCTTACGTCATCAGCATATGCTTGCACGTAGACACCCGCACTGCTGAGCCACGAGGCACCACAGTAAGGGTGACAGAACTCCGCCCTGTAGGCAGCCTCGAGCTACGCTGACGCCGCAGCTTACCCCATTCAGCATAGCTGTTGCTACCCGACGCTCCAGAGTTGATAGGACCCAATCTACTAGGATTGATCCATACCCCGTGTCTAGCCAAGGCATGTCTGATGGAGTCGGTTGTAGTGCAATTAAAAGCACCTTCAATATCCAGAAAGTGCCACTTCTCGCTGATCTAGGGTCTTCTCCAGCCTTCCGACCAGATTGTGTAAGGCCTAGCTTGGTATGCAAACAGTGGGCAATCCCTCATAAATCTGTCAGCTATCGTTTCCAAAGTCTTAAGCACAAAATATGAAAGGGTAATCGGACGAAAATCCTTCGGGCCAGTGTATCTAGCTCTACCCGGTTTAGGAATAAATACCACTTTAGCCTGGCGCCAGCTTCTAAGTGTGAAGCCCTCGGCCAAACATGCTCGAAACACCTTCAACAGGTAAGGAACAACCGAATCCCGCCCATGCGGCCGGAAATACCCCTCCAGACCCGGGCTTTTGTATGGAGCAAACGAATCGATCGCCCATACCATCGAAGGTAACAATCTCCCTTACAGTGCGCCAGTCCTTCCTTGAGGGCCTGTGCAACTGCATGCACTCTGGGATTGACCGCGCTACTGTGGAACCGGGAAAGTGCGTATCCATCAGAAGCCTCAGAGTACCTTCCTCGGAAGTAGTACTACCTCCGAAGGGATCAGACAGAGATCCTAATCTTGCTCTAGTGTCTTTGCATAGGGTTCTCTGTATTCTAGCTGTAGCAGGAATCCCTTATGGACTGACAGAAGTTCCTCCAGGATTCCCTCGATGCTCTTCTAATCTCCTTTTTGTATTCTTGCAACGTCTTCTTGTAGTATTCCCATTGGGCAGACTTCCTGTGCTTAACTCTTCCAAGAAGTTTGTGCACAGCTCGTTTCCTGTCCTCTAACTCCTTGGACCAGAAGGTTGCCTTGCCTCTACCTTGAACTTTGCGTAACGGAGAGTTTTCCTCATACGAAGCAGTTCAGTTCCTGCTCAGAGACTCTACGGCTGTTTCTATATCAGGGCTCCTACAAAGGCTGTATGGGACCCCTCTTAGCTTACTATCAAGGCCTGTCCTAAAGGACGCCCAGTTAGTATGTTTGGGATTCCGAGCATATTTAACTGGAATCTCCCCATCAGACTTAAACAGTATATATCTGTGATCCGATAGAAAGGGTGTTAGAGACACTTTCTAGTCCCTAATCTCCTGAGCTAAACTGAGCGTACTCAGTGTTACGTCGATAACCTCTTCTCTGCCATTGTTACTGAAAGTAGGCGTGTTACCGATATTCAGAACCTCAAGGTACGATGACCCTAGGAGCTCCATGAGGTCTTCGCCCCGTCTGTTGGTGTTCGAGCTGCCCCACATAACGTGGTGAGCATTGGTGTCTCATCCAATCACGAGGTCGAGTCCAGAATCCCTACAATATGCGGCAAGGTCCCCCAGTTCCTTAGTTGGAGGAGGTTCCCTTGAATCGTAAGGAAGGTATGCCAAACATACGACCAGGTTCTTGTTAGCTCCTTCCTTCTTATATCTAATTCTAACTGCAACTAAGTTCGGGGCCCCCGTAGGGGGGACCTCGGGGTTTTTATTGTTCTCTTTGGGTTCCATATTGTTCCCACGAGTAAAGGGGAAATGGTGGTCGATGACCGCGGTGCCCCTACACGGACGCAAGGATGGATACTCTGGGAGGTCGCTCGGTATCTCAGAGGCTCCGTTTAAGACTTGCATCCTCATCGCCACGCACCCCTCGGCACGGAATCGCATAACACCTTGGGTTGAGTAAAGTACCATTATCCACGATGACTGTTGAGCTGCAGGCGTCCCAGATATACCTCCAATTCAAGATTCAATACTTCTTCATCAGTTTGCTCTATTCGGGGTTGTCTAGGCCTCCCACGGTGCCCACCTCGACAGCCCTGCAAATGACCTTTATTTCTAGCTCTTTGCACAAGGTAAACAAATCGACGTGGCCCTGGATGATTACGTTTGGGAAAGTGATCTGCTTATATTCGCGAAGCCTCGTAGCATATTGAGTCACTCGAATAAATTAGAATCATGTCGATAAGTTCGCTTTTTTTTTCGAACCGTCTGGTAAGTAGATGTTTCGTTTTGCCTATATTGTCGGCGTCTGGATTAAGTACTGATGTACGCCTCTCGTTCTCACTTTTGGTCTGATCAAGATACTACAGGAGCGGATTAGATTTGATTTATGACTATGGTATATGTGCTTCAAGGAAAAATCGTTTATTTTTTCAAGATGTATTGTAAAAAAAAGTCCCAACTTTGCGAACATCCTTATATGTATGTAACTTATGTCGATGAAATTTGAGGTGGTTAGTACTAATTTTATTTTCGAAGATTCGTTGCGGTGTCTGCGGAGTTATGAGCAAGAAAAAATAATCTTAGCGCCACCGAAATTTTTATTTTTGTATGTGTTTTTGAACTTTGGACGTAGGCAAATGCATTTTTGAGGCGTATTGACTTTTCTGACAAACCTACATTAAGAGTTACATTATACTATATATACTAATAGTAATATTATTAATGGTAATAGTGATAATCATAATATTTTGTGCCAAGTGCTGCATTTGTACAGCATCGGAAAACTATTGTCTGAGGTTTGAGTTTGTACGTAGATGTGGGAGTTTTGGAAATAGATGTATAAAATTGTGGGAAGTACTAATGATAGGTCAGTTAATTTAATAGCAATTTTATATATATCTAGTGGAAGTCACGAAGTATTGAACTCTGCTGCTCTTTTTTGCTGTGGAGGATAACGGTTTTAAGATTAAACTGCTTGCAAATCAAGTATATATGTTAAATCCTGCTATCCAAGGGTAACATAAAATACTACTTGCTGTTGAACTAGAACTGGATCAAGGAAAACAATTTTTAATGGAGGCCTGAAAATTTTTTTAGACATTCAAATTCTACTTAAGCGCTATGCAACTTGAAGTTGTTTCTTTTCCATTTAATATGTATATTATGTTGCAGTTATCTTTGGTCCAGACAGGTCTCGTCAATTGAGTATACCGATATATCTTCTCTCTCTGTACAAGGTTCAGATAAGCCTTGATATAGAAAATCATCCGCATCCGCATGACTGGGATGTTGTTGTACCGACTGCGTCGCCCATACTTGATGATGAAGGCTGTTCAACAAGAGGTGGTCTGGCTCTTCTTTAGAGATATGCGAGAGGGCTTTGCAAAATGAGATTTTTTACACTGGTAGACTTCTTAGCAGATTCAACATAACAAAACGTCAGGCAATTTAGCTTTCGTCTGAAATGTCACTCATTGGAAATTACTACGTTACAAATTATTGGAAACTTGTTTTCTTCAATTCCTTCACAGAAATTTGAAAATTTGCTCATATATAACCCATCCCAATAAAGGATCTAAGATCGACCCTTACAACTACACGCCTTCTCTTATAAGTAAGGTGGTGGGTAGGTGCATAAATCGATAGTGTCTATAGTATACCTCGAACGTCACGGCTTGATTAGTCACAGGTAGTATGGTCTCCGGTACCAGCGGTATACAGGGGACCTCCTAGCTTACGTCACAAATATTGTCTTATGGTGAGCCAAATGTCGTTACTCTTGTTATAACGAAAATGTTCGATCAGCTGTGGAATGATGCTCTCTCATACAAATTACCATCCTATGGCCTCCTAAAGAAGCCTTGCAGATGGGTCGCTGATTTTCTATGCAGCCTCAAGATCTGTCGTAATTGACGGGTTCTCGTGTTAACAGCTTTGCTGATAACAGTACTCTACATGTAGGAATTCAGTGTGACAATGCGATTTCTGCCGCTGAGTTGGGGAAAAGAAAAATAGCAGCGGAGTCGTCTCTGACAAGAGACCTGGAAGTAACTGCTTGGGTACGCAACAATTTGATGATTCCAAAACACAGTACTATAGCTTGACGAACAAAAAGCGTTGTAGCGCTCATCTGGTTTCGATTGACCGCCGAGTTCGACCAAAGAGCATTCACTTTGGCTGGTCGAAGTCCAGACCATTGAGGACTTGATCTATCACGAACACATCCCGTTAATAGGGGCAGGTAAAAGCTAGACCAAAAATCGATAACTTTTCTCTAAGGGGCAGTCTCGGTACCTCGCGCACCATCGGGTCGTCGGCGATCTTGTACCGCTACGCCAATGGACTTTGCTCCTCAGAGCGCTCCTCCATGCAGACCCACCTCACAACGGCCTCCTATCCTAACCGTGTCGAACTTCATACACCCAGAACTAGCTGATACGACTGCTCCTTTGTCCCTAGTGTATCGAGATTATGAAACAACCTACATGAGGACGCTTTTTTCAGTTCTACTAGCCTTAGGCAGTTCAAAATTTGATCAACAAAAAAATTACCTCCAAAAAATGACGTTTTCATTCTCCACTTCTAAGAGGAACGTAAGAAGAGCCAATACCTCCTTTCATTAAGACTTTCCAAAGTTACTCATTTTTCCATGAGAAGCTTAGCGAGCTTTTCTTGCAAATCTTTGCTGGAGGTATTTCGACTGACTTTCAAGCATTACCTGCACGAGTTAGCAAATACCATCCCATCGGAAAATCAGGATATCCAGAACGTACGGTCTGTTGGACAAAAGCAATAGGGAGGCAGGAGCAGTATCTGGAATAATCCAATGCGTTACAGCAATTTAATGTAATTGTCCAATTGTCCAACCGTCTGTGGATCCGGCCGTTTCATCCAGTTAGCTTCTGTTAGAATTCTAGCAGGCGTCCCGTCACCGGGTTATTTATGGCGTTAACGCCGCTACAATCAGTAGTACGGTAGTGGCGCAAAAATGAAACTGCTCCATTTATTTGAGGCCAAAACATCGCATTCATGAGAACAACAACTTATGGTCTCTTCTAAATTGCTAACGTTCTAACATTGGATTCGGTTGCTTGGGATAGCAACATGGATCTAGCTTGTGATAGTCGACGCCAAGGACGAATGAAGATGTTTGAGATAATGACTTAATACTTCCTTGCACAAATAACAACACTGAAAGAGTTTGGGACAACGTATTAACAAGGTATGGTCAACAATCTCTGCTCAATTGCTTGTGATAGCATATTTCATCTGGTTTGTGATAACCGTAACAGGACTGTAAGTTTGAACATGGCAGGTTAGGAAGTCGTTAAGATATATTTGTCCTTATTACCAGATAGAGATTAGGTATCTTATGCAAGGTTAGCATTACATTTTGCTTTTGACGGCAAATTCCATCTGGTTTGTGATAGCGATGTAGCAATATAGCATTTTTCATTTATAACAGATAAAAATTGGGAACATCTATGCGAGACTAGCGTTACATTTTGCTTGGGATAGCGAATTCGGTGGTTTGTGATAACCATGGCACAGGTGTGTAATTATGAACATGTCAGGTTAGAAAACCCCCAATGTAAATCTTTTTCTTATCACCAGATACAGAATAGGCACCTTATGCGAAGATACCGTTAGATCTTGCTTGTGATAGCAAATTCCATATGGTTTGGAATAGCCATCGAATAGGTCAATATATATATATGCACACGACAGGTTACGAAACAGCTGAAGTACTATTTTTCATTAACAAATCATTATGCCCGATTAACGTTACATTTTGCATAGGTGGCACTCGAACAGCAGGGCGCTCTGGATTGTGTTGTCTTAAAGGCCATGTAGTCTGTTTCATTGCCGCATCATCGTGGTGACGCGGCGACGTTAGTATAATTAATGTTCACGCGTTGTCCCAAGGCTGACATTTCGAGGGCAGGTCTTGTTGATGACGATAGATGAATAAATTCTATTCTATTCGATAGCGGAAAGCCATAATAGAAATTGTCGCACGCAGGGATGCGTGCTTGGTCTGTGTACAGCAACATGTGAGCTGTTCACTAACTGCAAGTGGTAATACTCTATCCTCTATGTTCAAAGAAGGTAGAGGAGCGCATGCTAGCAGTTATTCACATTAAAGCAAGGAACTCATTGTCCTGTGCGAGTTTTTCAATAGAACGTAAAAGTGTTGCAATACTGAAATGGTGGTTAGATTTGTAAAGGACCCTGTACCAGACTTCATGCAGGATCACATTGATTTTAATTTGGACCTAAAAATAATGCACAAATCAAAGATTTTCTATCCTTTATTTACAAGGTATCCTACGTAGAACTGATCCATTTATTTCGCGAAACCTTGACGTTGACAATTCTGAAAACTTGGAAATATGGTATAATTGATGTGAGGAATATAGCTAAAATATTTTCAAAATGATGGCATGTCCGGTTGTACCGAAGGTAGACAACTTATTTTAAGTGGACCACTCAATATACTTTTCATTTTTCGAAATATCAATTTTGTATAAAAAATCAAAAATGCAGATGAATTTTTTGTATATTTTTCCATTTAACAAACGATTTGCAATTACTTCCCCGTAAATGTGTAGTCCGCTTTAGTAGCCTTTTTTAATTAATAATAGAGGGTGATCAAAAAAATCGGATAAAAATTGAATTGTAAAAAATAATATTCTTACCTTAAGCAATGAAATATGCAAAGTTTTGTATAAAGTTCACATATTGGCAGTTTAGGAAATATTTGCAAATACTCCTTTTCTCTATACGATTTTTTTATTATCAGAGTTGCATGACATATCAAAAATAATGTAGATACTTATCCTTTTGTCCCAACGAAAAATAAACAAACTGATTAATCAAATCCGTGTCTATTATTTATTTGCCGCATCCGATTCTAGTTATGAAGTTTTTTTCAGGCACCAAATTTGCGCAATATACAATTCGAGCAGATACGTGGTTGAAAATTGATTAAGTTCACAAGCGCAGATGACCGAGAGGTTTAAGAACACAAAACGGTACTCCGATTTTTCTTTCTTCTTCCTTCTTTGTCTTCTTTAGGTGATGAACAGACCATAAAGAAATCCCTATTGAGAGATAGAATACGGGTATTTCCAAATACTTCCTAAAGTACTAATTTGTAAAGTAGATATCCTCATGCAAAACTATCCTTATTTCTATTGCCTAAGATGATGAGATTATAGAAACAGATTGCTTTTATTTTATTGATTTTGGCATTTTTCGCAATTTAACTTTTATACGATTTTTGGACTACCCTGTATAATCAGTGAGCCACTAAAGTAGATCCTTTTAATGCGGAAGCAGTTACAAAATGTTTCGACAAAGGAATATACGCAAAATTCATAAGCTTTTGTGGAACTGCATTTGTGATTTTTTCATAAAATTTCATCTTTCAAATAAGGCTTGAGATAGGCTTAGGATGTTATGTATGAAATATGCTTAGAACGTTTGCTAAATTCAAAAAATTCAATAAAGAACAAGATATAACCGGAAGTACATTTTGAAAATATTTTTAAACGAATTTCTAATATCAATTTTACCACAACCTCAAGTTTTTATGATTGACTAATCTCAACTTTTCGAGTAATCGATCACTGCAGTTCTACGTAGGACACCCTGTACAATTCTATAAGGCATGGAAAATTGCTCCTCATTTCCTTATAATTCTCTCGCCGCAAAGATCAACCTACTTAAGTACTCTCTATTAATATGGAAACACGACAAAGAGTGACAAAATAGAGAGTACGATGAGAAAATATTTTTCTTATATCGTTTTTCCAGGAACAATTTTCCTTGAACGGCATGGTGCTATATTTCCTGCAATCTTGAACGATCTCATCTAATTTGGAGTTTGCGACAAAGCTAAAAAACTGTACAGCTTGTACGTCTGGCTTAATATATGTACATAATATATATTTTCTTTTTCGTCTGCAGAGACACAGCATCCATGGTATGATGGAGGAGGAGAACGTGATCCGGCCACATCAGGAGATCGCGCAATTAACTTTAGACGAAAAGAAGTTTCTGCTTGCGGTCGAGAGAGGAGACGTCGCCTCTACTAGACGGTGAGTTCAGTAACCTTTTTGCTATACATTCTTTTCTACAGGGCGGCAACTTTGAGACTATATGTTATACTGAGCTTCAAGTGTACAATCGGTCGCTAGATCTGTTATCATATATATCTGAAAATGTTATTCTCTGAAAAAGCAACTATACGCTTCTCGCTTAAGATATATGCCACCTATCACAACGTGGCAACACAAACGCGTCTTTTCTTAATGGAATGCCCTGTATATTTCAGTATATTTTGAGTTGCCCCTATTGGGTTAACTAGGTTGCTAAGTCTGTAGCTACGGGACATTTTGTCCGAAAGGGAATTCAACTTTGACAGCTTGTAAGTCTGTAAGTTCTGTAGATAGAGAAGCACATTTTTCTTCAAATAAGCTTCATATCCCATAGTTTCTGTTCCTTCAAAATATTATTGTTTTTTCCAAAAATCATCTATACAAAATGTACTTTCTCTCAAAAAATTCAAATGGAACACCTTGTATGATTTTACGGTTTTGCATTTTCCAGCCGTGTAGAGAGTTTTGCCGAGTTGCTGGATGATGTAACTTTGAACTTAAAGCATAATGTATAAAAAACAATACAAATTTCAAAATTGACAGAGTTGGTAATATAGGAATTTAGGATTCTTTAGACCATCATTATTTTGAGGTGGGACATTCATGCAGCCGACATTTTGAAGAAAATAACATGTTTTACATATAAAATTAAATTCCTCACAGGCATATTGACAGAAAATTATACCCATACAAGATATTATGCCTCTATTGAGACGCAGCTAATGTAACATATGTCATAGTAGCGTGTAGTACAGCATGTCTAGGGTATTTAGACGACATAGATGTACAATTTTGGAGTCTGATACGTAGCAAACTTCAGTTTGACTATGGTACAGCTATGGCTGAGGTCATTCTTAATTTGCGTTCTTAAAATATTACAAGCCTAGAAGACGTACCTGTGATCGTGATTTTAAAGTGTTATATCGATTTACTAGAGAAAACGTAGAGTGGATATCAAATCACTTTTTGGGTACAGAATCTGGACAAAGAAGGGGCGGTGCTATATGTAACATTGATAAAATTAAAATAATTTTGAGATACGTTGTGATCCGGGTTTACAATCAGGAGTAGGAGAAGATGTTGGTGTTCATAAAAGTTCTGTCTCAAAAGCAGTGACGGAAGTTACTGAGAAGATAATAGAAAAATGCGGACTGTTGATAAAATTTCCTCAAACTACTGCCGACATAATAGAGGCGAAACAAAAATGGCAATCAAAATATTCTTTTCCGTGTGCATTGGGAGTTATAGACTGTACCCACATAAAAATAAAAAAGCCACCTATTCATAGCGATAAATATATTAACCGCAAAGGATATCACAGCATTAATGTACAAGCCACATTTACAAGTGTAGATGCTTCATGGCCAGAATCTGTTCACGATTCACGAATTTGGAGCAATTCAGAAATTTCAAATATTGCGAGGAACAATTTTCAGAGGTTGTAGCACTACTCTTAGGAGATGAAGGATACGGCATAGCACCGTGGCTAATGGTACCTTTTAGAAATCCAAATACACTACAAGAACGTGCTTATAATAATTTATTTACAAAGGAACGTGTAATAATTGAAAGATGTTTTGGTCAACTAAAACAATAATTTCCAATGCTACAATATAAAGTGCGGGTATCCTTAGAAAAATTTCTAAAATTTGTCTAATGTTGTTGTATATTACACAATGTAGCAAAATATTTAAAAGATGAGCTAGACCCTATGGAGCTCCCATTAGAAGATATCCCACTTGCGTATCCTGCAGAAGAGAAGGTGGACAATCATAATATTAGAAGAAGCGGGCAACGGAGGAGATCTGAGTTAGCGAATATCATTGTTGCTCTTGCTTGAAGTAAGTAAAATGTAGAAATAACGTATTTATCATTTTTATTATTAACACTTTAGGAAAATGTCACATATTACAATTCTTTTATTTCGTAAGTGATTCTAAAGAGTATTATAATTTGAAATATGCTTGCCATCTTCACCGTGAATGATATTATTATTGATTAGAATTACATTGGTCATCAACATCTCTGTTTAGCTGTCTCTTGAGTTTTTCCTCTTTCATTTCTAACACTGTCAGTTGTTTCAGCAAAAGTAGTCTTTGTAGTTCGTTATTCGAGAGTTGTTTAGTAACATTTGTTTCATATTCTTCGAGAGGACTAACTTTGTTGTGTTTCTTTTTTTAGGTGCATGTTGTACTGTGCTGATAGCATCATCATTTGCTGCATTCGTTTCAGAAGCAGAAGTTGATTGCCTAGGGATTGTATCTTCGTGGCTGATTTTCGTCTCTGTTTGTTGTATGTACATTAAAAAATAGACAAGTGATAAAGCTTCTGAAACGAGTGCAGTAAAATATGATGCTATTAGTACAGTACAACATGCACCTAAAGAAAAAGAAACATAATAAAGTTAGTCCTCTCGAAGAATATGAAACAAAACGTTACTAAATAACTCTCGAATATCGAACTACAAATACTGGTTTTGCTGACAAAACTGAGAGTTTTAGAAATGAAAGAGGAAACACTCAAGAGACAGCTAAACAGAGATGTAGATGAACAGTTTAATTAAAAAAATAATAATATCATTCACGCTGACGATGGACAAGCATATTTCAAATTATAATGTTTCAATACTTTTAGAATCGCTTACGAAATAAAGAATTGTCGCATGTGATAAGAACATTTTTCTTCAGTGTTAATAATAAAAATGATAAATAAGTACGTTGCACATTTTACTTCAATTCAAGCTCATCTTTTAAATATTTTGCTACATTGTGTGATATACAGGGTGGCCCATCCATGTGTGGACGGAATATTACTCACAATTATATATATTTATATATTGGCAATTATACAGGGTGTCCCAATTTTGACATACATATCAAAGTTGTGATTTTTTAAATGGAATGCCTCAAATTTTATTGCATATTTGGATAAACCAATTCAAAAGAAGTAGACCGATATAACACACTATCGGGTTTTGGTAATTAGATACTGAGATGTAAGGTGCAGAAAAACCGTTCACTTCGGCAACCCCTCAATCGGCCATTTTGAAATTTGGAGTGCTCAATTTTGTATCAAAAAAAACTTACCTTTTATCTTATTTGTTACTTTTTCGAATTTTCATTTTTGCTCATTGAAACGCGAATTTCAAATGCATGACCCTGTATATTTGTGCAAGTTTAGATTCAATTTTTTATAAGCTTTTTCTGGTATCAGGTTTGATTCAGATAAAATCACTAGATGTTGAGTTATTAAGCTTTTAATAGAACAACACACCAAAATTATGGAAAAAAATCACATCATCCAATGAAACAAAAGACAAACAGTGGGCTAGTTCCATATTGCCATTGAGAGTACAGATTTGACATAAAAACTTATAACAAACAGAACAGTATAAATCAACTTCAAGCTGAATATAGAAAAACAACTATAACAACAACATTAACAAACAACTATCACTACTCAAGACCTAATCTACAAAAACTGCTCGAAAATGTCTCCGCCATGTTGAATACACAGCAATAGTCTTTGGATAAATGACCGTTCTACATCCCTCAGCATGTGTTCCCTTATGTCCAGAAAAGCATCCTTGATCCTTTCCTTCATATTTTCCGGGATAGATGGTGGATATCTATAAACCTCTTGCTTAACGTAGCCCCATAGAAAGAAGTCCATCGGTGTCATATCTGGTGATCTAGGAGACCAAGATATAGGCCCATCATGACCGATCCAACGATTGTTGCTCCAGGTGTCCAAATAGTTACGCATACGATTATGATAATGCGCAGGTGTGCCGTCATGTTGGAAGTACATATGCATCCCAGTTTGCAGGTAGACATCCTCCAAAGGCAAATGCTCATCAGACTCCAAAATTATGGAGTACATTCTCTTTCCGAGGAGCATGAACAATTTTTTATTCATGGGAAAACTGAGAACGAACTCAGAACAAATTATACATAAGAGTACCTACTCAAGTGGAGCATCTGCTCCCTATTTTTATTCATATCTCATGGAGTATGTGCTCCAAATTTTTGAGTAGATACGAAATGCTCATTTTTATTCGTAGGACCCACTGCCATAATACTCGATATAAATTGTGAAATATCTGTCGCTAAACCTCATATTACCATAATGGCGCGATACTTTCCCTATTTGGCTTCAAAATTATATGAACACATACCCAAATACTTAAAACAATTTCGAAATACACTTAATTTAAAAAGAAAAATATATCAAGATAGAGACGCTCAACAGGACGACAATATTATTGAGCTATCAAATATTCATTAAAAATCGTCCCCTTCGACATAACACCCTTTTGATAATATTTTTTCTTCAAGTTTCTTTTAGCTTTTTTGTTTTGTCACACGTTTTTTTAAAATGGCGACAGGCAAACGAGGTTGAACATTCACGGCACTGAATTTAAACTTACAAACCTGAACCTCAGGGTTATAACGTAAAGAACCTAATATATAAGTATATAATGTCAAAAATCCCATAAAATGTCAACTTGTTGACTAGGTGGGCTGATGTACAAATAAGTAAGCATGAAGTGAACAACAGTTAGTTCCAAGTTGACGTCTTGTAGGAAAACCTACATAACTTCATAAAAAACCTACGTAATGGAAAATAACGAGGCTCAAGTTACGTAATATCCTTGCCGCTCAAGAGATGAGTAAGGCATACCTTTTTGAAAAGCACTATGCCAAGATAAGGATCCCATTTAGATCTCAATACCTCTGGCAGATACAGCTTAGGCTAAATTAGGAAAGACTACGTTCTTTTTGGCGTATTTACATGCCGTTGAGAAAATTTCATGGCTTACTGGGGCTACTAGCAAGATCTACCTCTGGAATGTCCTCAGTCTTCCCGGACCTAATCTTTTCAACCACCTCAATTCTATCTGGGTGTGTTTGATCGCACGGAACGTTGACTTTGGCCTGTTGCAAAGCTGTATTTGTGATATTTATTGAGTTCAGGAAGTCTATCGCATATTTCTTTCGGCTCGTCTTCAAACTCCATGTCATTAGGATAAACCTGGGGATTCAAAATGATGTGTTATGCTAGCTGGTTAATATTGATCTGAGGAGACAAAGAACTACTGAATGAATATTGAATGAATGACTGAAAGGCCGTAAAAACATACATACTAGGATCGATAAATTTTTCCTTTGAGTAAATGCTAGATCAGTCCCTAACGTATATGATAAAGCTTTATTCTATTCAGTAATTGGAGCAAATCAAAGCATTTCAATCTGGAACCTATGTAATATATGTACATTTGGTCGCCATCTTGGTAACGCGCGTCATTAGCATATATCATAAATTGGATACAATGAAAATATACAGGGTGTACAAGATAAGGATCCTATGGATGGGGATCTTTGGGGCGAATTTACATGCCGTTGAAAATTTTGTACATAACAATTTCATGGCTTACTGAGGTATTTGGGAAAAACTAAAATTTGGCAAGATCGTGTTTATTTTTTCCGACTTTATTTTAAGAAATATCAATTACCATTATCACCTTTATTTTTCATATGGTCCCAAAAAAGTACACTCCGTATCTGATAGCATCTTTTTGTACGAACTCAGCGATGTATCACATATTACATTTTTTGTTTTTGTAGTTATAAGGAAAAAGGTGTTTTTTCTTATTTTATTTAGGTAGGGTTTGCAAATAAATGTTTGATGTGAGTTTATGTGATTACTGATAAATGCATGCTACGTATTACATAATGATATTATGATGCGGTAAAATTTTACAAAATGATGCTTATTCTAGTAATACTCAGAATAACGAATACATTTTCAAAAGGATCAAATAGGTAGCTATTATTTTCACAAGTATAATCTTCTAATAGTAGAATTCAAAGCATCACGTAACATTTCCGGTGTAATCATACTTAATGCTTCCATTACAATTCTCGTAACTGCTGCTCAGCATTGAGAAAAATACTCTCGAATTTGCCTAGAGCACCGTCTTGAAATCAACAGCTATATTAACCTGTGCCAAAAATAAACTATCCAGGTAGTCTTATATAGATCATGTTGCAGTAATCGAAGGTACCGTTCTGCAGTTAATGATTTGTGGTAGATAAATTAAGCCCGCAAATTTTCTTGGGCCCAGCATTGCGGCGATTAAAAATACAATTACTAGTGACCATACTCTCGTCGGATATATTTTTTTTAAGGGAAATCAAGATCTTTACACGTTTGTGTCCACCACTCATAAAAGTGCTGGTGCCATTCGCTATCCCCTGGTCTCAGTTCTTAGCAAATCCTGAGTTTATAGGGGTGATATCTACTTTTGCGCAAAATAAATTTGGCACCTTGATTTGGCTACTCCTACATCTCAGAGTCCTTAGCAACTGCTTGAGTGTTTTTGAAACGTAACATAACAGGCTTTTTGAATGAACCATATTCATTTAAATTCCATGCCAACTCTAAGAAAATGGACTTACTTGGCTGCCTTCTTTCAGGAAATGTAGCAATATACATTTTGCAGTACTTTTAGTATTATTGTAGCACAGCATGTAGCACGTCATCATGTCGAATTTCCTTTCATTGCTAAAATGACCACTTGGCATCTCTGACGATAGTAACAGTTAAAAAGTTAAAAAAAATATAAAAAATCAGAACAAACGCATTTCTCCTTAGAACTAAGAAAATAAATGAAACATGTATACATCGTTGAATTTCTATACAAAAATGCCATTAGATACAGGGTGTACTCTTTATCATGCCAATGGAAAAGTTTTATTAGTTTTTGGGTATTTCTTAAAATAAAGACAGAAAAAATGAAAACAATTTGGCAAAAGTATCTCAATAAAAGCTATCAAATTTTTGATGAACGCAACCTTTGGCTGATTTAACATATGCTCTACCTCCCACATGTATTGACATGCATAGGATCCTTGTGTTGGACACCCTGTATATCTAAACTGCCAATATGCTACAATAAACCTCAACGAACCACAACCTCATAGTATAAATATTATTTTCATCGCTGTATCTAAAGAATTATGGGTATCCCATTGAGAAACGGAAAGTAATAAAGTAAATATAAATTGCTACCATTAGCAACGTGTGGGAGAGTACACCGAGTCCTTTGTAACGGAGATGAGATTATGCTGGGTAAAACGATATTTTTCATAAAATCTCGTTGCAACTCCCACAAAATTATTCTTTTCAACGAGCAAAAAGGTCGACGACGGTTGAGGTGAATTATCGCTTTTGCTGGGAAAAGATGGGTGTTGAAGCGCAGTTTGGGTTGAAACAAGAAGAGAAATAAACTTTGGATGTATGCTACCAATTTTAAGTTTGCGAACAGACATGACCGAATTAGATATGATTCATGCCGACGTGCTGGAGTATAAATAATACATTATTTTTATGAACGTCTGAGGGCACATTTTCATCATATATAGGGTGTCCCAGAAGTCGACGTCAAGCCGGAAGCGGGGGATAGGCCAAATCATAGTAGTTATCAAAAAATTTAAAAACAAACTAAGTCATGTACTTTTCAAATTATAGAAAAATCGCATGATGTGATGGTTTTTTAGTTCCCATTATACATAGTGCCAACAAGACAGAGATTAACGCCACTTTTATTGATTCATAAATAATTTAATTAAATTCACAATAAATGTTCAAACTGCATTCCTTCAGCAGCTTTTTCTGTTATTCTGTCCCGTAGCTTAGCTAAATTTTCGATTGGCTTTGGGTAAACTTTTTCTTTCACCGCTCTCTAGTAATAAAGTCGAGTGGATTTAAGGTGAACGGGCTGACCACGAAGTTGTACCAGACCGCCCTATTAATATGCTCGGGTATTACGCATTAAGATATTCTCTAACTGATCCTGCATAGTGCGCTGTCTTGCTAGTACCAGGTGTCTCTGTAATTGCTTAGGGCCACGTCTTCCAGTAAATTTTTTAAATATTTATAATAGGTCTAGGTAAATTTCGCCATTCAACAACTCTTGCAATTCAAAGGGTACACTGATTCTCCCATTTAGAATCCCGGTCCAAATATTTACTTCAAAACGATACTGTGATCTATCTTGTCTCACCAAATGTGGATTTTCTACTTATGTAAGTTATTATTATTATTATTATTATTATTAAACAACAAATTTGAGTTGAGTACAAATACTATAAACTCAAACACAAAAATAGATAATAGTGTACAGACAAAAGAAATATAACAATTTGACAATCTTAGCACTACTGAAGTAGACATATACAGAATGGGAACAATATGTTAAGCACTGCGGTGTCTATCGTAATTGTTTTTGAAACTGTTGACGAATTCCGAGTTCACTACATAAGATGGAAGACTGTTCCATGCATCGAAGACACGGTTTGAGATGAAGCGCTGACGAGTAGAGGTTCTAAAAGCTTCCTTCTGCAATTTGAAGTTATGGCCTCTGAGACTGTTCGTTGCCAGACGAAACAGATGCGACATGTCCACACCAAACAAATTAGGCAGTGCTCTGAAAGTGATGATGAGATCTCCTCGTACTCTTCTATCAGCAAAAGCAGGCAGGTTATAGTGTAGATTCATGTAACCATCTTTTTTAAATGTCGCCTTGTCAGTCCATAGAATGTTCTGTGAAGATCGCGGATTTTCCCGGTGCCTTGATCACATTGACAAAACTCAACTCTTGGAAGATAATCCCGCACGGGTGTCACGTATCTTGAAAAGTGACATTATGCCGATTTTTTTTGACATCATGCTGTTTTTTTGACATTATGTAGGTTTTTCTACAAGATATTAACTAAGTACTTAGTTGTTCGTGTTGCCCAAACGTCATGAGGTTTGTTATTAGTCTTTGGCCCTGATGTAATGTAAAATATGTTTCTGAGATGGCATTACTAGAGGTCTAAGCTGTAAGTTGTATGTGTTGATGATAATTACATTGGGTTCTTGTCTCAAATACACTTAGTTGAGATTCAAAGCTAGAAATTAGTTGCGCATCCACTTTTTCTTATCCATTCTGGAAATTACATATACAAATTTGCTGAATTTCAAAAATGAGGGAGTTAAGAAATAATTATATTCACTGTAAACTGTCGAATTACAAGCCATATACATGCTAACAGTAATTACACACAACGCGGGAGCGGTCTAGGTTACCCGTAATTTCCCTCAGTTTTTCGTAATTTACAGCCAATAGATATACTCCGTTGGCAGCATATTCAGTAATGATTTTCTCACACAGCAAATATCACTGATTTTATACACATGCAGACCAATACATATAATCATTCAGATGCGATCTTGCTATTCAACCAACTTTCTTCTCAGAGATAAAAACTACAGACAAGGACCACTCGGCCTCATAAAACATATGCAACCAATAATGCGTGTAGTTTAGTGGAGTGATTCCTTCATAGATGGACGTTCACAACGATCCTAGTGAGCGAACGTGGAATGACTATTTGCGCCCTAAAAACTACCTAGTTTGCAAGATGAAATCTTATAGTCTTTTTTTCACGTTTTATAGGTTTTCTACATGATACCCGTGCCGGGGTTGTAGAGATTGTACTCGCTGTACCTGGTATGGGTGGAGCTCGTTCTTTCGCAAGATGAGGGTTGTACTTGTGAGCGCTCCCGTGTTTTATTTTATTTGACCTACTAAAGTACTCAGGTCTTCTTCGCCTGCTTGTAGCACGACGTCCTCGTAAGGAAAGAAAATTCTGCCTTCACCATGTGCTTGATGTGAGAAACATCCCTCTGAGAGTAACTGGTGGACATTCACAAAAACTCGGTGATCGGCGTGATGAGCAGCATTTGAGTACTTCTCACGATAAAGTCTTGCTACAGCACCAGCATTGCATTTACATTCTCCATCAATGAGGTACTGTTACTTTCTGCCTTGCTGTCACTACGTAGAATGACACTGTCCGTCACTTCGTCTAAAAAGTTTTCTTTGAATGGAGCGGTTACAGATGGAATTTCCCCCTCTTCTCGAAGTTTTGACAGTATCAAGCTACACCGGGGAGTGGCAGTGCTTGCCGTCAACATTTTTCCTTCCAACTCCTTGATAAACTTAGCTGCCTCCTTTGAATCTGAAATGAAAAGGCCGATCGTTTCCGGTGCAATGTATGTATCAATAAAGTCTACCGTTCACTATCATATGCGCGGTTCTTATATCCACGATAATCTCATAGCCTTCTCCCTCGTCATTTAGGATCAGGTGGATCTGTTCCTCCATTTTCTTGATTTATGATTAAGTAATTTAATTCACTTTTTTGGAACACCTTTTCTGTTGAGATGTCTGTTTCTTTTTGACATTGAAATAAGACCAGTCACCTGCTCGCGCCTCACCAAGGTTAGGCGGATAACCGTACCACATGATTTTTTGACATTTTGATGACGTTACATCCATCTTTCCCTATAGTAACAGTTCCCGGTGCTACACCATGGACTCACCAAAAAAAACTTTAAAAAAATTTGAAAATAAATACTAAAATATCATCACAGGGTGTAGATTTTTTAAAGCCTGTTATTTGACAAGGACACGACTTGAATTTTTCTTTATATTTATCTGATAACTATTATGACTTGGCCTATCCCCGTTTCCCGCTTGACGTCGACTTCTGGGATACCCTGTATATGTTAAGAAGTCTTAAAACTCGACATTCTTGCCTTAACTCTTTGCAGCCAGGTTCATCATTTTATTATGAAGTTGTTTATTATACATTATAGGTATATTGAACTAGTACTAATGCATATAAAATGACCATATGAATGTCATACATCCACCAATGCAAGTTAGTATCAATTAAAACACTGGTTTGATGATGTCTACCAGATGGAGAGAATCGACCTGTAACTTCACTTCCTAATCCCTGATTTGCCAAATCACACAAGTCGGATCGGTAACACCAATGAACAAAGTATCCTCACCACCTAACACTGGCGCGCCATTTACCCTACACAATATGTCATACTTATTGTAATATACTGTATATGAGTGGTTATTACCGTTAAGGATATCCTCTTTCCATCAACTGGGGAACACCTATGATATAACATTATGTGACAAAAATGAAAGTTCTTATTATTTTTGCACTATACTTATATTACACCGAGATAAAAATTTAATTATGATAGCATTGCTAGCTTGATATAAGCGAGCAGCTGAAATGTCTCATTAATCAATCGAATTCAGTAAAATAACTGTTGTGCTTGATACTGTTCGCAAGCTGAACGTTTTCATATGGTCCGTGTGATTATACCTTGTTCCTACCAGCTGAGCTATTTCGTTGCCTACAATTTTGTCGCTGATAAAAAGCCCAAATCAAGGCCAACCAGTAATTTTGGGGACATCCAAATACCATCCGGAGCCGAGAAACATTGATTATGAATTGATGGTCATTCCCGTACACCAGTAGGCCGCAAAGGATTAAGGAAGACAAACATGGTACTAACATTTTACCTATTACATATATACGGCGAATATTAAATATAATTGTTTTGACGTAAGTAATGCTTGAATACAATAATAATAATAATAATAGACGTCTTTATTTATCCACAATTACATTGTAGTATAGCCAAATGTCAGACTTATATGGCGAAGTTTAGCATGCTGCCACTCTTACACTTAACCATATAGTCTCTAGCAGATGTTCAACTATCCACAAAAAGATTTGGTTCATTACATCGAAACTCAAATTTAAAAAAAGAGAAAAAGGCATACTTTCCAAACCCAAATGCATCAAAAAATTATTAATCTGAATTAAAGATGGAATAAAAAAGAAATGAATGATTACGTAAATTATATGTTTGGAGGGTTGAGTAATAATGTTTTAACTTTTTGTCGAAAGACAGGTAATGAAAATTCTTGATATACTTTAGGAAGGTCATTATAAATAATAGCAGCATTGTAAGAAAAACTGCGTTTAAAAAGTGTAGATGTATGCAGGGGTATTCTAATATTATTTTCTCTGAGATTTCTACAGTGAACATCATTATTAAATGAAATTTTTTCCTTCAAGTAATAAGGTTTAGACGTGAGCAGCAATTTGTGAATAAAAACTGAATAGTGATACATGACCATGTCATTAATTTTTAACCAGTTTAGAACGAGATATTTCGCTGATACATGATCAAATTTACGTAAGCCAAAAATGAATCGTATTGTTTTGAATAACTTGAATAACGTTTATAGTGAAATTGTCTAAACAAGTATAGTATACGATATTACAATAATTTAGTATAGATATGACCAATGCTTCACATAGTTTTTTACGCAACTTAAAATTAAGTAAATACCTGTTTGCTATAAGAGTGCGCAGCCGTAGGTAGGTTTTCTGAGATAGACTTTTCAATAAACCTTAATTTTGTATCAAAAACAACACCAAGAATTTTTGCAGAATCAGAAAATTGCAAAATTTGGTTATTTATCTGAATGTTCAAGAGCTGTGTTACATTGTATGTTTTTCTTTGTGCGCAAAATAATAACATTTTAGATTTTTGGGGATTAGTAAGTAGATTGTGATCTAAAGAGTATTTAATTAATTTATTAACATCGTTTTGTAAAATTTGAGTAGTATTATTGACATTATCTGGGTTAAAGTAATGGAGCAATTGCGTATCGTCTGCAAATGACTGGACATGAGAATTATCAATACTTTTTCTTAAGTCGAACGTATATATGAGGAACAGAAGCGGCCCCAATACAGAGCCCTGAGGTACTCCTGAGGGAATTATTGTCACTTGAGACATTTCTTGATTGAGAAAAACACACTGAGTTCTTTGATGAAGGTAACTGTCGAAAAATGAAAGATATACACTGTCAAGACCTATGTAATTTAATTTAGCACGTAATAATTTATGATTGATGCAGTCAAAGGCTTTCGAATAGTCTAGAGAGATTAAGGCTAGTGCCATTTTCTTATCTAAGGCACTTAAAATATTGTCTTGCAGATTAAGTAGGGCAGATGTTGTACTATAATTTTTTCTAAAACCGGATTGAGTGTGATGTGGCTTTTCTAATATTCCTGCACTAGGCTATTTTTTTACTGAAGCTGCTATTAATAAGCTGACCATATATCATTGAGTATATTTGAATCGTATAAAGATAGTAGAACTGGAAAGATTTCTTCTGAAAAATCTCGAAACACTAAATTCTAGATAGTTGCACATTAGCAAATCGCCTTGAAACTGCGACTTATGAAAACATATTTGCAAAACAGCTCTGACGAATGGTGCAACGAATTTCTCTGAGCGAAAGTTGAATATTGAGACGTCGAAAATCTTTTACCAATTCTATCTAAAATTTTAGTAAACCGTAGAAAATTTCGTGATGGGACTGATACAGTGAAATAAGAAGGAAGAAGGTGGCATTTTCGCCGCATACATGTAACTCCGCGCAATCTACATCTAAGTATAGTAGGAATACCTTCTTAAATTGTTTGCCAAATTTGGAAATGTTGAAATTCGTTGAATTAAAATGCATTTGTTATATAAGCTTTCTATTTGATTCAAGTCGATTATTTAGATTTAGAATCTGTCAGGAAGAAATAACGACATGAATATCTATATACTAGAAGAGGACGGAGGTGGCGATATGCAAAACATCATCACATCCATCAGCAACATCGTTGCTGATCAAAGCCTTCGTCGATGCAAATGTCTCTTTCATGCAAATGAAGTACAGTCACGTACACACGGTTATATCGTACGGTTTTTGTTCCAGCTTTATAGGATAGCAAGTTTACTCGGATCTCAACTTATGCGGCCAGTCCGTAGAGGTTTTGTAACGACTGTAGAAAAACTCATAGATGGACCAGTTTTCATGGGATTTGAAAAAAAGATTTACGAGTAAATCGCGCTCAAACCCGTTTTTTTGCACGCCCATTACATACGCATGTACAGCTTGATGCTTTCTAACGAAGACGCACATGCGTGCTCTGAAGGTCCTGCAAAACAGGAGCCTAGAGCATACGTCCCATCACCAATGCCCCAAGGTTTGTCTCAAGCAAAACCCTACGCAGAACTCTGGGCATCCCTTATTTAGAGGCTCACATTAGTCAGTATACTGTAACATACAGTGGTGCACGTTCGTAAAAAATTCCACTTTGTGCCTCCCACTGTGAACAACATTGAATCGCGTACTTTTGTATAATATAAAGTAGTTTATTCTCTTTTTTCTGCTTCTTTCTATTAATCATGTTTGGTTTCTGGGTTACCAGGCCGACACAATAACAAACGGACTGACGTACTTTGACACACAGGAAAAGGTCCTACGGACCGCCATGACAGACAATACTGAATAGGGAGAGCATAGAGCTTTTGCACGCTTTATGAATTTATAGTCTTTTTTGAGCATAATGCATTTTTTTATAGTTTTGAACACAGTCAACAACTTTTAGCGACTTCAATAATTTAAAATTGTGGCGAAGGCAAAGAGTAATGTTTAAAATATGTGTGTGTAATTTGGGAAGTACAGAAAAAATCTTTGATGGCCTGCAAACATATATTACTGGAATGTTCTAGTCTACTCAATGAGACACCATAACGATCAAAAAAATTGTCCAAACCGCTATAGGTTCTGACACAAATGTGCTTCAATCTCTCAGCTTCTCTGTTTTGACTTCTTGGAGGAATATAATATATCTAAAGATATATTTAAGTATCACCTGACTTTCACTGTACGAGTAAGTCACACATACGGTCCTCTACTAATCTCCTCTACGTTTCCGTATGCAGCATAATTTTTAAGGAACGACATATTTTTCGCTCCACAAATCTCATAGGAATAAGGTTAATTTATCCCATTTTAGGCATCGACAATATCGAATTTCTCGCACCAGGAAGGTGTCAATGACCCTATAAGTGCTGATAAAAATGAATTGTGATTACATGTTTCGCGTTTTTACGATCCACAAAAACGATGATATAAAGCTCAATTTTCGTTCGGTTCGCTCTTCCTTTTTATCACGGTTGTAAGGATCTTCACAATAAAGGATGGAGCAAGATTACGTTATAATGCAGAGCTATATCACAGACGGTAGAAACTTAAATGATATAGGAACAGAAGCACGAGATTGTAGTTTATTATATAACTAAGAGGGGAGATGTGGTTTGTTTCTCTCGTGCTTACGTTCTGGAATCGTTCTTAGCATTTAGCGACCCTCAGCTCGACTGTACAGGGTGTCTGAAAAGTCCTGGAAACCCACGATACTTTGTGAACTAATAACTGTATGACAAAAATAGGTCCCACGTTGTAAGAAGCTGTCTCCAGTTATTCGATGATGCCTTTGGATTTAACCCGGACCATGACGCTCAAGAACATTTGAAACATCCCCTTTCGACCCCGTAAGTGAAAAGAGCGGAAAACGTTAAGTTCAAATATGGTCTTCCCATTCTTAAATTCTGAAAGGCGCCGGAAACCCACGATAATTTGTGAACTGATAATGGTATGACAAAAAACTGTCACACGAGTAAGGAGCTTTCTCCAGTTATTCAATGATGACTTTGGATTTAACCCGGACCATGACGTTCAAGGACATTTGGAACATCCCCTTTTGACCCCATTCTTAAATTCTGATCTTATGAGGTCGTGGTCAAGGTCATTATCCTTCCCTCCATTTTTGTCCCTATTTACGCGGACAAAGATATAGGGTAATTAAAAAAGAATTGTACTTCAAACGGCCTTGAAAGTCATGACTAAGGTAAGATTCAAGGTCACCATTGGATATTCGAGAAAAAATCATGAAGGTAATGTGTACTTTCAAATGACCTTAAAGTTCCTAGTCATTGTCAAATTTAAGGTTACCATTGGATAACCGAGGAAATCTCCTTTCAATCGCGGGGATCGTTTTTCCTACCATTATTAGTTCACAAATTATCGTGAAGTTCTGGAGGTTTTCAGACATCCTGTATGCTTGGACATTTGTAGCTTGACCAGATTTGTTTTTTACAAAAATACTGTCCCAAGTTCTGCCGATATTGTTCCGGATTATAAGAAACACTGAAATCTTCATTCTTTTCCTCCCCGTGTATAAGTGAAATGTTGAGAATTCAGTTTACAAGTTCATTTGTTGTCAGGCTATTGATGCGTTTTACTCTCATACTCATGAAACAGATGCATCGACCCAGATGAAATTTCCTGAGCGATATGCTGTGGGGTCGTAGTAGGTGCAGTGGTGGAGGATACATCAAGAAAAAACAAAAAGCCTTCAGATCGCTCCCTAACTTTGTTTTAGTTATTTTTGATAACCATGGGTATAGTTGTTTTTTTATCACCCAGGATACTTTTTCAAATTTGATTTTTTACCATCTTTCATGTTTCTTTAGGGCATAATTGAGAAAATTGGGGAGCTAATATTTCCAAAATGTGGTAAGTCTCATTTTTGGAGTACATGTATCAATAAACGTAACTCAAGAAACATTTAAATGTTGATTATTTTAATTATAAAACTTATCGTTCGGAACTATCTTCCTCTTTCCATGGCTGAGATCTGAACAAAAAAGGATGAAGGAGAATCAATACAGAGTTATATGGCAGACAGAAGGAGCCTAAATGGCAGGAACAGGGCTCGAGACTGTGCTTTATTACCCTATAAGAAGAGAAATTTGGTCTATTTTTGTTACCGCGTTTACGTAACAGAAGCATTCTTAGCATTTAGCATCAGAAGCATGAAAACGTTGCTAAGAGTAATTTCCTTGAAAATGAAAAGTTCATTATTTCTGAAACAATGATAGCTATTTATGTCAAACTGCACAAAAAAATACGTCAAGTAGATTCCTAGAATAATTATGAAAGAATTAAGGAGGAGTTGGAAGGAACGACATTAGAAAACAATTGAACAGAAACGTGCGCCGAATAAATCCGAAATTAGCTTTTTGGGTACTCTCGGCTAATATATTTTGGCAAAATACGATACCCGTGTTTATGAATAAAACTCATGGATTAATTAACATTGATTTTAAAATGGTTAACGAATTTGCACTGTTCACCTTGATACACCTTTTCCATTTCCACCTTCAACTTGTGATCAAATCACGATCATTCAATAGGTATAGCCTGATTTGAAGTTATGACACAGTAATTGGGACAAATTTCGAAATTGAGATATTATGTTTTCTGGATGTTATATGACATGTACATCACGAAAAACCATGTCACTCATTTCCGTTGGTCTGTCTGTCGGTCTGTCCGCTAGTTTTATAACTATAACTGGAGAAGTAAATCTCGGATTTTTATGAAGTCTTTGCACAAGGTTACTACCATGCCAACGTTGAAAAAGTTCTATAATTTTTAACAATCGTTATAGTTCCGGCAGAACTAGGGCCAAAAACACGAAAAAAAATAATAAATCGCTTAACCATCGTTTCTTGAGACTTCGGAGGTTCCAAATAATTTTCGAATTTTTTTTTTGTAGAGGGTGAAACTTTTTGATTGGTGGTTGTAGGAGGCATGGGAGGTTGGTACATGTAACGTCTTTAGTACTAGTCAAAGACGTTATATTTACAATACCCTACCCTACCTACGTTAGAATATTCTGATTTGAACAACGGGAAAATTAAATAATAAGCCTGATATATAATGTGCTCATAATTCAAAATATTACTTCGCAATCGTTAGCGTTGCGTTCAAGGCGCGTTGCTGCTTCGTTGTGGAGGTCACTGCCCACTGTGCAATGGGTAACAAACTCCAACTGGTCTGCGGTCTGCGAGTCGTTACTAACGCCGCTACAGGATAAATATTTATATATTTTTGAAATATTTTGGTGTCAGGAGTACATACCTACCACTTTAGCGTTCTGCGTTGCGTTTGTAAATGATGACAACTGTTTTCTCATCTACACATATATTTTTTTTTAATTTTCTGATCCTTAAATATAGCACCTATATTGTCTAACCTTTCATTTGTGTTATTCCGTCTATGATGGTTCTGTGAATATTTCGTCAAGTAAATTGACTCGGTACTTATGACCCGTAGATATACAACAGATACGGACTTTCAAACAGACACAAATGAGAAACACGGACTTGTGTGATGCAGATATTTTTAAGCAACAGCAAACTTGTAAACCGAAGCTCGAATATCATCGCGAGTTTATTACTTCCATGGTTTATGTAGTCCTAGATGTTGAAAATTAATTCAGAGGCAGCAGAAAAAAATCGCTTGATCACAGTGTTACAACGTTTCAGAGATTGCTGCTCATTTTCAGCTATTGTCTGGAGGGGATAAAAAATTGTAGGCTGGAAGGTGTAAGTGGTAAGTGGTTGTAAATTGTTGCATATTTGGTGTCAGTGAAAAACCTTCTACCATTAAGAAGCTGCTGATCTCAGTGATACTGTGCACCTGTTAGACATAAAACACATATTTTTCCCTACGTCTGTCATCGAAGCAGAAATATGATAAATTTACTTCATATAGATTTATATGCAGGGTCGAAGATCTAGCATACTCTAGTAAACCTGGTCACGATTCCAGTTTGATTTTTGAAATGATTTGACTCATCCCTTTTCTTTGAAACCTCCAACGAAGGCATAGGAAGTATAGAGTCGATCTACTTGACGCCATTTTTTCTCAAGGAATCAAAGTTTTATATGTAGTTAATCCTTTATTATTCCTTATGCATGATAGATAGGTTAACCATTTGATGGTAAAGCTCAATAGGTGAATGACTTCCTGTGTGCGTGTACATAAATATACATTTTACATGAATAGCTCAACGTGGAATTATACAGGGTTTCCCACGTAGAACTGCAGCGCTCGGTTACTCCAAAAGTTGAAGTGAAACAGTTACGGGAATTTGAGTTTAGGTGGTAGTATCACTCATAAGAGCAAATCACGACATTTCCAAAATGACACGTCCGGTTGTACTAAAAGTAAATACCAATCTGCTGATTTTAAATAGAATACCGTGCATGATATTCAGGTTTTGGATTCTACGCGAGTTTATAAATGCATTTAATGTATATCCTTTTCCAGTGTCTAACCGTTTCTGGGATATCTCATATATCGCATAAAAAAATAAGAAATACAGGCCTGAGATTTGTTATAATATTTTTATAGTATTTTTGCCTTTGCGCCATGTGATTTGTAACAGGTCGCTTATAGTAGGTGGTAAGTCTATTTTAGTAGAACAAGGTGGTTAAAAAAAGAGAATGACGATTAGATTCTAAACAACTGACTAACGGAATTTTAAATAATATCACTGCATCAAGCGTTGAAAATGTGGTTAAAATTGTCTGTTGAGAAAATTAGTGGCTTCCGAGATATATATGTTACGGCTAAAACCCGAAATGCGGTGACAATTAGGTTTAACGGATTAGAACTAGGGGTAGTCATTGGCAGTTGGTTAGTCTTAGGAGTAACCTATGCATTCATGGCATGGTATAACAATTAAAAACATAATTTATATTTGTAACTATAACTGAGTTTCCCAAATTTAAAATATTTCATGCGGGTATAACCGTATAACAGTTCAATATAACTTTCTGTCGCATCTGTAACCTAACTTTACAATTTCAAATATTTCATGCGGGTATAAACAATATAACAACTTAAACATTTTTTGCCGTAACTGTAACTGAACTTAACAGTTTTGCATGTGGCAATGGAAAACCAATATTTTCACATATTTCCAAAACTAGACGAGTAGACAATTTTATACGAAACTCACTTCATTTTCAGCGATTAATAATATGAATTTAAAAAAATATGGTTTTCATCTGAAAAAGTTGAATTTTTGTCTTCCATGGTCTAATTTTCATTTTTTTTTTGACCGCGTTGTAATATTTTTCATACAAATTCACTATTGAACCCGTAACAACACATGACAAAGACAAAAATACGAGAAAAACTGTTACTATCCATTGGCAGGCAGTCTTTTACGCAAAATTTAAGATATCTCAAAAACGGTTAGATAGGTAGGTGTAAGATGAAACGTATCAAGAACCTCGCATAGAATCCAAATATTGAATAACATACGGAATGTTCTACTTAAAATAAGCAAGCTGGCATCTACTCCCAGTACTACCGGAAGTGCCACCATTTGAAAATATTTAGATATTTAGAATTGTTTCTATCAGCTATACTATAAAACCATATTTTCATAGCTGTCTTACGTCAACGCGGGACACCCTGTATGCAATGTATAACTAATTGCAATGGCTATAGACTAGGAGTGTGTGCCTCAAAATTGTGACCCAACTATCTGATTAGAATTGTGCTATTTTCCCGGCATAAAGTTACAATATGTTTCTTGCTAGGTTTTTAGAATTATCTGCATACATTTTGTAAGAAGATTCGACAATCAACCCTTGCAGGTAGTATCTGCTATTTTTGATTATGTAATCTTCATCGTCGATCACATTGCGATTCACAAATTGCTAGATCTCGTAAGTCAGTAGTGTAGAAATGTATGTCCTCTAAGTGAAGGGATATATCGTTGCGAAAAGAAAAACGGTCAGACGACGGAACTCAGAGATCAACAAGGCGAAATATACAGGGTGGCGCATCGAAAACGAAACAGACGCATTTTCTGGCAGCTCAGTTTTTTTTTGGAAAACGCTCAGACCCGTCGATTTTCTTTTCGAGGGGGACACACGTTTGGCAAAAAATCACGTTAACACGTGCAGCCCCCTGGGCGGGGGTGACACCAACCCTAAAATCTTAAATGGAAAGGGGGGTCGAGTGATACCTTATTTTAAAGGTCTTTCAATTCCCTTTATAATGATGTAAAATACATGAACTTCAGTTCAGTTGCTTCGAGGATTTATTGAATTAAAGCTTAAAGTAGACTTTAATAGGTACATCAGATTAGTTTGTACTACTTTCAGAAGAAATTTGACTAAAAGAATTTACTTAATATGTAAATGCTTTTCTTCACTACGCCCATGGTTTGTTTATCATTTTGTTGTTGAAAATAGCTATTGGAGCGTGTTTTTGTGGCAAACAAGTTATTTCTTGGAGAAAGATAAGGAAATATCTCGTACTTATTTTAAATAGGAATTTAGTACATAGTTTGCGATTGATTTGGTCAAACTTTGTTGCTAAAATAACTTGTAACGCTTTATTACATAAATTAACCATGGTATATTTCACAGCAGAAATAGTTGGAATTATTGAAATATTTTTCGGAAATAATCAGTGCGCTAATAGAACAGCAGAAATATTTAATGAGCGACATGAGAACAGTAGGATGCATCGAAAATATGTTCTAGAACTTGTAGATACATTTCGGGAAACTGGGCAGTCGCCAATAAAAAACGCAACATTGAAAATCCCATAAGGAACGAAGCAATAGAAGTGGGGGTTTTAGGGCAAGTTTATGTAGATCCTACGTTAAGTACCCACAAATCGGAGACTGTGTGTGGTGGTGTTAGTCGACGTACAGTCCAACGGATTCTAAAGCACATGGTTTTCATCCGTATAAAATTCACCTGGTACAAGAACTTAATGAAGACGATTTTGATCGGCGATTACAATTTTGTGAAGATGAGTGAATAAATTATAAACAATGAACATTTCCTATTCAACGCTTGCTTTTCCGATGAATGTTCCTTTTTCTTAAATGGCGTAGTAAATCGTCATAACATCTCAGAATTTATCATGAGGTTCATACACACCAGCCAGAAAAATTAAATGTTTGGGCTGGTATTTTTGGCGATCATTTAGTCGGTCCGTTCTTCTTACCTGGAAATTTGACCGGTGAAATGTATTTGGAATTACTGAAAGACGCCATAGATCCTGCATTAACAGCCATAATTGAAAATCAGAATGATCGGCGGTACATTGCTAATAGGTTGATGTTCCAACAGGATGGTGCCCCACCACATTACGCATTACGTAGATCACACGTTTCCAGATCGATGAATTGGTAGAAGAGGTGCCATTGAATGGCCCCCCAGACCGCCTGATTTATCACCTTTGGATTTCTTTATGTGGTCATTTAAAAATCAAAATCTATGCTACTCAGCCAACATCATTCGAAGACCTGCGACAAAGAATTGTGAATGAGTGCCTTCAAATTACTCCTCAAATATTGCAAAATGTGCGGCAACGTTTTGAGCAAAATCTTTATTATTGCATGGAGAGTCATGGTGGCCATTGTCGTCATTTACTTGCCTAACGGGTCAGTTCATTCTTCATTTTTAAATTACTTTGGTGCCAAATGTATTGATCTCCACTAATGATGACGTATTAGTTTTATTTTAGCTTTAAATCAATAAATCTTCAAAAGTACTGAACTGAAGTACATTAATTTTATATCATTATAAAGGGAATTGAAAGACCTCTAAAATAAGGTATCACTTGACCCTCCTTTGCATTTATGATTTTGGGGGTGGTGTCACCCCCGCTTAGGGGGCTGCACGTGATAACGTGATTTTTTGCCAAACTTGTGTCCCTCTCGAAAACAAAATCGACGGGTCTGAGCGTTTAAAAAAAAACTGAGCTGCCAGTAAATGCGTCTGTTTCGTTTTCGATGCGCCACCCTGTATACAAGATGCTAAAGAGGGTGTCACGATTCTAGATTATTCCGAAGTTCCCAATTCGGTATATTTTTAAATCTTGAACTTAAAAGGCGAATACTGTACCAGTATTTGACCGAGACAACCTGATAGATTGATATTGATTTTTTTGTGTTTAAAGTAACAAGATTAACTATTCAACGGGGGGTTTTATACTGTTTTTTGAAATCTGCTGGCTTGAATGTGGGATGCACCGAATAAGACTACTCGATTCTATTTTTATTTTCCACGCTTAGAGAGGGACGTATTTTTATCACAAACATTTCAATATAATGGGTATTATTTCCGGTGGCATGTCTGTAGGTTTCAGACCCTGTAATTTTGTTGGTGCCTTTGTCAGCGCGTATACCGCGTGTTTCAAATTCGACCCTCACCATTGGTATCTCGGAAACAGTAAAAGATAGGAGTTACTTAATCGAAGGAAAATCTGCTTACTTAGGTAGCTGACACATTGCCGGTTAGAAAGTTTCGAAATTCAAAGTACTTCCGGGGAGATACGGAAAAAACCGATTTTTTCCACATTCGTTTTAATTTTTTCCTGACTTTATTTGTAGTGAAATTTCAAAATAGATTGCACATTTGCTACTTTTTCTCTTTTACAATATGGTATAATTAAAGTTTCAATATGACGTTTCGTCTCGTCCCCTCCAGCATCATTTTTTTAGAATGACTGAAGCATTCAATTTTTGCACACGTGAATACATTTATTAATTCCGATTTAAAAAATGTTTAGTATATCATATATTAAGATTGCCAATCTTTAACTATTTCATAAGTAAAAACTGATTTTTTAAGTATTTTTTCTGACTTCATTTGAGATGGGATTTCAAAGTAAATCACATGTTGTCATTGTCACTCGTTTTGTTCCACAAAATGGTGTGATAAAGATTTCAGTTGGAGGTTTCTTCTTTCCACTTCCATAACTAACTTTGTTTTTTCATATAGACGCTATTTTGGAATTTTATACATTTAAATGGAATGTCCAGTTCTAAGTCCTTAGTTGGCCATACATTTGTTGTTAGAACGAAAATTATAAGGAACTGAAAATATATCGTGAAACCTGAACACGAAATAAAATGTTATTGACGCTAAACAATAATAATCATAAGTAGGCAGATGTAAATCGCGGTATATTTTCGAAACCCTAACGATTATTTTGTAGACAAGGCTGATTCTTCTCCGAACGTTGTTCCTGCTCGGTTTATTTATCTTCTTCTTAGTGTTCCAAGTATTGTTACTATGTTCAGTTTCAGGTCTATCTAGGAATTTCTGTATTCTGAAATAACTCAGGTTTGATGATGTCAATGTGTGACATATTATGCACTTAAGTAATCGGAATCAAAAACTCTATTCACTTGTGCAAAAATCGAAAATAAAGTTAATGATGGAGGACAAGAAACAAAACATCATATTAAAATTCTAATTATGCCATCTTATGAAGAAGAAAAAGTGGCAATGTTATTGTGCAATTTAATTTAAAATCCTCTACAACTAAAGACAGGATGAAATTAAAACGGTTCTGGGAAAATTCTGTTTTTCCTTCTCTCTCCGGAAATACTTTGAATTTCGAAACTTTTTAAGTGGGGTTTTGTTACTCACTTAAATAGGTAACTTTGTCCCCATTCAAGCGACTTCGTATCTCTCACCGTTTCCGAGAACCCAATGGAGAGGGTCGAATTTGAAACTGCCGGTATAGATACACTTAGCAATAGCTACAATAATTAACAATAGGTTTGAAAATGGTACGCAGAAGGAGTGGTAGTACTTAGTGCTACTATATTTTTGACAATCCATACTACAATCATAGTGATTAAATGAAAGGATAAAGAATTCTCGATGTTCTCAAATACTGTATTCTCCATTTTTGATGTATAGTGTTTTAGCAATTACATTATTACCACCTATTAGTAGCCCTCCAAACGCGATAGCAGCATTCCCGAAGTCATTAGCAAATTTCTTTTTAAACATTTTTGAGTGGCGAGTCATTATTGAAATGTCATTTGTCCCTTAAATACTGGATATGAATCTTGAGGAAATTTACAAAATAAGCATGTACGGTGCTTTTCAGGAAAACTCCCCCCCTAGGTACTTATTTTTTGAACGGGTCAAGCTAGCAAGATGAAATGAAAGAATGCTGAAATATATTACAGTATGTTATTTCAACATTCTTCTTTTCTAATGGTCTATCTAACCGTCCGATAAAATATAGGACATTCAGATTAAAAAAAATACATATTTTTACATTTTTTTAAATGGAATGTCTCAAATTCTATTACATAATACGGTTAGATCCTTCCTTCAGAAGAAAACTGATATATTATAGCGTTTTAATGATTAGTTGTTGATTTATAAGTGACTGAACGTATACCGACGCTCAACGTTGAGAGCTTGCCAGTTCGCTAGTTTGGCGATTTTGTATTCATGAGTTATAAAGAGCTTCAAATTGAGTTATCGCACGACCCCCCGTCCATCTGAAAAAAATGCTCCAAAATGACACCCAATGTTATATTGGAATCTCCAACTGCCTTCATTATGCTAAAATATATAGTATCCATTCCTCTGAATTTTATCTTGCTGACTTGAAGATTTCGAAAAATAGGTATTCGACCGATTTGTTTACCCAATTCTGCTATTTTGATACAGTTTTGATTTAAATATGGAAATACTGTGAATCTACATTTCTTGATTTCCTGCTTTCAGGATGCTTCAGAGAGCCGAAGAGACAGGATACATCAACATTAACTGCGTGGATCCACTTGGGCGCAGTGCTCTCTTGATGGCCATAGACAATGAAAACCTCGAAATGGTAGAACTTCTTATCGAACACAAGGTGGAGACCAAGGATGCACTATTGCACGCAATTTCGGAGGAGTTTGTTGAAGCTGTGGAGGTATTGCTGGAGCATGAGGAAACCATACACAAGAAAGGAGAGCCACATGTGAGTTTTTAGTATGAGTGGATAAGTAAACAGTAAATTCTGCGGCAATTTTGAATGTAGAGTATATGAAAGAACGTCATGTTGCATTATCAATGTAAAAGATGGCGTGAAGCGAGTTGACTGCCTACGCAATGCCGTCATCTGAGAAAAAATTGAGCTACACACATATACAATAGAGAAACTAAACGTATTAAGTCATTCAAACAGGCCCATACAAGTAGTCCATAGGCACTCTTTTCATGCCCTACTGGTACTTACCGGCCATGTAGCAACGCAAATGTACGCAGCATCGCTGCAGCGAGTTATCTTTCGTTTCGTGCAGAGTCCTTATGTATTTAGCGCTCAGTACGGATACATATACGGGGTGGCCGATATGTAACTGACGGGCTTGTATCTTCAATATTTGTGAAATGAAATAAAATACGTCCATTTTTTCCTTCTTAATCTTTTATTGGAACCTAGAAATTATGTATGAAAAATAATATCAGACAAATATCCGCCTCTAGAAGCCGCGCAAACCTGAGCTCTCTTTATTACATTTTCCATCACTTTCGGTAGGTTTCGGGAGGAAAATTTTTCAATCACTCCCGTAATATTCTTCAGTCAGCTGGTCTACAGTATTTGGTTTGTTGGCGTGAGCCCTATTTTTCAAAAATCCCCATAAAAAAAGTCAGAAGCCGATAAATCCGGTGACCTTGGTGGCATCACCAAATTGAGAAATTAAAAGTCCCGGAAATATTACTCGCAAAAGATTCATTGTTTCCCTAGCTGTGACAAGTTGCTCCGTCCTGCTGGAACTACATGTTTTGCAAGTTAAGTTGTTGGATTTGAGGAGCTAGAAAGTTTTACACAATATCACGGTAACGCTCGCCAGTGACAGTAAGAGAATTAACTGCAGCGTCTTCAAAGAAGCAAGGTCCAATGACACCTCCATACCAAACACAGCACCAAACTGTGACTCGACGAGTATGTATCGCTCATTATCAGTTGTCGGTAAAAATCGTTACTTTGGGTACTAAGCTGTAATATTGCATGACTGTATTGTCGGCGACTTTTATGGTCACTAGGCTGTAGTTTTTGGGCCATCTGAATTTTATATGGCCGCAAATGCAAGTCTAAATAGTGCATAATGATGTGCGACGAATACTCATTTCCTGAGAACGATGTCTAGTAGACGTGTCAGGGCGGTCCACTTCACTTTCACGAACTCTATCGATATTCTCCGGAGTACGAACAGTTCGAACACGGACCGACCGACCTTGGCAAGTCTTTGACTTCACCTGTTTGTTCAAATTCTCGCACCGACAAATGGTGTTGACACTAGACACATTATTTCGACCGAAATCTTGTAGTAGCTTCAGAATCGTTGTAACAATCGACTCATTATTTAAGTAAAATATTTTAGCAATACGGACGCGTTGTAGGATCGTATAGCGCTCTTTGATAAATTGGACACATGTGCTTTAAACAACTACTACGGCGCCACCTACTGAAATGGCGCGCAATTTAAATCAGTCAGTTATAAATTGGCCACCCCGTATAAGCCATTCCCTACTGAGCGGGACCGTGCCAAATGCTTGTTCCGATAGTTCAGTATACATCTTTTCCCATTCAAGTGGTAGTACACGCGTTAAGGAATAACTCAGTACCGATTGCCGGGTGGCGGTACAAGTCCGCAAATGAGCCACTTTAGACGGTGGAAGACCAGGACCTGTCGACCGAGGAGGTACCATCCGCTAGCTTTTTCCAGGGTTTCTCATAATCATAAATGTCCGCATGTTTCTACACCTAAGCTACGCAGTCGGTTATAGATTCTTCAAGTACTAAGAATTCCGGACGCAAACTCACTCAACAACATCAATGATAAAATTTGTATCACGAAAATCTGCGAGATTCACAGCGACATTGATGCTGTTCATCACTACCTGCAATCAAATCGTCCTACCCTGCTTTTCTTGGCGGAGTCAAAAATCTCAGAGTCTGCACCGATTTATTATCTGAGCTTCAGAAATCACGAGGTCTGATAAAGAACGGGGGAGTTGCGGCTTTTGTCCTCAACAATCTTTCCTGCTCCAGAGACGCCTCTTTGCAGTCAGACCGGAAAGACAGTCTGTGGCTTAGCCTCAACTCCAAAACGTGCCCCAAATTTATTTGCTGCCTTTATCGCTCTCCTTCGGATCACAAGTGGGATGACCTACTTGAATATCTCGCTATCAAAATCGACTTTCTGAGCGTCAATCACCCGGTTCAGAGGTAATTCTCCTCGGTGATTTTAATACCCATAATGAGCTCTGGTTACATGCCATTAGCCTAGTTGGTATCTTTCTGACCACGCATCCTGTCTGTTATAGCACTGCTGCGCTGTCTACCCTGGGTAATTCAGGTGTTCTGGAGGTTAGGTTTCAATCAGAACCCGCTGTGGCAACAGAGACTCACCCAGGCCGCAAAATTTGGCATTACGGACTTGCCAACTGGGAAGGGTTTAAAGACTTTTCCTCCACCTTTCCTTGACGAGATGTTTGTTTCCCCGACGCGGATGCGTCAGCTGTCTGTTAGTAGGTATCCTTGAATCCCTTACGTGTCAGGATGGAACTATTGTAACCTACTGAAATGCTAAGGCGGAAGTGCTTGGCAAGACCTGTGCTGCTAACTTCACGATGGAACGCCCAAGAGCCGGCTACCTACACTATGCAAGAAGTAACATTGAGGCATAAGACCGTAAGACGGGTGCTTGACGGGACTTGATTCCCGCCATTGGGTTGAACAGGTGTGCAGCGGAGCCTGGACCTCTTCCAGATAACTTACGATTCCGGAACCTTCCCAGAAAACTGGAAATTTGCTCATGTCCAACCCATCCCGAAAAGGGATCTAAGTCCGACCCTTATAACTACAGGCCGGCCGTTCTGCTTTCTGTTATAAGTAAGGTAATAGAGAGGTGCATACATCGCTGGATTCGGGACTACCTTGGACGTCACAGCTGCGTTAGCGACAGACAGTTTTCGGCACCAGTGATCCACAGAGGACCTCCTAGCTACGGCACGTAATTGTGGAGTAAGCTCATCCAGTCTTATGGTGAGGCTCTTGTTGTCGCTGTTGTTATCACAGAAATATTAGATCAGCGTGGCACTCTGCCTCTTAGGACGAAGACACACACATCGTTTTTTACATGCTCAATCGCCTTATTACATACTGTTTTACCATTGAAAATGTCATCGACAGGAGCACTGCAGGTCATAGAAGCGAATCTCGATGCAGATAAACTAAGTCAAATACAGAACCGTCCAGCAATATGGGACACGACTGGAAAAAATTATAGTGATCGAATCAAAAGTCAACTACTTGCATTTGGTGTCTCCCAATAACGTTTTCTCAATGACCGTCCGGTTGTCGAGGGAAAAGCCAACGTTGAGTCGGCAGTGGGTTCGGCAGCCGAGTCGGCACAAACCGCTGTGTGTGTCATCGCTCTTAGGCAAACCTCCATCCTACGTCCTCCCAGAGGAGCTTGGCAGATAGGTGGCTCACTTTCTCTCTGATCGCAATATATCCATTGTAATTGACTGATTCTCCTCTTCATCTTAAGACGTCAACACGGGAGTTCCCCAGGGATCGGCCTTGGCTTCGACTCTGTTCCTGTTACATATCAACGACCTCCTTTCCTGTACGATCAACCCAATCCACAGCTTTGCTGATGACGGCACTCTACATGAGACTAGCGGCGACTTAGTCTCTGACGAGAGACCTGGAGGTTATCACTCCTTTGGGGACGCAACAATCTTGTACAATTTAATGCTTTCAAAACACAGAACCTTTTTGACGAACAAAGAGCATCCTAGTGCTCATCCGGTTTCAATGTATGGTCGAGTTCTACCAAAGAGCTGTTCATTTCGACTAGCCGGAGTCCAGATCACCAAGGAATTGAGCTGACACGAACACATCTCTTCAGTAGTGGCAGCTGCTGGGAAAAATCTTTTGTTTGGGGCTAAGAAGTACTTATCTCCGCACGACCTCCTCACTCTATACAAAGTCCAGATAATACCTAGCTCCAAGTATTGGTCACACGTTTGGGGTGCTGCCGCCTCAACTACTTTATTTATGCTCGATGCTGTCCACAGGAGTGCTGTTTGATTGACCGATGACTCTTCTCTAACAGGCAGTCTAGGGGCGCTTTTGCACCGGCGGGACGTCGGCGATCTAGCTCTCCTCTTCCTCTACACCAACGGGCTCTGGGCCACAAACAGACAGACAGACCCGCCCGACTTCGGTCTTCAATCCTAATCGTGTCGAACTTCGTACACCCAAAATTGGTCGATACGACTGCTCCTTTGTCCCGAGGATGTCGGTATTGTGGATCACGCTACAAGAGGAACTTTTCACAGTTCTACTAACCTTAAGTAGTTTAAAGATCGGATTAACAAAATTTCTTTGGGATCCTCATAGAAGCCGCGGTGTCCTGGCATTACTCTTCTGCCTCCGCGGCTGCTTCAGTATAAAAAAAGCCGAAATTGTTCGCCAGCCGGTGCGCTTACATAAGCAGAATTACGCGGATCGACAACATTTATTCTCTATCATTCTTCTTGTTTTAAAAACAAACGTACGGGTAAATGTATGAGGTGTGAAATAGGGCTAACAGTTGCATATAATCACCCGGGCTAGGAGCGTATAAATATACTAAGATCAAAAAAATTTCATATAACCTCCCCACCCCCTACAACACTCAATCCTCGAATTTCAACACCACAATTTTTTTTTTTTCGAAAACATCAATAAACGAAGTTAAAGCAATTTTTATTTTTTTGCCCCTAGCTCCGTCACCACTAGTCCGATTTTCAAATCAAAAACTACATTTCTACTACTTTTTCATCCTTGGCTTAGTAGTAACGAGGAAATGTCATCAAAATTCGAGCGGTACTTTTCAAGTTATACGCGGTTATAAAATTAGCGGACCGACTAATAGAGAGACCGCCGGAAATTAGTGACATGGTTTTTCCTGATGTACATGTATATAACATTCAAAGTATTTCAAGTATCTCAATTTAGAGGCTACAACACAATACCTTCTCTCCAGTTCTGGCATAGGGAGTAAAAGCAAAAAAGTCAGTTGGTTCAATGGAATCAGATCTAGAAAATTCTTCATTTCGGTATTGCACCTCCATCCAATTTGTGTTTAACGTGGAGCTTTTGTGCAGGATTGGTCGGAACCTCCCGTTCAACAAAAGTTCATCATCTATAGGCGTGATATATGACATTTTAAAATAGTATTCAGAAAAACTGTACGGTCGCTGTAAAAGGTCCCTGCAAATTACATGCGCCATAGTGCTAATAAAGACTCAAGCGTAGAATTAAATAAAGCTTTTCGAAACACATAATCTCTTAATGTATTTCGTGGCACTACATAAACTGGAGGCGGTTTGGACGCTGATGGGAAAGTTTTATCTCTCCTAGTAGCCTTAAAATCACGTTAACACGCTAACGACAGACATTTCCACAAATTCGACCTTATGAAAGCAAAATATAAGCAGAAAAACTATTTAACTACATTCCTTGAACCTTTTTCATATGCCTGCAAGCATAATAATTGAGGATAATGGGAGTCGAATACATTAGTCGATTAAAATAAAAATAATACTAATGTTATCTCGTAGTCCTTCAGTGGAATCTGTTTCAGTTGCATCTTGAAGTATATATGCAAACAATTCAATCGTAGTACTACACTGCTATTCCTCGAAAATCATAGTTGCATGTTCCTAGGTTTTAGCTTTCTTGTGAAGTTACTGGAGAGAGAGAGATACTATCTTGTGTCAGTCGCTGATATGGGAGCAGAGGAATTGACAGTGGGGTTATTAGAAAAAAATATTCGTAGTATACCAATCACTAAAATCAAAGCGATATATTCAAAGAAGTAGGAAAGCAGAAATTTGTCGTAACTTGGGGGTTGGGGGGTTGTAAATCTTACGTCCTTAGTATTAGTCAGAGACGTTCTATAATTAATAATCTTCTGACTCTGGTAACAACGGGAAAATTAAATGGTAAAAGTCCGATATGCAATGTGCTCATAATACTAAACAACTTGCAATTGTTGGCGTTGCGTGCACGGCGCGATGCTGCATCTTCGTAGAGGCCATTGCCGTCTGTTGGCAACAGACTCCAACAGCCCTGTAGTGGTATCGTCACTGACACATCGCTGCAGAAGAAATATTAATACATATGCTTAGCAATATTTGGATATTATGAGTACGTACCACCTTAGCGTCGTGCGATAAATGGTTGTAAATTGTTACATATTTCGTGTCAGTGACAGACCTTTTACTATTAAGAAGCTCCTGATCTCAGTGAATCAATGCACCTGTTAGACATAATAAGTCACACATAGTTTTCCTTATCTGCCATTAAAACAGAAAGATGATAAATATGCTTCATACAGTTTGATATGCAGAGGTCGAAGATTCATCGTATATAAGTGAACCTACCTAATCACGATTCGATTTCTCCTTATCAAACCACTTGACTCATCCTTTTTCTTACACCGCAGCTGCCGCGCAGACAGAAGCCTAAATGCCAGGGCACCGCAGTTGCTTATGGAAACTTCGTTAATCCAAATTTTGAACTTCCTAAAGTTAGTAGAACTGAAAAAAGCCTTCGTATATAGATTGTTTAACAATTCGATACCCTAGGGACAGATTGTTAAGCCGAAGTCAGGCGGGTCTGTCCGACAGGCACCATTGCCTTAGGCTATCCGCTAGAGATGAGTCATCGACCAGTCGTACAACTCTCCTCTGAGCAGCATCGAGCAATCTACTCGGCAGCCTCCCAAACATGTGAGGAGTACTCGAGAATAGGTCTTATATGGGCCTTGTACAGAATTAAGGGGTCATATAGGGACAAGTACTTCTCAACCTAGAACAAATAAACGTTTGAAGACTTGTAGTGCAAAAAGGTGTTAGAAGAGTGTTTTTTTTGGTAGTACATACATCCGACCAAAGGTGACTCTCAGTTCTTAGATACAGAGATTCATAAAAGTGTTAACTACATAAAAACTCTAATCTGTAAACTTTAAAAGGTTTAACTCTTGCATTATACATGCAAAGAGATATTGATAGTTGTCAATTTTGGATTTGGTTCTCCAAAGACTGCTACATGTACTGTTTGCGATGCAACATGCAAAGTATAAAAAAGCTTTTGACGTACAAAAATCTGATCGAGGAATAGCAGAAACAAACGAAAAAATTATATGCCTCACATTTGATTTACAAAAAACGCTTCCCTTGTCGAAAATTTCTATAAGTAAGGCCTTCTATTTACAACAAGTATGGCTCGATAATCTAGGAATACATTTGATATCAACACAGCAACCAAATGGTAAAGGTTTTTTCCACGTCTGGACCGAAGACCAAGGAAATCGCGTCCTGAAGAGATTGGCATTATTTAATAATCTCTGGAGTGTTCGAAAAAAAATGACCATAAGTTCCCTGACATAAATTTTGCAGCTGTAGAAAAGTCTAACAGAAAGACCTAACTAATTTATACAGTGGACCAATATATTTCAATCATGGCAGAAGCTAGGAAAAAACACCTTTTAATATTACAAGAAGGGCGGATAAATTCGTTGATATTAAAGAACTTCCAATAAAACTTTTACTGGTCCATAGAAAAAAAAATTACAACCAATGAGAAATTTTCATTGAGAGATGAAAGATGGATCCAGATTGAAGAATTTGGTGTAACTAAGTACATACAGGGTGTTTCAGTTTATTGTTGCATAACTTTAAGATTCGATAGAACTTTTAAAATTAATGCATAAAGTCTATATAAACGTGGGTCGAAAAACGCGTGGCTTCCGAAATACAGTTATATGTATACGTATATAGTATAGTATATAGTATAGTTTTTTTTAAAATATTTCGAACAATATTTGATGTATAACAGTGAAAATTGGTATACTAGGGTTTTTTGGCACGACAAAACGAACCATGGGCATATTTTTACTGTGGCCGCTAGAGGGCGCTCTCTACTGTACCTGTAGTGTATTAAAATGACCGAAATTTTTTTCTTAGTGCAATTTTTTGCTTTTTGAATAAAAAAACTGATTCTTCGCACTTTTCAACATAAAAAAGCTCTCTTGTGAATTTTCGTTACAGTTAGCCGTTTTTGAGATATTTCGATTTTTAATGTTCGATGCATTTTTAATAATCTATGATAAAATAACGTTAAAAAGTCAGTATCTCGATAATTTTTAGAAGTAGGCTGTGCCTGCAAATATTTTTGAAACTGAAAGCAGAATAAGGTTAAACGTCAATTAGTTGACAGTTAGTTTTGTTGTCTGTTGAAACCTGAAACGTGTTTTTGCAATTGTGAATGCACGAAATTTAGTTTCTTTTACATATTTTTTTTTTGTGAGTTTCATAAAAATGCCCTCTTTATTCTCCAATCAAGAGTTAGCGGATATTCATTTTGTGTATGGCTTTGTAAATGGAAACGCAGCAGAAGCAGCTAGAGAATATGCACAAAGATTTCCAAACAGACGACATCCAACTCGCCCAGTATTTGTAAGAGTGCATCGCCAAATAACTGAAAATGGTTTTGGAAATCTCCAAAGGGATCAAAACATAAATGTTCGTCAGCGCAGATTTACCCATATGATTCTGCGTGAGTTTGATAGAGATCTGACCGCAAGTGTTAGGAGAGTTTCTGGTGCCTTGGGAATTTCAGCAAGCCATGTTCACCGTAATCTTAGAAATGACCATAGACGTCCTTACCATTTGCAACCTGTGCAAGGACTACAGCCAGGGGACGGAGGACGAAGAATCACATTTTGTCAGTGGATTCTTGATAGAACTGATAATAATAGGGAGTTTTTAAGTAACGTTTTATGGACCGATGGGTCATGGTTCACTAGACGTGGAGTGGTAAATTTTCATAATCAACATATTTGGTCGCATGAAAATCCGCATGCAGTTCGGGAAAGAAATTTTCAGCATGAATTTAGTGTGGACGTGTGGATTGGTATCTACCGTAATCGACTATTTGGACCCTACCTTTTGCCTGCAAGGTTAAATGCTGCGACCTTCTTGGAATTTTTAAAGGCTGAACATGCAAATATGTGGGATGATGTTATATTAGATTTAAGAAGATGGGGCTGATTCCAGCTTGATGGTTGTCCAGCTCATTATTCGAGAATAGTTAGAAACTGGCTGGACGAAAATTACCAGAAAGATGGATCGGCCGTGGAGGGCCAGTCGCGTGGCCTCCACGATCCCCTGACCTAAATCCATTAGAATTCTTTGTGTGGGAATTTCTAAAAGAAAAAGTGTATCAGACTCCCGTAACCACAAGAGATATGCTAATAGACAGAGTCAGGAATGCATGTGATGAAATAAGGCCTTATTTGAATAATGCTATACCACGTTCGATCATTCGTAGATGTGAATTGTGTATTGAACAATTGGGTTTACATTTCGAACAACTACTTTAGATTTTGTATGTTTGTCCTAACTATCCAATAGCATTTTAGTTGTAAATAATTAATTTAATTTGTTAAAAATAATATTGGAAAATTAAACAAATTAATATTCTGTTGTTTTGTGTTTATTTGGAGTTAGGAATTATTGCTGTGTTTAAAAACATAATCTAAACGATCATCTTAATTACTTGTAATGCCCAAATCGAAAATGTAAAAAAAATATTATTTTCCCATAAATAATTAAAAATGAATCGAAGCTTAAAAATCGAAATATCTCAAAAACGGCTAACTATAACGAAAACTCACAAGAGAAAATTTTTATGCACAAAAGTGCGAAGAATCAGTTTTTATATTCAAAAAGCAAAAAATTGCACTAAGAAAAAATTTTCGGTCATTTTAATACACTCAAGGTACAGTAGAGAGCGCCGTTTTATCGTACCAAAAAACCCTTGTATACCAATTTTCACTATTATACATCAAATATTGTTCGAAATATTTAAAAAACTATTTTAAAAAGTAAATTTAAACACCCTGTATTTCGGAAGCCACGCATTTTTCATATAGACTTTATGCATCAATTTTAACAGTTCTATCGAATCTTAAAGTTATGCAACAATAAACTGAAACACCCTGTATACTCTTTTAATGAGACGGAAAGTTGGACTATTGTTGAAATAGGAAAACAGCGAAATCACGATAGAAGAGTAGAAAATAAACCATTATTACTGAATGTCGATAGAAGCGGACCTATTGGAGCCAAAAAGTTTGATAATGTTCAGGAACAAATTTCTTTAATACCAGCAAATTTTAGAGGCTTTTATAAAAATTTAAGAAGAGGGGACGATTAGTTACAGTGTGTGGACTATTTGTTATTACTTTTGTGACTTTGTAGTAAGAAAAAGGAACATTGTTTACTTTTAATAAAAAACATCATTGAATTAGCATCTTTCTGCTATTTTAATTTTCCGGACCAAGCAAATAACAGTTTTTGAAAAAGGTGTTAAGTCAAGTTCAACAATCTTTTTCAAATTTCTGATAATAAAAACAGGTTTTTCAACAAAACTGTCTATTCGAGATACTTTTATGTGTCTAAAATAATTTTCAATAATAAAGGCAGCCATAACACTGTTCAATAAAAGATATCAGGATTTAAACTTTGAGACCAATTATATCCAAAGGCTTCATTTGATATATGCAGTGTTTCTTAATAGACAAACAGAATAATGCCCATTTTTATGTTAGAATTATAAAATTGTTTCAGAGTTGGGAAGCTTTGCCTCCTGATACCGCAACCTTCACCCCAGATATCACTCCCCTGATTCTGTCCGCTCATCGAGATAATTACGAGATCATCAAGATCCTCCTGGACAGAGGAGCTACTCTTCCCATGCCGCATGATGTACGGTAAGTAAGAGTATTTATTTGTCGTTTGCTGTACACTGAACTAACTTGGAGAGCACTCCAATACGGAAAGATTTCAGGGCTGCCAGGCATTACTCTTATCTTCTGAAAGACAAAAAGTATTGCACTCAATAGCGTTTATATGCGCGTTCAACGTCTGCGTATCTTCTATGTTGGGTAGAGAGCCGATTTACAGGTACTAGTTGAGAAAGGCTAAGTAAAAATAGGACTGATGCGATTGAACAAAAAAAAAACATTCTTAAAAGTTGATCACGACCAGATGATCGTAACTTCTGCTAGATGCTTTAACTAAGATGACCCACCGGAGTATTATCATAATTGTGTGATTTATCCCTAACAGCATAATTTTGGTTTAAAAATGGGAGAAACCCATTTTTCAAGAAAAACAATCCTTACGTTTGTAAATAAAGCAATTACATCTGATGTACTCGTAACATAATAATACTATATAATACCCCGGCACATCATACTCGGTCAGATCGAGACCACTTAAATTACAAAAATTCAACATTCATCAAAGTGGATCAGGCTGCGTGACTTTCTTCATTGGCACCAAAATCGTTGGACCTAAATCCACTAAATTTTGTATCGGAGTTGCTTCAGATAATTTGTACACCTAGCTGAGCTGACCACAGTATTGGTGAACCAGCCACGACCACGCTAGCGGTTATTTTTGTAGATTAAAAAAATGTATTGAGTAGAAATGCTGGTCAATGGTGCTCATTACATAAATATCTTAAATGTAAATTATTCTTCAACATCATCCTGTCCACTTTTTTGCAGCCATAAATTGTTATTTTATATCTACGAAAACTGACCCTCCTCCATTATAACTGCGATAAAACAAAAAAAAAACAGCAGAGGGCGAATAGCAATAATACCATTAAAATTTCCAATTCTTGGACAACTTTTTCGACTAATTGCCACAGTGATCGTACTTGATCTCCTAAGTCAAGGTCAAACGTAATAAGGGGTATCAATAAAAATATAGACTTTAGCATGACTTTGTGGGTTTTTTGCCGCCTTAAAGAAAAATATTGCTGGGCGAGATGAATTGCTTCATTTTAAGTGTTTTAAAACAAACCTGGCCAAAAAAGTTCATATTTGCAGAAATGGCACGGGGTTAACTGATTATAAGTCAGTTTTTCATCTAAAATCAAATGCTGTAAATCTCGATAACTATAAGGCTTTTATAAAAACAAAATTTACCATCTAGTAGCCCAAGACGTGAACTATCTATAGTTCCAGGATTATCCTTCAATTTTGCGACATCCTGTACGTTTGTTAAGCTTGGGCCACTGTGGAGAAGGAGCGAGATGTTACTGCGACAATTTTTGATAATTTTAGTCCAAACTGTATTCAGGTATTTATTTCACTTATGCGAAAATTCATTAAATACCACTGATGTATCAGGAGCACGAAGTCATTCTTGTTGTTGTAAACAAGACAACAAACCAAACATGAATATTTCCATGCTGAATGTCCAGTAAAAGCACAACCCTCACAGTATATCAACCTCTAACAACATGTAATTTGCTTCTGTCTGGCATTTTATTAGATAGAATTCGCCGTCGGTGCATCCCAGAATACGTGCATGGGATCTTAAGTCGAATGTCGTTCGAGATCGGCGAATACAAAGCTGTACCTTCTGTAAATCAAGTTTTCCCAATACATTTCAAGTTAATCGCTGAGTATCCGGGAGGTATTTGGGACGACTACCGAATTAATAATGGAAGCGAGTCGTTGCTCAGGCGATTGAGAAATGGTTGATTGCCATCAGAAGGAGACGGATGTTGATTTTCAGGTTCTAGGTAAACAGACAGTGGAATGTTTCAATTAATTGATGATTCAGCGCATCCAAGTATTCGATTCTGAGGAAATGTTCATTATGATGGCTTATATATACAAGGATAGGCAATTACCTCTACTAAACGTTTCTCAAGCACGTAGTAATAAAATTAGTTTTCCATTTTATATAAATGTTTGTATTGTATGTCAACATATCGTTGTGTTGCTCTGAAGTAAGAGACTTGGGTGTGTTGTTTGATGGTAAATTAGAATTCATTGGCCAAATAAATACGATAGTATCATCTGCCATTAAAACTATTGGTTTTTTAATAAGAAATTGTAAAACATTTTGTAGAGGAATGCCGCTTAAGTCATTATAATGCACGTGCGTACTAAGCTGAAATACGCATCAAGTATAATGGCATACGTATTATCAAATCCATACTAATAAGATCTTGCCATGAACATCAAGTGATAAAATGGTAAGGTGTTTCTGTTGAGTTTTAGTGGTGGCTGCGTGTATTTCTTATCGCCCACAGTGGGTGCTACCTCTCACAGCTGAACTTCGGCGTGACCGATTGGTCTGGTGTAGAGAAAGAATTCTATGGGACCGGGAATGGAATCAGGCGGTCTTTAGTGACGAATCCCGCTTCTGTCTGGGGATGCACGATGGTCGGCCAAGAGTGAGAAGGCCACGTGGTGAAAGACAGAGATTGTTACGTTTACCACACCGTGGGAGTTATGGTATGGGGTGCTATTGCTTATGGTAGCAGAGTAGCAGACCACCACTAATTTTCATCTGACGCAATATGACAGCCCGACGCTATATTCAGGAAATAGTGGATGGATTGCTTAATTCTGAGTGCTTTAAAACAATCCTGGCAAAAAAGTTCATATTTGTAGAAACGGCACGGGGTTAACTGATTATAAGTCAGTTTTTTATTTAAAATTAAATGCTGAAAACTCGATAACTATAAGACTTTTATAAAAACAAAATTTACCATCTAGTATCCTGTGACGTGACCTATCTATAGTTCCAGGATTATCCTTCAATTTTGGGACATCCTGTATGTTTGTTAAGCTTGGGCCACTGTGGAGAAGGAGCGAGATGTTATTGCGACAATTTTTTAGTCCAAACTGCATTCAGGTCTTTATTTCACTTATGCGAAAATTCATCAAATACCACTGATGTATCTGGAGCACGAAATCATTGTTACCCTGTAAAAAAGGCAACAAACCAAACATGAATATTACCATCGTGAATGTGCAGTAAAAGCTCAACCCTCACAGTATATCAACCTCTAAGAACATGTAATTTGCTTCTGTCTGGCAAGCAATTCACCATTTGATTAGATAGAAATCGCTGTCGATGCATTCCAGAATACGTGCATGGGATCTCAAGTCGAATATCGTTCGAGACCGGCGAATACAAAGCTGTACCGTTCTGTAAATCAAGTTTTCCCAATACGTATCAAGTTAATCGCTGAGTATCCGGGAGGTATTTGGGACGACTACCGAATAAATAATGGAAGCGAGTCGTTGCTCAGACGATTGAGAAATGGTTGATTGTCATCGGAAGGTGTTGGATGTTGATTTTCAGGTTCTAGGTAAACAGACAGTCAACTAATTGATCATTCAACGCATCCAAGCATTCGATTCGGAGGAAATGTTCATTATGATGGCTTATATATATTTTATATAAATTTTGTATTGTATGTCAACATATGATTGTATTGCTCTGAACTAAGAGATTTGGGTATGTCGTTTGATGGTAAATTAGAATTCATTGGCCAAATAAATACGATACTATCACCTGCCATGAAAAGTATTGGTTTTTTAATACGAAATTGTAAAACATTTTGTAGAGAAATGCCGCTTAAGACATTATAATGCACGTGCGTTCTAAGCTACAATATGCATCAAGTATATAGCATCCGTATTATTGAATCCATACTAATGAGATTGGGAGTGTAAAGCGGAAAACTCTTAAGTACTTGATATTCAAATTAGATGGTATTTACCTTAGTTGTGGGACTGACCAATCAGCGTTGATGGTCAGATTTGAAATGTATCATCTTGAGCTGAAAATCATTAATAGCTTTAATTTTTTACAAACTAATACACGTTGAAGTAGATTATCCAGCTGTATTGTATTAAATTGATTTTCATGCACCACCGAATTTCCCGAAAACTTGAAAGCACCAAACTCTAATGTCATAATGAAGTCACCTATCTACTCTGTGCTCCAACTTAACATGAAAATTAAATAATTAAAATTATTTTAGTTAGAATTGCTGTAATCTAATGCTTTACTTCAATTACATTGTACGTATAATTGGATTTTTCGGTTGAACAATAAATATATACCTATATATATATATTATTATTATTATTATTTTTACTAATATTATCAACATGATTAACATTATTATTAATATTATGATTACTATTATTCATATTATCAACATTATTATTATTATTAATATTATAATTATTATGATAATTTCCCTTTCATTGGGAAGATATCACTTTTCCCATCGAGAGTAAACCATACTCCTAGAGCAGGTAAATTTTGTTTTCGAGTTACTGTCTTTCGTACAATGTGTGCTGTTTTAAGTATTACCGTTTTTCCTTAGGTTTTCAGGTTGTGTTCTCCAGGAACTCCTTTTATATTTTTGGTATGTTTTTTGTTACGAGTATAGTACCAGTTACACCTATTATGATCGGTATTATGTTTTCCTTCATATCCCACATACGTCGTTATCTCAATCTCTAGGTCTTTGTATTTATTGAGTTTTTCGGCCTCTTTTCGAATGACATTGTACGAGTAGTCAGATGGTACAGGAACGTCTACAATAATCCAGGGTTTATTGATGTTGACCTTTATGATAATCTCTGGCTTGTTTGCGAGAATATGCCTGACTGTTTGGATCTGCATGTCATAAAGCATTGTTACGTTCGATGTTTATATCACTGGCTCTGGATTGTGGAGATACCACTTGTCACATACTATGACTCCAAAATACTTACATATGTTATAATGTAGGTGAGTAACACCACTGTTTTGCCTGTTGAGATATTCGTTATTTGCCAATATGGTACAACCTGACATTAAACGTTGTATTGTATTTATTATAATTATTATTATTATTATTGTTATTATAATTATTATTATTATTATTTTTTTTTTCATGCTCATAGTTCTCACGTATGGTGGTGTACTATCTTTGAGGGGGAGTTCACCCCAACCAAGGATAGTTTTTACAGAGACAGTGCCTTTCTCACAATATGATACGTTTGGAATAGTATGTGAAGGCCATTTGGAAGGTCCAAGGTCTTTAAGCTTGAGGAGACTTGTTTGGTAACAGCCCCTTCCACAGAGATAACAATTGGTACAATCTGCACTTCCCTTAGCTTCCAAATCCTCTTCATTTCAATCGCCAGGTTCTGGTATTTAACTAATTTTTCACGCTCTACCTTGAGGATGTTGTGTCTAAGCGGAATTCCAACCTCAATTATCTGTGCATATTGGTTGCTTTTGTCTATCAGGACAATATCGGGACGGTTAAAGTCTACAGTTTTGTCGGTTAGAAATGGCCGATCCCAATAGAGTATTACATCTTTTGATTCCAGAACTGGCTCAGGCGTGTACTTGTAATATGGCGGAGGAGATTGTACCAAGTCAAGTTTACGAGCTAGCTGTGAATGGATTATTTTTGCAACCTGGTGGTGTGTTCCCAAATAATCGCCAGCTGCCAACGCAGGGCAAGCTCCAGTAATATGTTCGATGGTCTTGCCCGCCTGGTTGCACTTCCTACATTCATCTGGGACGTTGGATTTGAGAATATGTTTTTCATAGTTTTTTGTTTTTATTACTTTGTCCTGGATGGCAGTTATGAACCCTTCCGTTGTTGGATGGAGATATCCCTTTTTCAAATAGGTGAATGACAAAGCTTTATCTATGTTGTCACTTCTCAGTTGGCATGGGTAACGGCCATGGAGAGGTTTCTCCTCCCAGCATTCTCTCCTCCTAGTATTCGATTCCGAGGCCGTATTTGCTTGAGGTTGCCGAACGCTCAAAGGGGTAAATGAGTCATCTGCCAGCACTACAGCAGCTATCTTAGAACTTAGATGGTTATTAAAGTAATTTTGTAACTTGACTACCTGAGACTTGCAGAGTTGTGTTATGTTGAGCAATCCGCGGCCCCCTTGTGCGCGAGGGAGGTACAGCCGTTCGGCTGATGCCTTTGGGTGGTGACAATGGAACTTTGTGAGCTTCACACAAGTGATTCTGTCTAGCTCTTCAAGGTCTGTGTTACTCCATTTCACAATACCGAACGAATATGTAAGTGAACTTATTGCTCAACTGTTGATTGCTTTGAAAAGATTCTGCGAGTTTAATTTGGTGTTGAGTAGTTTTGTAAGCCGACGGATGTACTTTTCTCTATAGATTGACTTCATGGTAGAATAACCCCTACTTTGGTGCATCCCCAGGTACTTATACGGTTGGTCTTCTGCTAGAGGCGCGATGTTTTCTAAATTTTCTTCCAAAAGAGTTAGGTTACCTTTCCTTATCGTGACAGTGGCGCACTTATCTAACCCAAATTTCATTCCTATATCATTGCTGAATATACTTGTCGTTCGCACTAGAGAAGCAAGATGTTGCCTTGACTCGGCGTATAGTTCGAGGTCATCCATATATAGCAGATGGTTGAATCTGGTAGGCTCACTCACATCGAGCCTATACCCGAACTTGGAATTATTCAGCAGTGATGACAGTGGGTTCAGGGCTAGACAGAACCACATCGGGCTGAGAGAATCACCCTGGAATATACCTCTGCGTATGCGCACGTCTTCTATGTCCTCCGAATTAACTCTTAAAGAGGTTCCCCAGTTCATCATCAGATGGGACAATAGGTTTATATCCAGCACCTTTAAAAGCCAATTATGTGGCACGGAATCAAACGCCTTAGAGTAGTCGATGTAGCAGACATGGAGATTTCCCTTATTTTTATTATTATTATTATTATTATTATTACTTTTATTGTGTAACATTAATAGATGGCTTGAGAAAATATTTAGTGTGACTTAGGAAATAGATAGAAAATAAGAGTCCTAAACTAAGTCTATCAGATCTGCCGAAGGTCGTCCTTTGGAGATCAGGACGGGTTGAACTTCAGATCAGTGATATCCATAAAAATAGAGAGATCTCAACTAACGAGTTACTATACTTTGACGAGAACGCACTCCGATCATCAACGGAGTTGGCTTAAGAGATGATATGGTTTTGACATTGATTTAGAGCTTCTTGACTCAAGTTACTACATAATCATTTACTATTGAGATAGCTTTTTCGTAAATCACATATTTCAATTAAATATAATTATTTTGAAAAAAGAATATTTGTGGTGTTAAAATAGGAATAGGAAAAATACCCTTGTATCTACCTAAAGCACTACGTTAGCCACGGATACGCAGGCATTAGGCTTTCGTGGTAGTCAGAGTATAAAAAAGTTATCACAAGTTTATAAAGTGTCAGTTGTCATGTTTTTTAGTGAAATATACTCATATTTCAGTAATATATGTATTTTTTCATGACTTGGTATTCGATATTTGGCCGAATAGATCGTAATGTTCGACCGAATAGCGAACAGTAACTGATTATTCGTGGAATCTCTAATTTTTACGATTGCTCTAACATTTATCGTTATGAAAGCATGAGCGCAGTATGCTTAATCTCTTGGTAAAGTCACCTTAATGATTTCTTAAAATCAATCCTTCTTGCGGGCGTTATAAAAACATTTCAATTTAGATGCATCAGTCAGATATGTAGTTTTATGAAGGAAAGTTGACTCATTTTCTATTCGCTAAACAGGTCAGCGAGATTCAGAAACCGTACGCACATCGTATATTAAACCATGGTTATGCTAATGCAGCGTCTGTCCTCTTTCTGCTGCGAGCAATTTTATGCCTCTATAACTCCGTGATATTAAAAGTGCACTTGTAATAAACTTTTTATATGCAGCGACAGCGAGTAAAATTAAACATTTGAAGTAGAGTAGAAGATAATAATGTTCTTTCGCACCAAATTCGCACAAAATATTTCAATCCAGGATGACCTTGATTCCCATATACCAAGAGATCTCCACACAGTGAGTTCAAAAAACACGTGGAAAGAAGTGTCCTGGATAACTCTCAGAATACATACAGTACAGTCTCTCATTTACCATTTTGAAATATGCCCAATTTTTTTTTAAGAATCATTGGTGGACCTTTGAGTTGTGGAAACGACAGTAATAGTAGGATCAAAGCTATGTAGATAAGTTGCAAAGTTTAGGTTGTTCGTCATATTCTTGTAATCGCAATTTCTGAGGTTTTCGGTCAACTACCTGGAATGGTCCAGACATAGGTTAGGATACTACTGTTTTTGTACATTGTTGAAAAAAGATCCTGCAGAACCTTTATGGGGAAAGGGTTTGGTATTTTTTTTGATATTCAAGGTTTTTGTTTTCAAAACGGAGAATAAACGTGTACATGAGCATACATTTTTCCAAGAGTACTTTCTGAGATACAGGGTCTCCAAGTTGAGTAATACGTACCCTATTCCAGCTTATTGTGGGTTTGGTACAAGATATGTAGTAACTTTTACTTCCCACGGAAACTGGCGGGAGAGTATTATAATCGGGAAAATTTTCTAAAATGAGGTAGTGTAAGTTTTTGGGATGTTATACGAGATATAAATACACCGCGAAAATCCATGTCACTCATTTCCGTCGGTCCGTCTGTCTGTCGGTGTGTACGCTAAGATTACATCCGCCCATAACCAGAAGTGCCTCTCGGTTGTCGATGAAGCTTTTACACAATGTTACTACTATGCCAAGGACGCAAAAGCTTTATAGTTCTTGAAAATCGGTCCAGTGGTGGCAGATAAAAAGGTTGAAAATGAAAAAAAATCCCTTAAACTGGGTTTCTTGAATTTTCAAAGACTCCTGATGATTTTCGCAAAACTTTCTGTAGGTGTTGAAAATGGAGGACTGGAGGTTGTAGGAGATTGTACATGTTACGACTTTAGTATCGGTCAAAGACTTTCTAATATTAAGAAGCTTCTGTTCCCGGTAACAACGGGAACATTAAAAGATAAAAGTCCCATGTATAATTTGCTCATAATTTGAAATAACTTTCAATGGCTTTGCGTGCGCGATAAATAGGTAACTAATCAAACTCGATGTCGACACTATTCGACGAAATAACTGGCAATTGTCAGTTACATATTGGGCTTGTCACTTATTTTCACGCATACCTTATTCTGAGTCTTATGAACTTTAAATGTACTCACCCATTTTCTCAAACCTCTAATTTGTGTTATGGTTCTCTGAATATTTCGTAGACTGACTGAGTACTTATTGTGACTGTTAGAAAAAGGACATGTAATGACAAACCGACATAAATGACAAACATGGACTTATGTGATGCAAATACCTTTAAGCAACAGAAGACTTGTAACTTTAGGTTAAGATAGTCGTAGATTTTGAAAACTTATTCAGTGGCGACGGAACTGCGGACAAAAAGAAAATCACTGGAACATAGTGATACGATGTTTCAAAGATCCCTGCCTAGACATTGTCTTTTGTATGTTGCCAAGCTGTATGCGTTAAATGGTTATAAATTGTTGTGTGTTTGGTGTCAGTAAAAGACCATCTATTATTAAGAAGCTGCTGATTCATATAATGCTATGCACATGTTAGACATAGTACGCCACACATCTGTCATGGACTCAGAAATATTATATTTTCATTTTATATACGTTCAGATGTAGAGGTCGAAGATTCATCGTACCTACGTGAACCTACTTAGTCGCGATTCGGTTCCTCTTTTTGGAAGGGCAACTAATTAATCCCTTCTCTTTGAAACCTCCAAAAAAAAGCGAAGGAAGTATAGAGTCAAATTCTTGACGCCATTTTTTAATATTGATTAACGTTCATCTCGCCATTCCTACTAGCCGATTCACCAAAGATGAGGCTAAATGTTTTTGATCGGCGAGATGCTTGGCCCTCAAGATTTGCCAAGCATAATCCATCAATATAGAAATCAAGTGTCGGAATGCAGGTAAAGTTCAATTATCTTTCAAATAATCAAATCAATCCTTCTGATAAGCAAGAGGACTGATAAAAAGTATCATAGGAGAGGCGATTTACGTAAATTTGGATACATTATTCAAAGAAGTAAAAGTTGTCTCAAAAAAGTCATTGACGTAGGCATAGAGAATAGTTTTCCTTTTTTATCTATAGAGATAAAAATTTCCGAATCCCTACGCCACTGCTGTAGTCCCAGGCACAATAATGTTTGTAAGTATTGGACATAATGTTAGTGCTACGTGTACAAAAGTCAATATTTAAATCACTCCAAAGATATAATTTTTCCACGTTAGAGCTACGGTAAAGGGACATTTCAAGTCTCAAGCAGAACATATGAAGGGTACAGGGGCAAAAGATGGAATGTCACAAAGACCAAATTTTGTGTAATTAACATTTTAATATTTGAAAGACAATAACTTTTTTAATTATCAATTCATCCTACAAGTGCGTAATAGGAACTTAAAACTACATTATAAGGCTTAGTTTTAGGCACATATAATTGTAAACGTAATCAAAAATTAAAGTAATTTAATCATTTGAAGTTCAAAAACATCGAATGTCCATTACATGCAAAAGAAAGAATGTTTGAAACTAATTAACGTTACTAATTATATATGAGTAATGCTATCAAAAAAGGCATAAGCTTCAGCAGAACATTTTTTTGAGGAATATGAGGTTCTCATACTTCCTCTGTACTAATGGATAGATAATCTTTGTAGGCAAAATCTGGTAATACATACTGATTGTTGCATGAAGATTCGTGCAGGATTCTTCTTTGTCTATTCAGTATAAATGAATTTTCCCACAAACCATTGCACTTGATTCATTGTAAAGTTAATCCTGGATGACCTCTTATGCCCATTATTTCTCTTTGTGTCTGGATTGGAAAAGATGACTTTTCCAAGTACATATCTTGGAAAAAGTTAGTTACCTTACTGATGATTTCACATGTCCCCACTTCAATCACATCAAACGGTTTGGGTCTTTCGAGACTTATTTAAAGGGACAAATTTAAATTAACCAAGTCCATATTTTTGTCGCATTCTGAGTGTGAATGGTCACGGATAGAATACGTTACTTTTATCGAATCCAAAAGATTCAATGTATGGACCACAAAATGAATAAGCCTCACTACAGTGTGGTTCTTGTTCTATCCACCTGCTGAGTCGCAACAGATTTCCAAATGATTCACGCGACGATCAAATTAATTTGTCAAGTAGTGGAATATAAATAAAACTACTTCATCTGAACCTATTTCAGGATAGGTGTAAAAGTAGGAGCTACCATCACTCATGACATGTATAGTAAATTAAATTAGTACATTGACAACTGGCATTCATATTACACATCATTAGTGGTGATGTTTGGCAGTGATACATTTTTTTGATAGACCATGGCAATAGCTTGAAATTAAGCTTCTTCTTCCTATCATAAAATGTTTGAGGCTTCTCCTTGTGCAAATTGTTCAGAATAGTTAAACGTTTCAGCTGATCATTATTTCTTTCCCCCATCAGTGCTTGGCTTTTATTTGAAATTCATCGCTACTGCTACAAGTATCGGTACGTAGGTAGTGGGTAACAGAATGATATGTTAAATTCTGTGTTAAATATTTTTCTGCAGATTTGATAAGATACATTATTTTCAGGTTGTGGGTATTGATCCGAATACATGTTGAATTTTTTTTATATTAAGGTCTTGAGGTAAATATTCTTTTTTGGTATCAGTCAAACTGTAGTGGTTTTGTCTTCCTTCGAATGATTTAGTATGGTTACAATTGTTTAACATTAAGGTTTAATATTTTGTGAGAGCCTGATTTGCCTCTTTTATGACATGGCACATTGCCTGTTGATTTCAATGACTTTAAGAGGTGCTCAGTTTTTTTGCTGCTTCCAAAAAAAACGCCTTGTAGCAAACATCCATACTTACTGTTAAACCTAATATCCTTATCTCATAAACAACAACGTGGTACAAAATGGTGTAATTTGTCGATTTTACCTAACCTCAAAGTTAATTGTTTGGCGACAGACAGATGAACATTCCTTCTTACGTTCTGGTACGTTAAGGACATTTAACATTTTGTTACGTTCCGAAACGTGGGCAAAATTATGGACTACACTGGTTTTTACACTTTTTGATTCATACCCAATTAAATTACACAGGAAACTGCAGATGTTGCCATCATTATCTCATTTTTGCATTTTTGCGACATTCCTTGTTTTGCCCCTGTACCCTTCATATGACCTCAGACTACATGCGAATCTATTCATAGAGAGAGCTCAAACGCTCCAAAAGCAGGGCTCATAACGTGTGCCCTAAAAGTTTTGGCACAAAATTCATTGGCTTCAATTTTAACAAACACAAAATAATATCAAGTTGCCTTTGGAAACAAGAGTTTTTTGTTTACTTACTTTACTGGCAGTTGACGTTTATTTATTTTAAAGTTTTTGCTTTAAAATGTATAAATTAGAAATAAGAAAAAGTATCTACGAGTTGGTTGAGCAGGTGCTCAAAGCTGAAATCTGACTAATATTCCAGACTGAAAACATTTCACGCAGAACCATTTATCGAACAATAGCGTAGAGCGAGCAGGGAATACCATGTCTGTATCTCCCGAAAATTGGAAGATCACGTGCATTTGCTCCACAATGATTAGAGAGATTGGTGAGAAGAGCAAAAAATCAGGTTAGAATGTCAACAAGGAGACTGGCGCGTCAATACAGATCTTTTCAGATCTAAGAGTACGATATCGTTGGAATTAAGAAGAAATAGTCTTAAATATCGAAAGAGAGTTAAGTGCCCCAAATACTCTCACGCACAACTCCTTCGTATACCAAGATGCTGCCGTCAACTGAGACGGGTACACTTTGCCAGTGGTAAAACCATTATTTTAGATAACAAAAAGTATTTCACTTTGAGTAATTCCGAAATAGCACATAAAATCCTTGCCTGGTGCGCAATTTGCAACAGGGGTGTATAACAAACAACCTTTTGTAGGAATAGTGAGGGGTGAAGCTTTGAATAGTCAGAGCTATATTGATGACCGCTCTTCTAAATTGCTTCAGTTTGTCCACAAACTTCATGCTAAGGACCATATCATGTTTTGGCCAGACCTAGAGATGCCCGAAACTGGATACGACAACGAAAATCCTCCAAACTTGCCGCAGGCTCGCCCAATAGAGGATTTCTGGGATTTGCTGTCAAGAACAATTTATCATGGAAGCTGGAAAGCCGACGAGGAAAAATTAGTACGGCGAATTTACAAAAAATTGAGAGAAATTGATCTGAATTCCGTCCAGGACCTCACGAAAGGCATTCGAAGAAAGTTGTGTCTGGTACAGCTCAACGGGCACTCCACATTATTCGGTAGTATAATTTAGTTAAGTATTTAATTGTAATTTATGATTACGAGTTAGTGCTCAAATAAATTTCTCCATTAAAAAAAACCCAAAAAATATTTTGTGCGAAAACTTTTAGGACATATATTACTTATGGCTTAATGTTTTTTGTGTCTGGTGGTACGTTTCGCCCTCACGATCTGTCTGGCTAAGCAAACAAAGTTATAAAATTGTCCCCTAAATAACATATGAAAATCCACCGTGGAAATAGAAGAGAAGTAGAGAAGAGTAAAGCTAAATTGCTTTTTTGTGTCTTTTAAGCGTTTGGCTAAAGTTATGGCCAACGGGAGGTATCTGGCAGTGCTGAATATTACTTTGTAATAACGTTTTACAAAATATTTCTACTGAACTTGGATTCTATACATCGGACCACTTCCCAGCTTAGCAGAAACACAGGCATTGAAGATATATATAAACGCTTCTTGGTGCCGCCCCAAGTTTTGTCTTTGAGGAAATAAGTAATGTCTGATAGCCCTGGGATCTTACTCTATTACGTGAATTGCCATAGCTCACTATTCATGAATTTTCGCCCGAAGTAGAATTCGACCAAGAAAACTATCCATAGCGGTCTTCTAGTTAAAACGCTGGCCTAAAATTTTTCCCCCGTACACAAAAAATGGATGCCTTGAGGTGAGGTGTTAGAGGGGAGAATATTGTGTTTACAATAAATTGGACTGCTCATTAAATAAACTTTTCCATTCCAACCCATCATGGTATAATACTATTCAAAACATATCTATAGCGAATTATACAATTCTTCGGTAATTTAGTCTGCAGAAAAGGGAGTCTTTAGAACGTCTAATAAATGATCGTTCCTGGAAACATATCAGGTATAAGACAAGAGGGCGACCACCAACTAGATTCCGATGAGAGATTATGGGATCGCTCATTCTACGAAACTCTTCAAGCAATTACATATTGATATCAATCGAGACTGTTTAGAATATTAGCAAAAATCATGATCCTCTGTGATGTGAAAAACACACATTACAGAGGAATGATTAGCTGATTCTGCAAATAAAGTGCAGGAAAAATATTTTTCCCGTTTCGATAACAACTTTCAAATGACTAATGGCACGGACAAGTCCTCCTTGAGTGTTCATGGGACACTCAACGCTCAAACATCACTCAAAACTCTAAATTGGCGATTACAATTGTGGGTCAAAATATTTCATTGAACTTTATCAACATATACAAATATATATGACGGCTACTGTGAAAGTTTTGATATGTCTAGTCAAATTCCTACTTACATGGAAGGTTTAATATTGCATGAGACAGGCGACTACAGCTGGAATTTAGGTTACGCTGCAGCACACCTAACTCTCCTCAGAGTTTAAATTTTCTGCATCAACTCGACCATAGCATTTTTAATTAAGGCAGTCTGAACTTCAAGTTTTAAAAGGACCAGATGTACCGACGTGCGGAGTTTCTCAAAGACATCCTCTAATTAAGAAAGCATCATCTGTATTTTAGTTCAGATGAAAGTTGGTTAACAAAATTATTTTCCTGTCTACTTACACGTACGGGCAAAGACGAGTTAAGCGCTATAATGGAGTTTTTGGTCTTCATCTGATCATACTAAATATGCTGCAGTTATCTGTTGCTCTAACCTTTTTGGTAAGTGGAGTGTAAAAAGTAATTGAAAGTTTGTGTGACTTGTCAATTTCAAATCCACCTAACTAGTCAATTTATCACTCTCTAGATAAGATTTGAACTTAAAATAGTCAGCTAGATTGGGCCAGTGACTGCGCACGCATTAATGTGTATCTATTTCAAATATCAAAAACACAAAGTGTTGTTTATGCAAAACAAGATAAATTTCTGAATACAATTCTTGAGTGAATCGAAAAACTTCTTGAATATGTCCTAAAGTGATCAAAAAGAGAAAAAATTGCCGAAATGGAGTTTACGCTTGTAATAACCTTGATCGCTTCATAAACAACACCTGATAATAAGAAACTCCAAAAATACCGAGAAGCGATGATTTTGGGCGTTTCGAAATTCTTGTTTTATTTTCTTAACGTCTTAACGCCGTGATAACTTTGAGCGAACTTTTCTTCAAAATCCGTACAGTACGTTCCAAGTCACACATGAACCAAGAATTACCTTACAAACAACGGACTACAAACAGACCGAAAAAAATGACATGACATGACAAATGACATTATGTTTCCATACTATCATAAAAATCAGTGCAAAATGATCTTAGCAAATATTGATAAATAAGCTCGTAGGTGTCAGCAAAGCCGAAGAGGCTGTTTGTCTGACATGCTGTTCCACTTACTGTATACTTAATGATTCAATAAATACATAGAAGTAAAAGACGTTCTCAAACACAAGGTTTTACTTAGATGTTAATAAAAAGATCTGTATCTTAGCGGACTATCTAATATTCATATGTATGTATAGTCAAATAACTTAATCATCAAACCCTGAGTACTTGTCAACACGACTAATACAAGTCCCAACTTGATGAGTTTGCGTCATTTAATTGTAATTCGCCATTTTACTGCACCGTTTGTCTCTTGGAGCCCGTTCATTTGATACCCATATCATTAGGGTTACTATGGAAAAGATAAATTCCCATTTAGTAGCATACACCATATTGAATTACATACTTTACATACTTCTCTATCGTTATGAAAACCCGACGTGTATACTCGTATGAAACTTTAGCTCAATTGCTCGAGGTTAATTGTGGTTCAAAATTCAGTTTCAGGAGACACATATAAACAAAATACTGCTTGTGAAATGTGGTAAAGGATCGAAGCATATACCTCGGAAAAAGGATGCATTATCAGTTTTTAGAGCATCTGTTATAAGTAATACTAGACATGATGTCTGGCTGCAACTGATAGATCCCGCATCCACAACTAACCGCCCTGAAATGCTTTTCGATAAATCTCACAGATATTGGATTTCTGCCTTTAAGTGTAAATGAAGCATGAGCTGTAAAGACGTCCATATAGGTCGAAAGCTTTAGGAGTCTGAACCGTTTGGAAAACTCGAAAGGTCAAACAAACAATATTGTCTTTCCCTTACAGTGCCGTAACCGCGTTCTTACCCAAAAAGGTAATATGAATTTTTTATACTTCTTACTATTTATGATTCGAGAATATCCGATACAGGTATTTTAAGTAATACCAGTGGCGTAGCTAGCTTGGGTGGCACCCGGTGCGGAAGTTGGTGGTGTCACCCAATCGAAAGTCAAAAGCAACAAATTTTATATGACATACAAACGTCATGGATCATTTAATATTTATATTTAAGATCTTGAACAAATAACAAACAATAAAAACTAAGGAAAAATACTTTTATATTACAATTAAAAAGGATCGCGACTATGGGACGGAGAATCCCGCACGACAGCGACGAGCGCTTTTTGGAGAACCCCGAATTTTACATAGAGCTGAGCAAGCGCTGTGGAGCAATCACCGAAAAAGACAGCTGTAGATTATTTTTTTTTATGTTTGAGCATTGTACACCGGGTGAGTGTCACTCCAAAAAAGGTGACACCCGGTGCGGGTTTGTGAATATACAGGGTGACTTCGAAGTTGAGTCATTTATTTTAACAGTGAGTAGATCTGATCAAAAGAAATGTTTTTTTTCCTTTAACATTTTTCTGGTAAAATTAAAGTAACAAAGTTATAGCCCTTTAGAAGTTTGAGTACCGCCCTGTCTCAATAATAATATTATGTGTTTGGCAACAACGGATTATCGGTTCATCGCATCGGAAACAAAAAAGCGAGAGAATTTGAAACGTTTATCACGTTGTTTTTCGTCAGTCGGTAACGCGTGGGTGAATAGTGATGTTTGTTGCGTGACTCAAACGAAATAAAAAAGGCACATGTTTACGAAAATGCTGAACTTGTGGACATGATTCTTATTTACGGGGGGCAGTCTTTACAAAATGCTGCCGGATGCATCACGGATTTATGCGAATCGGTTTCCCAATCTAGTGCAACCAACCCCTCGTGCCTTTGTTAATGTAGTACAAAGAGCTCGTGAATCAGGTGACTTAAGACCTCACAGGTGAGAGCATGCGGTGCTCCAAGACCGCACGATCAAATACAGGTCCGCACTGAAATACTTGTCGGGAGGATACTTTATTAAAAAAGGTAACATTTTTTTTATTTTTTTTTATTTTTACACACATATTTTGGTT